>CM064504.1:21697764-21985264 GCA_032716605.1 Paralithodes platypus | reverse complement strand
GGATAAATAAGTTTAGCAACTTGATTAAAATTTAACAAATTGCAAACGAGAATATCATCAATATATCTACTATTATTACTTAACAATTTAGCAAGTGCTAATTTTTCTGGGATTTTATTTTTCTTGCTACTGTCAACTAAGTCTTTTATATAATTAAATTCTAAAGCAAGCAAGAATAAGTCTGCAATTAAAGGGCTAGCATTTCCACCCATAGGAATTCCTAATATTTGTTTGAAAATGTAGGGCCCGAATCTAACATAAGTATTGAAAAGGAGGAATTTAAAGGCATCTTTAAGTTTAGTTCTATCAAAATATACAGAACTAGTGGGAGTAGAGCTAAGTGATGCATTATTAAAATATGTATAAACATTTATGAAATAATTACTGTGAGAGGGATCTGCCTTGTGTGGGACAATCGGCTTTCTGTAGACTCACAATTTCTTATGTTCTTATACATTTTACAAGCCGTGTGTATGTGTGTGTGTGTGGGGGGGGGGGGGGGGAATTTATAGCGTGTCAATGTTAAGCTGATTATTTTTCCTAATGTCACACTGCATTTTACAAACTGTGTGTTATTCACTCACTCACTTGTTCGTCAAGGGGAGTCCACGCAATGCGAGCTAAGCTCATTATTATCGCGCCTCCTTAACTGGGAATGTATTGCGTGAAATGCATGTTAAGTGGTTATGTATCATTGGAATGGCTGTGGATGTGTGTGTAGTCTGTATTTTAGCCAATTGGCGACATTTGGAAACGAAGGCTTAGGGTTAATCTGTACGGTACCATTCTCACTACGGTACCAGTCTCACCCGAAGGCTTAGGTTGACCAGTAGCTTACGATACCCATCTCACCTTGTAACCGATCACCAACCCCAGATGGGACGTCACAACTTCGTCCACTTATACCAGGTTCCTATTTATACTGCTAGGTGAACAGAGGCTACAACGTTAAGAGACTTGCCCAAATGTCTCCTCCCCGCCCGGGTCTCGAACTTGGGACCTTCCGGTTGTGAGCCAGACGCGCTATCCGTTACGCCACGGGGAGGTGTATGTGTGTGTGTGTGAAATCTACCTTGCCCATGTTAAGAACATAAGAACATAAGATCGCCGGAAACTGCATAAGGCCATGCGGCCCACACGAGGCAGCTTCCATTCACACCCAGCCCACATCATCCATATGGGAATCCAACTTACGCTTAAAGCGTTTAACTGTTCCTGAGCTAATCACTGCTCTGGGCAAGCTGATGATTGTTCCGGTCAAAATGACCAGCTGCCAAATTCACGTACACACACACACACACACACACACACACACACACACACACACACACACAAGTGTGTGTGCGTGTTTATTTATATTCCTTCTCTAATGACTTAATCATTCGGATTAAAAAGTCCCTAATCAGGTATCAACCCCTCCCACTCTCTCTTTCGCTCTCTCTCTCTGTCTCTCTGTCTGTCTCTCTCTCTCTCTCTCTCTCTCTCTCTCTCTCTCTCTCTCTCTCTCTCTCTCTCTCTCTCTCCAATATGAAATGTTGAGAATTAATACATTTTCTTAGTGTATACAAGTTATATGGTGTATGCTCGTCACCATATACAATTTATTACTTCATATTTATGCACATTTAATTTCAAAATAAACTTAGCTTGAATTATTTCAATGTTTTCTTTAGTCCTGTTTCTTCAGTCAGAGCGTGGGCCGTGTGACGTCACTCACTCGCAGGTACCTGGCTGGTGGGTTGACCCTATATTCTCTGGACCCTGGTATAGGCTATGCATGTGTAAGGTAATTTAATTTGGTTAAGTAATAACAATTATAAAGCAATTTAAAAAAAACGTTGCACTACTTCAGAAAGTGGCGATTTGAGTGGCGACCAGGCCGAAATAAATAAAAAGGGGCTCTGTTACGGCCTAGAGGATAGATCAGCATATATGCATGACAAATATTTAAATTTGGTTCAATATCAACCAAGAAATAGCACTTTTTAATAAGTGTCGCCCAAAACAAGAACAAGAACAAGAAGAACGACATTAGTAAAGCCTAGAGGTCCCTTGCTTAGCTCGAGAACCTAACAAGTCCACGTGGACTATAGGTCCACGTGGACTATAGGTCCACGCGGCCGTGTTAACTCTGAGGTGCATGGCGCAACGCACATGGAAAATTAAATTAATGGGCCTCCGTTATGGCCAAGAGGATATATCAGAGTATATGCATGAGATGATGAGAAAAATAATTAAATTTGGTTCAGTAAAAACCGAGAAATAGCAATATTCAATAAGCGTCGCCCTAACTAGCACAAGAACAACAACGACACGAGTAAGCCCTAGAGGTCCTTCGCTTCGCTCCGCGGACCTATCAACAATATAACAATATTTCTTGAAAGAGGAACACAAAAAATAGGCAAATAATCCTGCGAAAGTACTCTGCAATGATACCAAATAAGTAATCCTGCGAAAGTACTCAGCAATGATACCAAATAAATAATTGTTAGCTAGAATTGGGATTTATCATTCATTTCAAAATTAAAGCAGAGAGAGAGAGAGAGATATCAGACCAACACACAAGCCATACAAACCCAGAAATACACACAAACAGATACAGTATTTAAGTTTCGTTTTCCATGACCCAATATCAGCAGATAAGAAAATAAAACCCTTTAGGCTTAGCATGTAGGGCCCTCGTAGTCATAGCTAACAGGGGAATCATCGTACACAGTTAACCAATACAGTCTATATAACCATATAAATACTATATTAAGGTGTGGTAATACCGAAGTGTGGAGATTACATAATGCAGGGCTTCGTTCAGTCACAAATCACTATGTAATATGTAAGGCAGCGTATTGCTGTGTACCAACATGCCAGACGAGAATTAGGCCTATAAGAGATATAATATATAAGACATAGGTATAAGTAAACAATGCAAATTTGACTGTAGCCAGAAGTGAATGCAACCAAAATCTTCAATTACCAAAAGAGTATTACATTTTTATTACATTATTGCGCTAATCAATACACCTGCCTGACCGTATTGTGTACCAACACGCCAGTGTTGGTACACAACAATACGCTGCCTTACGTATTGCATAGAGAATTGTGACTGAACGAAGCCCTGCATTATGTAAACTCCACACTTCGGTATTACCACACCTTAATACAGTATTTATATAGTTATTGTAGATTGTAATATATAGCTGGATATAATATATGTGTTAATCCAATGTAGGCTATTTGTGTGCGGTAATTTTCCAGTAATCACTGTCTATTTAGCGAGTAGTTAATTAATTCCGTCTATTTAGCGAGTAGTTCATAATTATTCACTTAAACATAAATACAAATAAAGTCGTTTAGAACGCTTGTGTAAGAAGTCTGCATTTTGCAAACCTAAAATTTAGAGGAATATGGTTTTCACCTTTCTCCGCTTACGCACGACACATTACTATGACGCAATCATAATACAACCCCCTCCCCCCATTTCAGTCAAAACAATACTAAGCCCAAAACAAATGCAGTTAGCAAGCAAGCACCAAAACAAACGAATATAATACCCTGTCAGCTGTATATAGTTCAACATGATACAACATTAATATGTAGGTCAACATTTATTCAGTAAGACACCGGGCCCTGCAGCCATCTGAGGACCGAGATAGGCCTGTAACGACGAACCTATAGAAATAAAGTGAATTTTCCTTTCACCATACTGACAAATGTACAGTTATTAGGATCGTAACATATGAACAAAATAAGGGCACTAAATACCTTGGAGTGTGCAGTATCGGGGACAGAAGAGTTACCCTGACCGTCTGCTGGAAAGTTGGTTGAAACACTAGGGTCTAGGCCAAATACTGTAGCGCAGGGTTGCCAAAGCTGGGTCACGTATTCCGCTAGATTAGACTTTCAACAGTCACTAGAACGCCAATAAATGGTAGGAAATGCCGAATATAATTAGTCAAATTAGTTAATCCTTAGTATACCACATACGAATGTCTCGTATCCTTAGAATAGAGCTAGAATCCATCCGTTCGATGTCAATAATTCTTGCTAGGTCGAAATAAACACCTAGATTTAGCCATAACTTAGCTAACTTGACAACACTGGACTGAGGTGGTGGGTCGATAGCGTTCGGCCGACCTCCACTCCGCCAACCTTACGAATCTCGACAGTCATTTGTCTCGAAGATAAGACTATACTGTTGCCTGAGCGCCATTTCCTGTTAAGTAATACTGATAAATCTTATCTGCAACTGCCGCATTGGGAAATTATCGTCGAGTTACTGCAGCCGAAAGTTCTGGTACTCCGTATTCGCGAAATCCGTGCCAAATTACTCATGGTATTAATGCTAATCATGATGAAAATAATGGTTATAAAAATATGCTAATAATGATAAAGTGATAGGAAGATAATGAATTGGTTGTATTCCCGTGGCAACCTAAACCCGCAGCCCACATTGATATATCGATAACAGTATGTTATTGATCCCATTGGTATCTGCATTGTGTTTGTTCAATGGTGTTACTATGACACTGCAGTATGCATAGCTTTCAAGGTCATATGACTAAATATATTTACAGCATTAATATAAACTTCAATGTCCTTCTATTATATTCTGTTAATTTATCATACGGAATAAATGATGATGTTGTTTGTATTATACCTCAAATATCAAAATACAGTGCATAATACTCTTTGTTAATATAGGAGTTTTTTAAAACCTCGGAATCGGACAGTAGTTTCTCAAAGTCACCTTTATGAACGGGCCATAACCTCTTCCCTGATTGGTGGAGAGGGTGGCGGGAATCTATAAACTCGAGCGTTGAGTGGCTGGAATAAGAGGTGTGGCAAGGTGTAAAGTTACCGCCAATTATTTACCTGTATTTGCTGCCTGGGGGATAACTGACATACAAAGGACTGGAGTTTTCGCTGAGAGGCTCCAGTCCTGACGTTATTCTTGACTTACAGTGTGCTGGCTTAATAATCCAATAGGGTTGATAGCCTCTGAAGTCCGATTTTAACTAACTATCGGATAACTGGCTTTATATATTAGTCCTTTCAAAGAGACCTTTCGCTAGCTAAATAAAATAGTCTAGTATTATCCAAGACAACAAAATCAAGGAAACACTGTGCTGATAGTTAATACAATCAAGGAAACACTCTGCTGAAAGTTAATACAATCAAGGAAACACTGTGCTGAAAGTTAATACAATCAAGGAAACACTGTGCTGAAAGTTAATACAATCAAGGAAACACTGTGCTGAAAGTTAATACAATCAAGGAAACACTGTGCTGATAGTTAATACAATCAAGGAAACACTGTGCTGAAAGTTAATACAATCAAGGAAACACTGTGCTGAAAGTTAATACAATCAAGGAAACACTGTGCTGAAAGTTAATACAATCGTCTAATGTTAGCAAGAATTATCAAAAAATTACATCGTGATAATGCAATGGCCAAGGTTCCGTACTCTCTTCTGGTTGACGGCTTGGCATGGATTCGAACCCTGCTGACTGGCGGTTGGGTTTGTGAGGTGGAGTCTCATTTGTTAGCTTTAAGGGGGGAGGTAGTCGCTTTTTCTGGACACCCTTCTTCCTTATGTTTAGCATATTAGTTTTGAGATTTTAAGACGTTCGTTCCATTTTTTAGACCCTCCGCCCCATTTCTTTGTCAATAATAAGACCTTTCGTGCAATTTAGGTGTCGATTATTTCCTGGCGAGCGATTACGAGCCTATAATATTAAAAGGAATCGGCCTTCGGCCGGGAAATTTTTCTACCGAAAAATTTACAGATTTATCTTGGAAGGGGGTCTAGGGGGTGTTTTTTAAATCTTGATATAAGTCAAGCGAGGAAACTAAAAAAATATATAAATAAATCAATACATAGGCCTACAAAACAAGGACTACCCCCTTAAAGTCCCTAAGAAACCCAAGCCGCGGTCTAACGTCACTATCTTAACCCTTACAGTACCGGGGCCGTCCTATTAACTCTATGATGGCTAGTATTAGACGATTTTAGTCACTTATATAGGGCCTCCGGTAATAAACAGGCCTCCAACTATCTCATTTAACCCTTTTTTACTACCACAGAACCTTCTTAAGCTGCATACAAATCGTCTAAATATATAGCTAGGATAAAATGAAAAAGACGTCGTGGCCGGTACAGATTGGGTTAAGTCTCTTGATGGTATAGTTACTTAACCCTTACAGTACCGGCGACGGGTTTTTGTATTGCATTTTAGCTGCGTTTAGACGATGTTATGAAGCTTGGGAAGGATGTATGGTAGCTAAAAGAATGTATTGAGATAGTCTGTAGTGTTTCAATGGGTAGACGTCCTTCATAAGGATGTATTGAGATAGTCTGTAGTGTTTCAATGGGTAGACGATGTTATGAAGCTTGGGAAGGATGTATGGTAGCTAAAAGGATGTATTGAGATAGTCTGTAGTGTTTCAATGGGTAGACGTCCTTCATAAGCTGAATAAAATCGTCTAATAGTTTCCAAAGCATAATGAAGTGGACGTCACCGGTATACTGTAGGGGTTAACAATTCGTGGACCTCTACAGTATATATAATTCTGCAAATCTACCCATAATGATTGGTCTATGTATGACACCCCCAAGAAAAAAAGATTTTGTTTTTTGTTTTTTTAATAAAGTAGAGGAAAAAAAGAAAGAAAAAAAAAACGGGAAAAGTGGGGATTGGGCCTAAGCAAATAGATAGATAAAATTGTCTTTATATTATATGCCAAAGGTATAGTCTGTTCATGCTAGGTTGGGCAGAAATTGTCTTTATAATATATGACAAAGGTATATAGTCTGTTCATTCTAGGTTGGGCAGAAATTGTCTTTATAATATATGACAAAGGTATATAGTCTGTTCATTCTAGGTTGGACAGAAATTGTCTTTATAATATATGACAAAGGTATATAGTCTGTTCATTCTAGGTTGGGCAGAAATTGTCTTTATAATATATGACAAAGGTATATAGTCTGTTCATTCTAGGTTGGGCAGAAATTGTAATCCCAAACATTTCATAACTCAAAAAGAATAGAGAAATTGAGCTAATATTTCTACCAAATAGGAAGGCTTGGCTAGGGAATAGGTGTGGAAATTGACAGCTTATTTGCTCTAGCCCGTTTTGAGTTACAGAGATTAGAGGTTACGGTTTCTACCCAACCTAGAATGAACAGACTATAGTAATTAATATTATATATACAATTATATATACAATGAACAGACTATAGTAATTAATATTATATATACAATTATATATACAATGAACAGACTATAGTAATTAATATTATATATACAATATATACAATGAACAGACTATAGTAATTAATATTATATATACAATTATATATACAATGAACAGACTATAGTAATTAATATTATATATACAATTATATATACAATGAACAGACTATAGTAATTAATATTATATATACAATTATATATACAATGAACAGACTATAGTAATTAATATTATATATACAATTATATATACAATGAACGGACTATAGTAATTAATATTATATATATACAATTATATATACAATGGACAGACTATAGTAATTAATATTATATATACAATTATATATACAATGAACAGACTATAGTAATTAATATTATATATACAATTATATATACAATGAACAGACTATAGTAATTAATATTATATATACAATGAACAGACTATAGTAATTAATATTATATATACAATTATATATACAATGGACAGACTATAGTAATTAATATTATATATACAATGGACAGACTATAGTAATTAATATTATATATACAATGGACAGACTATAGTAATTAATATTATATATACAATGAACAGACTATAGTAATTAATATTATATATACAATGAACAGACTATAGTAATTAATATTATATATACAATGAACAGACTATAGTAATTAATATTATATATACAATGAACAGACTATAGTAATTAATATTATATATACAATGAACAGACTATAGTAATTAATATTATATATACAATGGACAGACTATAGTAATTAATATTATATATACAATGACAGACTATAGTAATTAATATTATATATACAATGAACAGACTATAGTAATTAATATTATATATACAATGGACAGACTATAGTAATTAATATTATATATACAATGAACAGACTATAGTAATTAATATTATATATACAATGGACAGACTATAGTAATTAATATTATATATACAATGAACAGACTATAGTAATTAATATTATATATACAATGGACAGACTATAGTAATTAATATTATATATACAATGAACAGACTATAGTAATTAATATTATATATACAATGACAGACTATAGTAATTAATATTATATATACAATGGACAGACTATAGTAATTAATATTATATATACAATGAACAGACTATAGTAATTAATATTATATATACAATGGACAGACTATAGTAATTAATATTATATATACAATGAACAGACTATAGTAATTAATATTATATATACAATGGACAGACTATAGTAATTAATATTATATATACAATGAACAGACTATAGTAATTAATATTATATATACAATGGACAGACTATAGTAATTAATATTATATATACAATGAACAGACTATAGTAATTAATATTATATATACAATGGACAGACTATAGTAATTAATATTATATATACAATGGACAGACTATAGTAATTAATATTATATATACAATGGACAGACTATAGTAATTAATATTATATATACAATGGACAGACTATAGTAATTAATATTATATATACAATGGACAGACTATAGTAATTAATTACAATGGACAGACTATAGTAATTAATATTATATATACAATGGACAGACTATAGTAATTAATATTATATATACAATGGACAGACTATAGTAATTAATATTATATATACAATGGACAGACTATAGTAATTAATATTATATATACAATGGACAGACTATAGTAATTAATATTATATATACAATGGACAGACTATAGTAATTAATATTATATATACAATGGACAGACTATAGTAATTAATATTATATATACAATGGACAGACTATAGTAATTAATATTATATATACAATGGACAGACTATAGTAATTAATATTATATATACAATGGACAGACTATAGTAATTAATATTATATATACAATGGACAGACTATAGTAATTAATATTATATATACAATGGACAGACTATAGTAATTAATATTATATATACAATGGACAGACTATAGTAATTAATATTATATATACAATGGACAGACTATAGTAATTAATATTATATATACAATGGACAGACTATAGTAATTAATATTATATACAATGGACAGACTATAGTAATTATATTATATATACAATGGACAGACTATAGTAATTAATATTATATATACAATGGACAGACTATAGTAATTAATATTATATATACAATGGACAGACTATAGTAATTAATATTATATATACAATGGACAGACTATAGTAATTAATATTATATATACAATGGACAGACTATAGTAATTAATATTATATATACAATGAACAGACTATAGTAATTAATATTATATATACAATGGACAGACTATAGTAATTAATATTATATATACAATGGACAGACTATAGTAATTAATATTATATATACAATGGACAGACTATAGTAATTAATATTATATATACAATGGACAGACTATAGTAATTAATATTATATATACAATGGACAGACTATAGTAATTAATATTATATATACAATGGACAGACTATAGTAATTAATATTATATATACAATGGACAGACTATAGTAATTAATATTATATATACAATGAACAGACTATAGTAATTAATATTATATATACAATGAACAGACTATAGTAATTAATATTATATATACAATGAACAGACTATAGTAATTAATATTATATATACAATGGACAGACTATAGTAATTAATATTATATATACAATGGACAGACTATTGTAATTAATATTATATATACAATGGACAGACTATAGTAATTAATATTATATATACAATGAACAGACTATAGTAATTAATATTATATATACAATGAACAGACTATAGTAATTAATATTATATATACAATTAATTAATAACTATATAACCTCAACACTAAATTAAGGAGAGGTTCTTGCTTTTCGGGACCACCTTCTCCCTCATGTTTAGCCCTATTAGTTTTGAGATATCAAGACGTTAGCCCCATTAGTTTGGCTATTTTAAGACCTTTCGCCACATTTCTTTGTCAATATTAAGACCTTTCGTGCCATATAGGTGCCGATATTTTCCTGGCCAGCGATAGCGAGCCTGTAAATTAGGAGGAACCGCCCTTCAACCAGGTCTATACGGAGGAAACTTTAAAACAAATCAATCAATTAAAATAAAATAAAATAAAGACTTGAACCTTCGTATGTTGTTGTTGTTGTTGTTGTTGTTGTTGTAGTGAATGTGACAGGTTTGTTTGTATTGGCGATTCCGTAGTAGAAAACCTCAACACTATTTGAAGGGGGGTTACCGGCTTCTTTGATCTTTCTCTCCTGTTCTCGCTTTCCCTGGCTTGTATCCATTCGGCCCCATTCAGCCAACTGTTTTAAGACGTTTTTCCCCATCCAGGTGTCGATTTCTTCCTGGCGAGCGATAGCGAGCCAGCATTGTATGGAGAAATCCGGCTTCGCCGGAGACATTTTTCTATCGAAAAATGTACAAATTTAGCTTGCTGTCAAAACAAAAATATATATGCTGGCTCGCTACCGCTCACCGGGGAAATATTGACACCTGGATGGGGGTAAACGTCTTAAAACAGTAGGCAGAATGGGGCCGAATGGATACAAGCCAAAGAGAGAGGGAGAGAAAGATAAAAAAAAGCGAGGTGGTCTCCCTAATTAACACCTGTAAAATATATAGTCAAATTAGCAGTGAGGAACCGTAGACTTTCATGCGCAAAAACGGTATTCAATATTATCGTTTTAAATAGTATCTCATCCGACATTAGGGCAGTTCTTATAATGGTTTTGTTGTTACTATGGAGGGTTTTCATTGTTTATCTAATTTTCGAGCACACACACACACACACACACACACACACAACACACACGCACACTAACAACACACACACACACACATACAGCACACACATATACAACACACGCACACAACACACGCGTACAACACGCACACATTTACAACACACACACATACAACACACACGCATACAACACACACACATACAACACACACGCATACAACACACACACACATACAACACACACACACACACAGAACACACACACAGACATACAACACACACACATACAACACACACACATACAACACACACGCATACAACACACACACATACAACACACACGCATACAACACACACACATACAACACACACGCATACAACACACACACATACAACACGCACATATATACAACACACACACATACAACACACACACATACAACACACACACATACAACACACACGCATACAACACACACATACAACACACACACATACAACACACACGCATACAACACACACACATACAACACACACACATACAACACACACACATACAACACACACACATACAACACACACACATACAACACACACGCATACAACACGCACGCATACAACACACACACATACAACACACACACATACAACACACACACATACAACACACACACATACAACACACACACATATACAACACACACGCATACAACACACACGCATACAACACACACGCATACAACACACACACATACAACACACACACATACAACACGCACACATATACAACACACACACATACAACACACACGCATACAACACACACACATACAACACGCACACATATACAACACACACACATACAACACACATGCATACAACACACACGCATACAACACACACACATACAACACGCACACATATACAACACACATACATACAACACACACGCATACAACACACACACATACAACACACACGCATACAACACACACACATACAACACACACGCATACAACACACACGCATACAACACACACACGCATACACACACACACGCATACAACACACACACATACAACACACACACATACAACACACACACATACAACACACACACATACAACACACACACATACAACACACACACATACAACACACACACATACAACACACACACATACAACACACACACATACAACACACACACATACAACACACACACACGCATACAACACACACGCATAAAACACACACGCATACAACACACACACATACAACACACACACATACAACACGCACACATATACAACACACACACATACAACACACACGCATACAACACACACACATACAACACGCACACATATACAACACACACACATACAACACACATGCATACAACACACACGCATACAACACACACACATACAACACACACACACATATACAACACACATACATACAACACACACGCATACAACACACACACATACAACACACGCATACAACACACACACATACAACACACACGCATACAACACACACACGCATACACACACACACACGCATACAACACACACACATACAGCGCACACACATCCACACACACATACAACACACACACATACAACACACACACATACAACACACACACATACAACACACACATACAACACACACACATACAACACACACACATACAACACACACACATACAACACACACACATACAACACACACACACGCATACAACACACACGCATACAACACACACACATACAACACACACACATACAACACACACACATACAACACACACACATACAACACACACACATACAACACACACGCATACAACACACACGCATACAACACACACACATACAACACGCACACATATACAACACACACACATACAACACACGCATATACACACACAGCACGCGCACACACACACACACACACACACACACACACATAAAACAATCCAGAAAGCAGAAAACAAAACATAAGTAAACATACAAACAAACACACGCACGATTTCAATATCCTGCGGTGACCAGGGATGTGGAGGATAATAGAGACGCTCACGTAAGTCGGGTTGGCACACACACATTGACATATGGCTAGACAAAGACTCAGTAAAGACCATCCATAATAATAACAAACGCCTTTAACCCTATTCGGTCCGACGTCTTGTGAGTTATTAGGTTTAATTTAATTATTTGAGGATTTTGCATGTTTTTGCCATTATCGAGCAATGTATTTTATTTTGTCTCCTAGGCTAACAAAAACTCATTCTCAGACTGTCTTCAAACTACCATTAATTATCTCTCTCTCACACACTCTCTCTCTCTCTCACTCTCACTCACTTTGCTCTCTCCCTCTCTCTCTCTCCCTCTCCCCCCCCCCCGTCTCTCTCTCTCTCTCTCTCTCTCTCAGACTCCACTCACGCTATATTTGTACATATTTCGATAGCAAAATGTCCTGGCCTAAGGCCGATTTCTTCTAAGTAAGAGGCTCACTATCGCTCGGCCAGAAAAAAATCGACACCTGAACAGGTTGGACCAAGTTATTATCGCCAATCTAATTGGGTGAAACTTATTAAATCTCCAATGTAATGGAGCGAAACAGGAGAGTCCCAAAAAAGACCCCCCTCAGAACAAATAGGGTTAAATACTTCCGTATTGTTCTATCTGTTGATCTTGTATTGTCTAGATAGTCAAATGCCAGCTCTTGCATATCCTCGATGAACACTCGTACCTCTCCAAGCCATTAAGGGGATAGTGGCTGGGTTTTTTTTCTTCTATTTATTCAGTTATTCATATAATGTTTAGTTTCCTCGCTAGACCTCCATCAAACTTTAAAAAAAAACACCCCCTAGACCCCCTCTTCAAGATACATTTGTAATTTTGCGGTAGAAAACTTAATGGCACGAAAGGTCTTAATTTTGACAAAGAAATAGGGCGAAAGGTCTTCAAATCGACAAACTAATGGGGCAAACATCATAACATATGTGGGAACTATAAAAGGGTGAAGACTATCTCAATTTACTCTCTGACTTCCACATACCCTTCCTAATCTGAAACAAATCGTCTAAAAGAGAGAGAGAGAGAGAGAGAGAGAGAGAGAGAAAAAGAGAGAAGAGGAGAGAGAGAGAGAGTGTGTGCGTGTGTGAGAGAGGTATAGACTGCCGTTTTCAGTGATAATTAATGGCACCATACAGATAATGACCATGTTAACAGGTGTTCCCGGAATACTAATGATATATAAGACTTCGTTGGTCCACAAAGAATCGTGTGTTTATGTTACCCCCTGCTGCTGCTGTTGTACGGTCACCTTCAAAAGTCACCCTATGTGTTTATGTTACCCCCTGCTGCTGCTGTTGTACGGTCACCTTCAAAAGTCACCCTATATGTTTATGTTACCCCCTGCTGCTGCTGTTGTACGGTCACCTTCAAAAGTCACCCTATGTGTTTATGTTACCCCCTGCTGCTGCTGTTGTACGGTCACCTTCAAAAGTCACCCTATATGTTTATGTTACCCCCTGCTGCTGCTGTTGTACGGTCACCTTCAAAAGTCACCCTATATGTTTATGTTACCCCCCTGCTGCTGCTGTTGTACGGTCACCTTCAAAAGTCACCCTATGTGTTTATGTTACCCCCTGCTGCTGCTGTTGTACGGTCACCTTCAAAAGTCACCCTATGTGTTTATGTTACCCCCTGCTGCTGCTGTTGTACGGTCACCTTCAAAAGTCACCCTATATGTTTATGTTACCCCCTGCTGCTGCTGTTGTACGGTCACCTTCAAAAGTCACCCTATGTGTTTATGTTACCCCCTGCTGCTGCTGTTGTACGGTCACCTTCAAAAGTCACCCTATGTGTTTATGTTACCCCCTGCTGCTGCTGTTGTACGGTCACCTTCAAAAGTCACCCTATATGTTTTGTGATATTTAAGTGAGGTCATATTTTTTTTTGTATCTCTCTCTCTCTCCTTTTTATCTCTTTCCCTGGCTTGTATTCATTCGGCCCCATTCAGCCAACTGCTTTAAGACGTTTATCCCCATCCAGGTGTCGATTTCTTCCTGGCGAGCGATAGCGAGCCAACATTGTATGGAGAAATCCGGCTTCACCGGAGATATTTTTCTATCGAAAAATTTACAAATTTAGCTTGCTGTCAAAATAAAAATATATATATGCTGGCTCGCTACCGCTCGCCAGGAAAATAGTGACACCTGGATGGGGTTAAACGTCTTAAAAACGTCTGTTTCGTGTTTGCCTTTTAATATTGGTACGGGCTATATATAAATCGGTAATTTAATTCGCTAATCTTGTGGCATATTTTTGTTTTTCTTGAGGAATTTCCTAAGCTGTAAGTTTTTTCCCTAGTGTTTAATTTCGAGTTAATTTGTTTTGGATCACAGGATATTGTTAGTCATGTGTTTTCCAAGTTTTTAACGAGTTGTTTTCTGTTCAATTGTTTTCAATTAAGTGTTCTCTTTTCTAATTTGACCGATTTTCTCGTGTTGAATTCATACGTTCAATTACCGTAGATTTATCAATGTAATTCTTGCTTCTTTTAAAGAAAATGTGAATTTTTATGTTCATCTTTAGTTTGGGGGAGCCCAGTGAGATTAAAACAATCTATTATTTAGTATATTTGCATGAAACATTGGCTATAGTTTTTCTAATATAGATGTTTGATTTCATTGTTTTGGCTTTGGCTTATTTTGGAAAATATTTGTGTTTAGAGAGTGCCTTGGAAATCTGACAGAAAATTCTCAGAGTATATTGAAAATATATATATTTTTTTCGTGGTCTTCGAGGAGAACGGCCATATGGAGAAGGAAAATATTAGTATATTCTATTATGAGTTTATGATGAAATAAAATGCTAGGAGTTAATTTATTAATATCTATACGGTCTATGGTATTTAATATGACTTCTATGTAATTTTATGTGGAGATACACATTCTTGGTGAATTAAGTTTGTACATGTATGATTTATTAATATCTGTATGTTGTAAGGTATTATATATAACTCGACATGATTTTATTTTAAGAGAAAAATTCTTAGAGGGGTTCGAGTGTGAATCCTTAGGATTTTCTTGGGGTTTATGGAATTTATTTTAGAATTTATTTTGCACTAACTTGTAATAATGTATTTGCAACGTGGAGTGTGTGAATTTATTCTGTATTTTCTATAGGTTTGGCCATAGGATATTGGCCATCAAAATACCGGTTACGGCTAGCTACCGTCAGAAAACATCTATTAAAATTTATTCGAATTCTATGTGAATTTATTTGCGCAATGATTTTTTTTCAGAATTGGAAGGTACTCATATTACATACCACAGGATGTGGATGGCTGTGTTACATATTGATGTGTCTATTTCCTTGAGTTTACATTCAACATTTTGTTTGGGGGGTTTTGTGTTTTTTCTTTTTATATATAATATTATAAACTATATAGTATTAAGACATATCACGCATTTGTGGAGTTGTGTTTATTGCTATTTGGTAAGTTTTCCCATGGGTAGGAATATTATTTTATTTTACTACCATTGTATGTGTGTGATTTTTCCCTAGGATATTTGTTTTGTTTGCAGATGTATATTTTACATTTTCTTCTTATTTTATATAATATATTTCTTTGCTTTGTTACTCGATCTACAACAAACACCATAATTATAATGTGTCTTTGTTTCTGTTCTTTTTGGGGTTTCTTATTGGGATTTGTTTGAAGATAATACCTGTAGTATTTTTCTTTGTGCATTTTTTGTTGTCATTGTCTTAGCAACTATGTTTGCTTTGCTCAATTTTTATTCCGTTTTTTTTTTTTTTTTTTTATAATTTTACTATAACTTTTTATTTTATTAACAAAATACTTAGAAAATTTCCATTTCCACTTTCAATTTTTATCTTCACCTTAACCTAACAAGTGCGCATGGGGGTACTTAGAAACGTCCGCCTGTGCGCATGTATTTGAGGTGTTTCCATCACTAAAATATTCATTTTATCATAACTAGCATTAATACTTATCCATACACACCTATTATGGGTTGATTATAAAGGTATTAACCTGAAACAACAATAAAACGGGTGAAAACAGCGTTTGGATGGTCAAAATCGGAGATATAGCCCGCGAGTTGTATAATGTATGGGTGAGGCAAGCTGCTTTCCCGCCAATTTCCCCCAAGGCCACTGAGACGCAGTCGATCGATACTCTCTCTCTCTCTCTTGCACTCGCTTGCTATCAGTGATGACAACGCCCTGCTTGCAACTCGCTAATGTTAGCACGAAAATATACCTCAGAATAAGGGAATAACAGGGAAAATAGGTGATAACTGAAGGAGGGGAGGAAAGTGGGGAAGGAGGGGAGGTAGAGGAGTGATATTTTGCATGGCCCAGGGGCAAAACAAAAATAAAAAAATAAAAAAATACAAATATAATTTTTTTTTTTCGATGTTTAAAGTTGATTTTTTTTCTCTGACTCTTAAGAGTCTTCCCGCAGTCCGCCGGGGGAACTCTTAAGAGTCTTCCCGCAGTTCCCGGGTTAATATGTATTTACTTACAGTAGGTGACTATTCATCTTTTATTTACTTACAGTAGGTGACTATTCATCTTTTATTTACTTACAGTAGGTGACTATTCATCTTTTATTTACTTACAGTAGGTGACTAATCTTCTTTTATTTACTTACAGTAGGTGACTGTTCATCTTTTATTTACTTACAGTAGGTGACTGTTCATCTTTTATTTACTTACAGTAGGTGACTGTTCATCTTTTATTTACTTACAGTAGGTGACTATTCATCTTTTATTTACTTACAGTAGGTGACTATTCATCTTTTATTTACTTACAGTAGGTGACTATTCATCTTTTATTTACTTACAGTAGGTGACTATTCATCTTTTATTTACTTACAGTAGGTGACTATTCATCTTTTATTTACTTACAGTAGGTGACTATTCATCTTTTATTTTTTATTGTAGCTTCATGTACTTCCGCCTGCTTCGCTATTAGGCCTACCTTTGTATTCTGTAGTCACCCAGACATTGTTCATTTGCCAATAATGAATCGTGTTGCAGGGGGCTACGAGGGGACCATAGGAGAGCCGAGAGGTAATGTGCGAGGTATGGAGTTAGTTAGATTCTTACCTTACTAATTTTAACTGTAATTTGCTTAACTCTCATATATATTTTAAGTGCTACCTTGCTGTGGGAAGCAAGAATCTTAGTGGGGGCGTATTACATCTCAAGATTATACTATTTATTATGAAATCATTATAACCATCTATCATATAATTTTAAGGTGTTTTAGTTACAGTATCTAGATTTATATGGGGGACTGTACATTACAGAGGTCAACATATCATTCACCCCTGTGATGTATTGTCTGGTCAGATCCTGTCACACACATTCAGCTGAGATGACACTCACTGTACCTTCTCCAACGCCATCTTGTAACCGGTAGGTGAATTATAGGTGTGGCTTTGAGGTGGTGAGAAGGTGAGAGATAGGGAGAGCAGGAGATATAATCGAACATCCAGGGTGATAACATATACCCAGAGATGCCCTCTTGAGTTAGGGTTTACTCTTATATTACTTTATAATACTTCTGTATATCTTTCAGATTGTTACTTAAATATATCAAAGTGGTTTTGGATCAGAGATCTTTAATTATATTCCCTTTACCTATATCTATCAATATATAATAGGTATATGGTAATCGGTGGTGGCAGCTTTTATACCTATCTATTAAATCAATCAATCGACAAGCAAAGAACTCTGCCTCTACACTACAACTTCTACAATCATCATACAACCTACAGTAACCTATTGCTCATAGGAGACACCTTATGTCTACCTACATCGAGTAAGAGGTTAACCCTTATCATAAATATAGGATCGTAACTCAAAACGTCCAAATACTCCTGTCTGGAGTTAACCCTGTGAATACATTTGACTACTCCTAACAGTCTTACGTAACACAGTAGCCTGAATGGGGCAGAATGGATACAAGCCAAAGAGAGAGAGAGAGAGAGAAAGATAAAAAAAACGAAGTGGGCTCCCTTAAGAATTGGTGCAATTAAGTTTTTGGGTATAATCCTGTGTAGCGGGTTGACCTGTACATAATAATTATATCTCAATAATTTGGTAATGTTACAATATTTTTTTACATTTTACATTCATAAATCTATCTATCTATCTATATGCTCAGGCCCAATCCCCATTTTGGGGGTAGCCGACTCAAGACAGAGCAAGAACAGGGAAAACACAAAAACAACATAAAACAAAAAATAAACACAGATAAAAAACACAAACTCTCACACATCCAGGTCACCCAGGAGAAGACCCAGAGACCAGGGTTACCAAGGTCGCTCCAGCACTCCCCCGGCCCCTGACCACCAGGAGAGGTTCCGATCTCGGCAGGCAGACATGCAGCGGAGCCAAAGCGACAAGCCCTCCCACCACACTTCCAGGCACACCCTTCATATTAATCGTCTCCCCGGGCCAGGCGCCTGATGGACTATTATCTAGTCCAACTTGCGCCCGACCCCTTACTCCAAATGACCACGTGTTCACTCAACTATTCACAAGCATTCTCCATTCACTCCTGTCCACCACCACTTCCCCTGCCTGATCTATAGTCATTCCTCTATCATCCAAAGCCTTTCTTACACAGTCTCTCCATCTCAATGGGGGTCTTCCTGCCCTTCTATCTCCCCTTGTACCTGACTCACATATTCTCTTTGTAAGCCTTTCATCTCCCATTCGTTCAACATGACCATACCAGCTCAGCACCCTTCTGTCCACTCTTGCTGACAAATGTTCCTGCTGCCCCACTCTCCTACGTATCTCTTCATTTCTCAATCTGTCTCTACGAGTAACTCCACACATACTCCTCAAGCAGCTCATCTCCATCACATCCAGCCCTCTTTTCTCCTTTTTCTTCAGAGCCCATGTCTCAGCCCCATACATCACTGTTGGCACAACAATTCCTTGATACAGTGCACTTTTTACTTTCACTCCGAGATTTCTCGTCTTCCACATACTTCCCATTGCTCCGAAAACCTTCCTTCCTTCACACACTCTCTGTTTTACCTCCACTTCCATACCTCCACTCCTGCTTATTGTTCCTCCTAGATATTTAAAACACTCTACTTGTTCCAATATTTCCCCATCCAGCCTCACATCTAGATTCACCCTATGCTCTCCCCTATTACACACCATTACTTTACTTTTATTGACGTTCACCTTCAGTTTCCTCCTTCCACAAACCACACCAAACTCTTTGACTACCCGCTGCAGTTTCTCATCAGAATCCGCCACCAATGCTGTGTCATCAGCGAACAGCAACTGATTCAACTCCCAATCTCTACCATTCTTTCCTACTAAACCCAATCCTCTTCCCATAGTTCTCCTTTTCACCTCCCTCACCACACCATCCATAAACATATTAAACAGCCATGGTGACATTACACAACCCTGTCGCAAACCTACCTTTACCTCAAACCATTCACTCAACTCACCATTTCCTACTCTCACACATGCTCTGCTCCCTTCATAAAAACTCTTAACTGCTTCTAACAAATTTCCTCCAATTTCATAAATCCTTAACACCTTCCACATTGCTTCACGGTCCACACGATCATATGCTTTTTCCAAGTCCATAAAAGCCCAAAATATCTCCTTATGCTTCTCTAAATACTTCTCGCATAACTGTCTTACTGCAAACATCTGACCCACGCACCCTCTTCCCCTCCTAAAACCGCACTGTTCTTCTCCTATTGCAACTTCCGTACACTTTATTATCCTCTCTATCAACACCCTGCCATACAGCATTCCAACCACTGACAATAAACTAATACCTCTATAACTTGAACACTCCTGCCGATCTCCCTTCCCCTTGTACAACGGCACAATACATGCACTCTTCCAGTCTATTGGTACCATTGACACAGCAAAGCACACATTGAAAAGTCTCACCAACCAATCTATTATCACATCTCCACCCTTCTTTATACACTCCACAGCAATACCATCCAAACCTTCTGCTTTTCCCCGCTCTCTTTTGTTTCACTGCTTCTTTCACCTCATTTTCCTCAATCCTTTCATTCATTCCCTGCCACCTGGGTGGCCTGGGTAACCTATCTCCATCCACCTCTGCTTCAATCACTGCTTCTCTTCCATCTCTTGTATTTAACAAAGATTCAAAATACTCGGCATATCTTTTCCTCACTTCAACTGGTTCCACTAGTAATTCTCCATTTTCATCTTTCACTGACTCTTCCCTCTTTTGTCCTCCTTTCCTTACTTTATTTACCTCCTTCCAGAACATCTTCTTTCGTTCTTCAAAATTCTCACTCAGCCTTTGGCCCCACCTTTCGTTTGCATCTTTTTTCGCTTCTCTAATTTTCCGTTTTGCCTCTCTCCTTTTCTCCTTGTACCTCTCCCATACCTCAACACTACCATCCTGTAAAACCCTCTCAAAACACTGTCTCTTCTCCTCAACTGCCTTTCTCACCGTATCATTCCACCACTCGCTTCCCTTCCTGATACCTCTGCCTCCTACTTTCCTTTTGCCGCATACTACCTCTGCACTTGCTTTCACTCCTTCCTTAAACTGTTGCCATTCAACCTCTACTTCTCTCTCTTCCATCTCTCTCACTTCCATCCACTTTTCATTTAGTCTTTCCTTGTACTCCCTCTCTTTTTCACTCTTCTCTAACTCACTAACTTTTATTACCTCTCTTACTTCACGCTTGTCTCTTATTCTCCTGTAACTCTTAACTCTTAGCTTTCCCTCCACCAGGTAATGATCTGACATACCCTCCGCCTCACCTCTCATCACATTCACATCCAGCAGTCTACACAATCTTTCCCTTGTCACCAGCACATAATCCATCAATGCCCTCTCTACAATCTCTCCCCTCACAAGTCTATGCCAGGTGTACTTGTGTATACGCCTTTTTTTGAAGAACGTATTACCTACACTCAATCTACACTCTTCACATACATTTTTCAGTCTTTCTCCACTCTCGTTTACACCATCCACACCAAAACTACCGATGACTCCCTCAACAGGCTCATTTCCTACCCTAGCATTTAGGTCCCCTAAAACTATAACATTTTCATTTTCATCAAACCCTTGTAGACAATCTCTCAAATCCTCCCAGAAACCCTCTACCTCGTCTAACTCTCTTTCACTTCCTGGTCCATACGCACTTACAAAAACCCACCTTTCACCCATAAACCGCATTCTCACCCACATTAGCCTTGATGACACCTCTTTCCACTCTTTTATAAACTCTCTCAACTCCTCCTTCACAATAATAGCCACTCCTTCTTTCCCCCTGACTCCCTCGTCTACTCCAGACTTTCTACCTATCACGTTTCCAAAATCCACTTCTCCCTCTCCTTTCATCTTTGTTTCATTCAGTGCAAGGACATCATACATCCTTCTTTCAAATAACCTTCCAATATCCTCTCGCTTCTCATTCGTACTACATCCACGCACATTCAAAGCTCCTATTCTTAGGGTCCGGGACCACGAACGCGTTCCCTCGCCCCTATCTCTGTCTCATATTCATAAATAGTCCAGTAATATACTAGGTTAGGTTAGGTTAGGTTTTGGTTAGGTTAGGTTAAAGATATTGTTCAATGTTTCTTTGTAAATAGTCATCTGAAAAACAGTTCCTCCCGCTACACAGGATCTTACCAGTTTTTGTATTAGCCTAACCTAATATCCTAACCTAACCTAGTATAATTTTAAAACTAAAATGCCCCAGTTTATAATACCAGAAACCAATAAGTAAGGATATAAATAGATGAACGGAAATAATTTTAATACCGAAATCGAGTTGGAGCCACCGCTAGAATTATACCCAACTCAAATAATGCTAGAAACCTTTAACCCATTCAGTACCGATGACATCCGTTTAATTACATTCTGGCAAATATTCGGCGATTTTAATCAGCTCTAAGACGGCCTTTGTTTACAGTATGTGTATTAAGGATACAAAATGCAGGTTGCCTGTAACGAGCATCTCCCCCAAAATCGAAAGTGACAGCCAAATTTAAGGGACGTTGTAAGTAAAAATCCTGGAAACACTAAGTTTACAGCAGTTTAGGTCATAGGATGAAGGAAAGATTGATTGAAGGAGAGAGTTCCAGAGTTCACTAGTTGAGTAGAAGAAAGACTGAGAAAATCTGCCAATTCTTGGATTGGAGAATTGGACAATAGGATTGGGACTGTGTTGTAAGGCGGGTGCCTCGCGCTCGCCACAAGGGAGGGGATAAGCATCGAGAGCTCTGAAGAATACAGATTATTGTAATAATGATAGAAGAGTGAAAGAGATGCAACATTGCGGCGTGTAGAAAGAGATTGTAGGGAACTAGTGAGAGGAAGTGAGTTGATGAGGCGATGAGCATTGTCAGAGGAAGACGTGACGGTAGTGCCGTCAGAGAGAAAAACAAAACAAAACACGGTAAAAATGTACCATTTGGTAAGTATTTATCGTGTGACAGCCAAGAGTTTTAGTATCGATTTTTGTTAGTTTTCATTTTTCTTTGGTATACAGTGTTGTTTCAGCTATCATTAAAGATGTCTGTCATGGCACTATTAGAAACAATTTATTAGGGACAATAGGTACGTATAGAATCGCATTAATATTATCACTATTGTCACCGTGGAATATTTGCGATATCAACTTTAAAAAACCCGATTGGACATAGAAAAAAGAAAAAAAAAACATTACCGCGTAAAAACAAGCACAATTAAACGACTTTCCTCGGTAAGGGCTGTGGTAGCCGCTTTGTTTAAATTACATTTTCGCTCAGGGTAATGTTCCCGTCTTGACTGTTTATTTCCAAAATTATCCCACGGCCAGCTGTTATTTGCTGGCGCTGATGATGACCAAAGGTCATAAGGGGTGAAGGGGGCTATTGTATCCCACAGCCGTTATGGGTAAGCTAATGCAAATCCTTCATTCACTGAATGATAAACAACAATAAAACACTATATTCCTTGAACAAATAAAATATAATCTTGGTACATAAGCCGGCACAACTGATCTCGAGTGGTACCCTTCCTGTAATTCTACAGTGCATTCATTCGACATATATCGACAGGCCCCGCCCACTTCCCCAACCGTTATCATACGGCTGGCATGACTGTGCGAGGTAGGAGTGTCCAACAGGTTTACCAAATCAGCACAAAAATATTATTTAATCTGTTTGCAGAAGTAACTAGAAGAATACAAACTAGTAAATGCCTACCTAATATTGCTAGAATATTACTCCAATATTGATAACATGTGCTAAAAGATTCGGAGTATAGCCAGCATTCTTATTGCTAGGTGTAAAATATTGCCGCTAGATCAAGTCAATATTTATTTATCAATTTAAATTATTAAAAATGGCCTACAAAGCCATCTACCTTTCTACATCAACGAGTGAGAAAGAAATGTTAAGACTGGAGCCTGTCTTTAACAGCTCCATTCCCTTGTTCAAGTAAATACTTTTAGATCTAGCGGTAAGGTAGCTACATTGGCAACGCCGGTGTCTTCTCTCTCAACTGTCAATGCGCTGTCATTCAAACGTCAGTTCAGTTCCCTCCCGTCTTCTGAAGGGGGAAGATGGCGTCTCCTGCCCATACCCCTGGCAGACCTGCTGGTTCTCCCCGACTTGTCAGTCAAGCCAGGAATATTGTATTAAATGTATTCAAGTATTTTGATAAGGAGAAAACTGAGCCAGTTGATGTGGTGGTGCTCCTCGTGGTACACCCTGGAAACGTCATTATTGGCGGCTAAATGAATCACAAAATTATGATCTACACAAGTTGACTGATCAGTCAAAATTTAATCACTTCACAATATGAGAGAGAGGGAGAGGGAGGGAGACTGAGGCACACAGACAAGGGAGGGGGAGGCATTACGGTACCCTATACAACTAAAAGCAGTCGCTTGCTAGGCCTAGCTTAATAATTGTCTACCTCTGCTCTGCCCAAGTAGACGAGGTAAAACAATGGTAATGGAGTTTACTTTTCTGTACAATGGTATATGGTAATATTGTATAGTAAAGAGTAACTGCAAATATGCATGTATTAAAGCGCTCTTACATCGTATAATTAATTTTACTTGGAGCTCTTATCAGCTCCGTGGTAAGGTGACAACTGACTTGTCCGAGATTGCGGTATGATAAGCTCTACTTCGTCTACGGCGCTGGTGGAAGCGGGCGGGGCCTGTCGATATATGTCGAATGAATGCACTGTAGACATCTATGTTATCTGGTCTGTAATTCTAGACACCGTTGTTATCTAGTCTGTAATTCATGACCCCTCAGTTATCTGGTCAGTGTGACAAGTTGGTATTGTCAGCATGAACAAGATCGTTCATTTTTTTTAAGTGACACAGCGTCTTTTTAATTGCTAACACTAGCTTGGGAAGGAACTCTAGTGATCAGAGGGGTAATATTGATCTCAATTATCCCTTCAAAGTTCAAACTCCACAAAATCATTCAAAACATTATACATTAGTCTAATAACAGCTATAATATGTAATAAAAAGGAAAATAAAATCAAACTGTTTATACTGATATTGATCTACCTCTGATTATTTTATATGCCTTTCTTCCATATCGCAGATGGTTTTAAATAAATAGTCATATGCCTCTAAAGAGTAAATTCTTATAGAAACCTTAAGACAGTACTTTATTCATACCTTATATAGCACAGTGGATGGCGTGGTAGATTGTGGACCAAATGGGCCTAGGCTCAAGTCTTCGCCAAAAATCAGGGGGGTTTTCTAATCCTTCCCGCAGTTCTACAAATATCCTGGTTAGGCCTACACCGACACTTCAAGAAAATACCCATATAGCGTCCCCGACCATATTAGATGTGAACGACAGTCTAACTGCACTCCTCAAATCACCTGCCATGTAAACATAAAGTGTCGTCGTCGAGTGGGGCAGAAAGGAAGCAACCAACAACTTGAAGCTTGACTGTGACCATCTAGTGCAACATATATGAAGCACCCAACATCTCGAGGCTTCACTTGATAATCTACGGGGCTCGCAACAATTACAGGCTACTGACAGCCTACAGTCCCGAGGTTGAGACAATAGAAAAACAATAAACAGTTTACAGTGCATATACAAACTGAACGTAGGATATGAATTTTGGGGTGACTAGGCAAATCATTCATTAGCTCTCAACCAATACTGTTAGGTTAGTACTTTATATTGGCTTGGTTTGGTTGATTTGGCATTGGTTGGATCTACTCGTTAAAAAGGTCAATTGGAAGAGTTGTCCAGGATCCGAATTTTAAGCTTGATTCAACAATTGCTAATAAAAGTATCGTTCTCCTCCCATAAACTAAAATATAACACATTGCTTACAGAATAACGACATACACACTCTATACAGTAATGGGTATGAAACAGGTAATCAAAGAGTCCAATTTAAAACTATGTTGATGGTAATTAACCTATTTTTGAGGTGGGCCGAGAATAGTATATTTGTTGCGTATTTGTTTAAGATGATGATACTTAAGTTGATGATGATGTTGATGATTATTTTTATTATTGTATTATTATCATTAGTATTATTAATATTATTATCATTAGTATTATTATTATTATTATTATTATTATTATTAAAATGCCCCAGAACAAGAAGCCCACCACAGAAGCCACGAGCGAACACCACACAGAAACACCCGAAAGAAAGGTCCACAGAACGAAAGGACCAGCTGACCGAGCCAGCCAACTCAGACAGGCCCAAGCCCGCAGGGCTAAGCAGCTCCAGGCCGCACCTACATACCTTTTCTAAACTGACCATTTTCCACACCTCACGTACACTACCCCCTCGTGTCCTACACTCCTAACTACAAAGATGATGAACAGGAATATACATTCATATTAAAAACACCCATGCCCTGTCCCGACGTTGAGCCAATGCCAACACATCCGACAGCCATAATTATATCTATGTATGTTCTTACATCCGAGAAGTAGATGTTATATATCTTAGAAGTTAAAACACCCACACCTGTCCCTAGACCTCGTATATCATTTCCCATGACGAGTATAGATATATGTAACCCGTGCTCAGTCGCCCCCCTTGCATTGTTCCTCTAATAACTAAGTGTATCTGTAATATTAACTGCCACCAGTATTGATACGACATAGCGGCACTGTCCTTGTGTCGTATTGTGCCAAGTGCAGATCAACCAGGTTTCATCACCTTATTAGGACGACGACTATAATGTCGTCGTTCATCTATGTATTCAATCCTTAGGTTAAGTATCTTTATCCGCCATTGTGTTCACCTTTTTCCATTTACTTTTCCACAATTGTCATACGTCTTCAGCTTACCTCCTTCGTATCCACAGTCCACACTACGCCATATTACTTCGTGTCCTACACCCCTTACCCGCCCGATTCTACCTATACGATGATGAACAAGAATATACATTCATATTAAAAACACCCATGCCCTGTCCCCTACGTTGAGCCAATGCCAACACATCAGACAGCCATAATTATATCTATGTATGTTCTTACATCTGAGAAGTAAATGTTATATACCTTAGAAGTTAATACACCCATGCTGTAACGTAATCCTTACCCCAACCAGAGATTGTATAGATAACCTTTGTTACCAGTATCTATCATAGTACCTCGAAACAATAACGTAGTACCCCTACGAACTGCCGCTTTCCTTGGGTCTATATTTCATCGAAAACGCAGTTCCCAGGGACACATAGACGTACACAAAAAGCGTGTCAAATAATAGGTCCATAACCCCTCGTATGTACGAGAAATAATACACCATGTCTTTCCTTACTTTATCGACAAGTCTCGCACACACCTACAGTTAACCTCCTTCTCCCCCACCGCCTCACAGTCCACATGATTCTATCTTTTCCAGACTCATATACCACCCCGTATTTGCATCCCCCGGTAGCATTTGACTAACGTACTTTCACTGTCTTTTCAAACTCCAATATCAATTGTAGCCTAATGCCACCCCCACGCCCAGGGACCTTAGGGGCAAATATCCCTGTAGCCCCTGAACTCCCCCCCCCTCTCATTAAGACACCCGCGCTTCTCGACTCTTGTCCGACCTAGCCTCTCTCTCATACCTCTTGAAGATCCTTGAATTTTCCGTTACTCACGCTCTCCAACCTTTTATATATATACTCCTATCCAGCCTACCTTCACTTAGTAGGTCAGAACAACATTAGAACTTTACTAACCCCTTGCATGCCATCTATTCTCTTACAACCCATTCACAACCCTACACCCCCTGGTCGTCGGTGCGAGGCTCGCCGCCTCGCCAGTAACTAATTTCTATTGCCATACTTCCAGATAAATGTGGCAGAGTTAACAACCAGTCTCCACCACATCCAGCAAGCCATGCAATTAACAACCAACCGAGTACACCCAGCTAGCCAAGGCACCTTCGGTTTTGATATTAAGAACACCCACATCTGTCTCATAAACAGAGGGTTATTACAAACACTGGTGATATGGCAAGCCCCTAGCCACAGCCGCCGGACGACCATCCCAGAGAGAGAGAAAGGGCTACCCCTTTTTTACCCACCCGAGGAGGGAGACCCCCACCCCCGCGGAGGTATACCTGGCCCCTGTTTTGACTTCCGGGTCATTGCCAGGTAGCCTAGGAATTCTTCCTATCAATGAACTAACCATGCATGTCTAACCCCCTTACTCACTTCTCTATACCCACAATAACCCATCCACCTGTTTTGCATAATTGGATAGTCAAATTAGCACCTCAGCTATGCAATAGAACAAAGACTAAGCAATATAAGAGAGATGCCCCTATCACAGCTGTCCCAGTCCTCCCCGCAAAGTAGATCCAGTCTCCCTTCCATAAATACTTCCAGTATAGCCAAAATAGTACCTTTTACTAAGGCTCAGTTATATCACAAATTGAAGGCTTCCTATAGCCATGTGCCACAACAGTAATCACCATCTTACCCAGTCCCCATATCTATTGAGAGCTCAAATAAGTCCATAAGACTCGAGATCCCCATTGTCTACAGGGTCCAGAACCGAGCCTATAAACCTAGCTCCCGCCCCCAGTCAAATCAGTTGAAAGTTAGACACCAACCAGTGGTCACTACCCTGAAGTTAACCTCTATCTCTGCCCTTGTGTTGTTCCTGAGTTGAGAGATTCCTGAGCCGGCAGACTCCATGGCAGAAGTTAAATAGAAGATCTGTCCATGTACAAGTCCTAACGTGCACCTTATAACCTTCACACAAATTCGTGGGTATATAAGTGTGTAGCCAGCAACGATCGTCAAGAGATCCGACTTGAGAACTTCCTACATTTTGGACCACCTGGACGGCCGAGGAACCAGTCGTTAGCCCCCAACATCACCGGAAGCAAGATAACCAGGACCAGATCTACAAATACTATTCAAGATTCATGTTGCTAGTACTAAGTGTTATAGTACTAGTTTGACACTCATTTATTAACTTTCTATAAAGTGGCTATAACCTTGCCCAGTGTAACTCATATTTAACCATTCCATTTGGGACGTACTAAGCGTATCAGTGCTCATTAATTAACAGGCGACATTGACTCTCGTAATTACCTTATTCAGATATTAAAACTCTAGTGATATCTAACGTTCGCCCACTGATTTGTGTTCTACGTATTTCTGCCATAAGAATATAAAACTTAGATCAGTACCCCCATGAGGTTACTAGAGATTCCGTGTTCTACAATATACGCGTGTCTAATCCTAACTGTGAACTGCTACTTGGGCACGCGACCAGCCAGTAAGAGATCAAATCAGTGAAATTGAATTACATGAATATATTGAGGTCTTCCAGTAAAATCAAACTTGCTAATTAAACCCGTGATCAGAAGAGTATACCTGAACGTTGGAAGTGGGAGACTAGGATCCATCCAGATCCGCTAATGTTAGCAGTTCCCTTCTATTATTTGTTTTGTACAAGAATTATTATCTTTGCATGCTCTTTATTTACTTACTTCAATAAGCGTGAACTTGTGTCGTGTTACTGTGTGTTTATTTTGTGTTCTCTATTCCTCATACCTTGTATTGTGCATGCAGCCTTATATACCCAGTCATTTAGAACTCACATTATCCAAGTTAAACCTGTAGAAAAACAGGGCATAACAATTATTATTATGTGTTGGAGTCTTGGGGCTAACTAACAATCTATCTATCTATCTATTGCCGGACGCCTTACTCCTCTTTACGAGGGTGGCCACACACAAAACGCCCCCAAGCAGACTAACCCCTGTGAGAAGGACAATCCGTGCCAGTTTACTGAAGGACTTACAGGATTGACCACTCAACTTAGGGTCCGTCTGACTCCGAGGCCCTCTATGTATATTTTTAGCACTATTTTTCTACAGTGGTGCGCGGCTAGTCCATCCACTAACCTGCTTCACCCTTAGGTGAGCAGTACGGATTTGTATAAGGTTTAGTCCCCTAGACAGGTTGCCGACCAAGGCTGACGAGTCCCATCCACCCGGATTTGTATAAGGTTGTCTCCCCTAGATGGGTTGCCGACCAAGGCTAACGAGTCCCATCCACCCGGAACTAACAATACATTGCTAAAAAAGAAAAACAAAAAAAAACACACACACCTCAATAATGGCAAAACAAATAAATATAAAGTCAATAATAACTAACCAAAATATCCTACTAACCCCCAAGACGTCAGATGAGGTAGTGTCAAGGCAAAGTGTTCAGGAAGCGAAAAGACCCAGCCAGACTCAAGTGTTGCTAAAATACTAGGGTTATTGATACAGCTGATATGATTACAACTCAACCCTCGGCTACTATCACGCTTTATGGCTATCACGCAGACCTTAAAATCCGCACAACAGTAGCTATCACGCACCTCAAACTCAAATTAAGGGGGGTCACCGGCTTTTTTTTATTTCTCTCCTTTTCTCTCTTTCCCTGGCTTGTATCCATTCGGCCCCATTCAGCCAACTGTTTTAAGACGTTTATCCCCATCCAGGTGTCTTCCTGGCGAACGATAGCGAGCCAGCATTGTATGGAAAAAATCCGGCTACGCCGGAGAAATTTTTCCATCGAAAAATGTACAAATTTAGCTTGCTGTCAAAACAAAAATATATACTGTTATGTTGGCTCGCTACCGCTCGCCAGGAAAATATTGACACCTGGATGGGGGTAAACGCCTTAAAAAATTAGGCTGAATGGGGCCGATTGGATACAAGATAAAGAGAGAGGGCGAGAAAAAGAAAAAAAAAGCGAGGTGGGCTCCTTTAACCCTCCTCTTACTGTATACTCCACAATCTTATTTCATGGTTTTAAAACCACTTAAAACCATGCTAGAGAAAGTTTTGTCGTATTGGCGGGTAATTGTATGACCAAAAACGGTACGGTACTTAATTACTCGCTTAGGGATATTTTTACCTTACAGTGTTGTAAGTTACCTCACGTAAATCTTTTGATTTTCAAGGACACGCTGGTGAAATGATACAGGCGATAGATCGCGTGTATAATAAGTTTGCTAGGCTTACATAAGTTTCACCCCCGATTATACACGCGATTGCATCAAAATCGGTGTTTGGTCCAAAGTATTTATACACACAATCGCGTCATATTAGACTGAGGGGGTTAATTCATATGTTCATTTATTTCTTAGCTTAGTTGCTAGACCTCCATCAAGCTTAGAAACACACCCCCTAGATAGATAAATGTGTAAATTTTTCGGTGACCGGTTCCTCTTAAAATTTCAAGGCTCGCTATCGCTTGCCAGGAAAAAAATCAACACCTAAATGGCATAAAAGGTCTTAAAATTGACAACGAAATGGGGCGAAAGGTGTTAAAATAGCCAAACTAATGGACCGAAAGTCTTATAAGCTCGAAACAAATGGGACTTAACACGAGGGTGAAAGGGGACCAGAAAAGCGACCCATATCCCCTTAATAGACCAAAAAATAAAAAAATAAAAACCCGGCCCATTTCCCCTTAATACACACTTTGATTGCATTAATTAATACCCTTGCTGTACGATGCGATTTTTTTTTACCTCGACTGAGTGCGTTCATTAAAGGGAAATTTTGTATTTATTTGTTTATGTAATTATATATATTTGTGTTCTCCCTAGACCTCCATCCAACTTCAAATGAAATAACTCTAAGATGCCCCGGCCGAATGTCGTTCCTCCTACAGTGCAGGATCGCTGTTGTTGTTTTTCTTCTTCCCTATACCTCCATAAAAAATAAAAAAAAAAAATAAAAAAAAAAAATATATATATATATATACTGTATATATATATATATATTCCAAGACCCCCTTCTAGATAAATTGTATGTTTGGGGAAGTTCGAACGGGTTAAGGGTAGACGGACCGTTTTTTGTTTGATTTTTGGTCTATTAATTCATTCGTTCCTTTATTTCTTAGTTTTCTCCCTAGACCTCCATCAAGCTTAGAAAAACAACCCCTAGACCCCCCTTCAAGATAAATGTGTACATTTTTCGGTAGAAAAATTTACCGGCCGAAGGCATGTTCCTCTTAAAATTTCAGGCTCGCTATCGTTCGCCAGGAATTAATTGACACCTAAATGGCACGAAAGGTCTTAAAATTGACAACGAAATGGGGCGAAAGGTGTTATAATCGCCAAACTAATGGGCCGAACGTCTTGAAATCTCATAATTAATAGGGCTAAACATGAGGGAGGAAGAGGACTTGAAAAACCAACTGCTTCCCCTTAAGTCAAAAGCATTTCGTCTCATCAATTCACTTCATCATACTATTTTCCTACAATCTCTCTCTACCCGCCGCAATGTGCATCTTTCTCACTCTTCAACACATTCCCACCATTTTCTGTTAAACTCTCTAACTCAAGAGTGAACCGATTTCCCAATCTTTCTTCTATTTAACAAGTAAACTCTGGCACTCTCTCCCTCAATCTGTCTTTCCCTCATCCTATGACTTAAAATGCTTCAAGCTCCGTGTGTCCGGACATTTTGACTCCAACGTACTGTACCTTCAATTTGGCTCTTTCACTCTTTCAACTTTAGGGGGGGACACTTGTTATATGCAGCTTTGCATTTTATCTCCTTCAAACACATAGAACACAATAGGATATACGTTCGTGCTACAAACATAAAATATGTAAAATATCTTGCACATACCCAAGATATAAGGAGTGATAAGGGTGCGTAAATGTTTGAGAATGCCACCGCTATACTCTGATATTTAGAACACGGGGATCACCTGAGTCAGGGGGGGGGGGGGCACAGTCGTTTCGCCTCATCAACTCTTTGCCTTAAGGGGAGATCTGTATTTATATGATCATTTATCTATTTATGTATTACTTTCTTTAGTTTCCTCAAGACCTCCATCACGCTTAGAAAAATACCCCCAAGACCCCCTTCGAGATAAACTTGTAAATTTTCGGTATAACAATATGTCCCGGTCGAAGGCGCTCCTCCTAAATTACAGACACCTAAATGGCACAACAGAGTGAGAACTGAGCGATCTCTGCCATACCCATAGCTTACTCTGACTTTTCCTTTTACTTATATATTTTCTAGATCTCAAGTGACGGCGCCTCTTCCGTGGATTGACCTCCCAATCTACCAAGATTGGAAGCCAAAGCGTCACATTTTTGCTTTGCCCCTCAACTTTCTCTTCATAATTGCTGAGGGGCACAGGGCCCTGGGTGGGGATTTGGTTTCCCGGGCGTTTGTGCACCCTCCTCAGCTCCCCGCCATGGAGTGGCTTCGGTCACCCAGGCTTTAGTGTGGTCGGCAGGGAGGGTTCTGTGGGGCCGCTCGGTTATGGCCTCGGCCTTGGGGCTGTTCGGCCAGTCAGCTTGGGGAACAGCAACAACAACAACAGGTTTTTAAATCATCAGACTAGTGGAGCGAACGTCTTAACATAGCAAAAGTAATGGGGCTAACATTGAGGGAGAAGAGGATCCCAAAACAAACAAACCTCCCCTTAACCCCTTCTATACCGGCGACGTCTTTTTAATTTATTGTGGCTACTACTAATCGATTGTATTCAGCTTAGGAAGGATCTCTGGCAATTAACAGGCTTTGAAATATCTCACTTAACCCTTTTTACTATCATAGATCCTTCTTAACCCTTTCACGTTTATGACGCGATTTTGAGCCTATTAGGGATACTTTAAAGCCTTTGTTACCATCAGGGGTATTTAGAAACCTTTAGTTTAGTTACTTTAACCTCTGCAGTTGTCTTTGAGTTAGCTGTGGGCAGAAAACTAATTTTGGAGAGGTAATTATAAGAGTGAGAGAACTCTATTTCTTATTGCTAATCTGGTAACCTCTGCGTCATAAAAGTGTGAAAGAGTTAAACTGCACCAAATCATCTAAATATAGATAGTATACAACTGAAAAGACGTTGCCGGTACAGAAGGGGTTAACACTATATTTTCCGACGTCTTGGGGGTCTTATGATATTTGACGGTTTTAATTGCTTTAGTAATTTTCGAGCAATGTAATTTTTGTTCGCTCCTAAGACAAATAGTAAAAATAATACAAGGATAGAAAGGTAAATCCCGCTCACTATATCTGATGATGATATAGATTTTGTTCATGGCTTTTATATAAATTTTGTTCATTCTATTCTCTTCTATTCTATAATTATGCTCAGGCCCAATCCCCACTTTTCCTATTTTTTATTTTGATTTTCCTCTATTTTATTATTATTATATATATTTTTTTTTTTTTCTTGGGGGTGGCCGAGTCAAGACAGAGCAAGAACAGGAAAACACAAAACACAAGACAAAACAGCGAACACACACAGACAAAACACAAAATTCACACACATCTAGGTCACTACGGCTTTTATATACCCCTGATTATTCGGTGTATTATAACTTTGTCAAATAAGTATGGTTAGGTATAGTTGGACTCGGATACAGTCATGTCAAGCCAAGTATCGCCGGCTTCATCCAGTTCATTATCTTGTCTTGAAGGGGAGATGGTTGTTTTTTCTGGACCCCCTTTCTCCCTCATGTTTAGCCCCTTTACGAGGTTTTAAAACGTTTGGCCCATTAGTTTGGTGATTTTATTACTTTTCGTCCCTTTTCTTTGTCAATAATAAGACCTTTCGTGCCATTTAGGTGTCGACTTTTTTTCTTGGTGAACGAGCCTGTAACAGGAGGAATCGGCCTTAATTAAGCCGGGACATTTTTCTACCGAAAAATTTACAAAATTATCTAGAAGGATCTTGGGGATGTCTTTTAAGCTTGGAGGTCTAGGGAGGAAACTACAAAAACAACAAATATTTAAATAATGGACCAATAACTAAACCCTCCCCCCTAAATAACACCCTTATCTTCACACCACTTTACGCAATTAATCACCATGAGACTGAATTGATTTTATGATAAGCCAGGTACTACGGCACTGATAAGACCGGTTTATATAACTGAAGAGTCACTCCATTGAATTTATCACTGTGCGCCTAAAATACTGTCTCCTCTACTCTCCCTTCTGTTGGTTTCACACGACAATATTGGAGATTACTGTAATACAGTATTTGGATGTTTATAGGCATAATCTGAAACTACAATTATTATAGAAGCCCATCATTTGTATTTGTTAGTAATATGTCGCTGAAAAACTTAGGCTATTCTGTACTCTATACATGAACTAGTTCATGTATGTGATGTTGTCTGCCCATATACTATATATTGATTTACATCCTTACTCACTATAGATAGTGTAGTCACAACACATTAACAAATATTTGTGTTAAATGTAAGGTGTAACCCAAGAACGGCGAGCAGACTCTCAATGGGTTTTACTGGTGGAAGGCGAGTATCCTCTATAGAGCCAAGGTATACAAACCCTTTCAAAACACCCCACTGACACTCAAAACAAAGCAATATGTGATTAGGTGAGATAATTCCCCTCCATACCTCCTATATCACTCCTCCACATGTTACTTGGTGTGGAGTTTCTCAGCCGCGCTCCGTCACTAGATGTGACGCTCGTCGCAGCTGCCCTTTAAACCATCTAGCACTTGTACTTGTGTTCCCCCCCCCCCTCTTTCTACTCTCTATTCCCCCTTCCTCATTTATCGGGTATTTTCCCTATTATTCCCGATATTTATAAAGTATTTTCGCACGAGGACGGCTAGGAGAGAGGGGGGAGTATAGGGGAGTCTTTCTCCGACCCTCTAGCCAGTCTCAGACATCTCCTAGCCGTCTCAGTGGCATACTAGACGGTGGAGAGGACGGATGTACGTCTCTCGCCGGTCCGAGTCAGATTACGACTGCGCTGCTTAAATACTGTATACGTTTTTCACCAGCCAATTGCTGTTACCACTTCTTTTATTACTCTTCAATGTTCAAATGTTCATATTTAAAGTAAAATAGGCACATATGGAGAAGTAATAATGTTATATATGGTAAATGTGGCGATTTTTGTCAGAATTGAAGTCAATACATTCTCACCGCAGTAATTTTGAACTGTCATAGCTTCGCATTTCTTGAGTTACAGGTGGTGGTGCATGGGTTGAGATAAACATGGAATGATAATAGCCAACCTACACATAATTATCTTGAAAAATGTAATGTCATTGAAATTAAAATGCCCCAGAACAAGAAGCCCACCACAGAAGCCACGAGCGAATACCACACAGAAACACCCAAAGGAAAGGTCCACTGAACGAAAGGACCAGCTGACCGAGCCAGCCATTTCAGACAGGCCCAAGCCCGCAGGGCTAAGCAGCTCCAGGCTGCACCCATTTACCTTTTCTAAACTGACCATTTTCCACACCTCACGTAAACTAACCCCCTCGTGTCCTACACTCCTAACTACAAAGATGATGAACAGGAATATACATTCATATTAAAAACACCCATGCCCTGTCCCGACGTTGAGCCAATGCCAACACATCAGACAGCCATAATTATATCTATGTATGTTCTTACATCCGAGAAGTAGATGTTATATATCTTAGAAGTTAAAACACCCACGCTTGTCCCTAGACCTCGTATATCATTTTCCATGACGAGTATAGATATATGTAACCCGTGCTCAGTCGCCCCTTGCATTGTTTCTCTAGTAACTAAGTCTATAATATTAACTGCCACCAGCATTGATACGACATAGCGGCACTGTCCTTGCTACAAAGATGATGAACAGGAATATACATTCATATTAAAAACACCCATGCCCTGTCCCGACGTTGAGCCAATGCCAACACATCAGACAGCCATAATTATATCTATGTATGTTCTTACATCCGAGAAGTAGATGTTATATATCTTAGAAGTTAAAACACCCACGCTTGTCCCTAGACCTCGTATATCATTTTCCATGACGAGTATAGATATATGTAACCCGTGCTCAGTCGCCCATTGCATTGTTCCTCTAGTAACTAAGTCTATAATATTAACTGCCACCAGCATTGATACGACATAGCGGCACTGTCCTTGTGTCGTATTGTGCCAAGTACAGATCAACCAGGTTTCATCACCTTATTAGGACGACGACTATAATGTCATCGTTCATCGATGTATGCAATCCTTAGGTTAAGTATTTTTATCCGCCATTGTGTTCACCTTTTTCCATTTACTTTCCACAATTGTCATACGTCTTCCCCTTGCCTCCTTCGTATCCACAGTCCACACTACGCCAATTTACTTCGTGTCTTACACCTCTTACCCCAACCAGAGATTGTATAAGATAACCTGGTTACCAGTATCTGTCATAAGTACCCCGAAACAATAACTAAGTACCCCTACGAACTGCCGCTGTTGTTGGTATATTTATATTTAATAGAAAACGCAGTTCCCAGGGCCAACTAATAGTATCCATAACCCCTCGGACTGATCACATAACTCTATCTTTTCCAGACTCATATACCACCCCATAGTTGCATTCCCCGGTAGCATTTGGCTAACGTATTCTACTGCCTTTTCAAACTTCCATATCAACTGCAGCCTAATGCCACCCCCACGCCCAGAGACCTTAGGGTCAAATTCCCCTATAGCCCCCCTGCACTCCCCCCCCTCTCATTATAAGACCCCGCACTTCTCTACTCTTGTCCGACCTAGTCTCTCTCTCATACCTCTTGAAGATCCTTGAATTGTCCGTTACTAACGCTCTCCAGCTTTTTATATATATACTCCTATCCAGCCTACCTTCCCTTAGTAGGCCAGAACAACATTAGAACTTTACTAACCCCGTGCATGCCATCTATTCTCTTACAACCCATTCACAACCCTGCACCCAATGGTCGTCGGTGCGAGGCTAGCCGCCTCACCAGTAACTAACTTCTATTGCCATACTTCCAGATAAATGTGGCAGAGTTAGCAACCCAGTCTCCACCACATCCAGCAAACCCTACAATTAACAACCAGCAGAGTAAAACCAGCTAGCTAAGGCACCTTCGGTTTTGGTATTAAGGACACCCACATCTGTCTCATACACAGAGGGTTATTACAAACACTGGTGATATGGCAAGCCCCTAGCCACAGCCGCCGGACGACTATCACAGAGAGAGGGCGCCCAGCTCCCCCTTTTTGCCCACCCGAGGAGGGAGACCCCCACCCCCGCGGAGGTATACCTGGCCCCTGTTTTGACTTCCGAGTCATTGCCAGGTAGCACAGGAATTCTTCCTATCAATGAACTAACCATGCATGACTAACACCTTTACTAACCTCTATTAACTCACAATAAACCATTTACCTTTCTTGCATGCTCTGATCACTAAATTAGCACCTCAGCTATACCATAGAATGAAGATTGAACAATCTAGAGAGACGCTCCTATCACAGCTATCCCCATCCTCCTCGCGAAGTAGATCCAGTCTCTCTCCCCTAAATACTACCAGTATAGCCAAAATAGTACCTCTTACTAAGGCTCAGTTATATGGAAATATAAAGGCTTCCTATAGCCATGTGCCACAACAGTAAATACCATCTTACCTAGTCCCCATATCTATTGAGAGCTCAAATAAGTCCATAAGACTCGAGATCCCTACTGTCTACAGGGCCCAGAACCGAGCCTATAAATCTAGCTCCCGCCCCCAGTCAAATCAGTTGAAAGTTAGACACCAACCAGGGGTCACTACCCTGCAGTTAACTTCTAGCTCTGCCCTTGTGTTGTTCAGGAGTGAGATTCCAGAGCCGGCAGACTCCGTGGCAGATTTGGATAGAAGGACCTGCCCACGTATTTGAGAACTTCACACATATGGGCCCCCTGGACGGCCGCGGAACCAGTCGTTAGCCCCCAACATCATGGACGCAAGATAACCAGAACCAGACCCATCAGACACTACCCAAGATTCCCTTTAGCAGTGTACATATTACTGTGCTGTTTAGAGATTCACTAATTAATATTTCTACGAAGTGGCTATCTCTTTGCCCCAGTATAATTCATATAACCATTCAATTAGAAAGTGCTAAGCGTATCAGTGTTCATTATTTACAGGCGATACTAACCCTCGTAATCAACCATATGCCCAGATATTATTACCTAGAAGGAAACCCTAGTGATATCTGAAGGTTCGCCCACTGATTTGCGTTCTATGTATTTCTGAGACAAGAATATAAAACTTAGATGAGTACCCCCTGAGGTTACTAGAATTCCCGTACTCTAAAATACGCGTGTCTAATCTAGTCTGTGAACTACTACTTGTGCACCAGAGCTACCAGTAATAAATCTAACAGTGAATATGAATCTATAAGTAACATTGATGGTCTTCGGTATAAAAACCTGTGGAATCAAAGCCAGTGATCAGAAGATTAATACCTGAACGTTGGAAGTGGGAGACTAGGCTCCATCCAGATCCACTTATGCTAGTGTTGTTCAATTCTATTATATTGTCTTACACAAGTATTCTGCAGTGGTATATCAATAAACGTGATCATGTAACTTGCTACCATGTGTTTCTTTGTGTTCTCTATTCCTCATATCTTGTATTGTGCATGCAGCCTTATATACCCAGTCAATTAGAACTCACATTACCCAAGTTAAACCTGTAGAAAAACAGGGCATAACATTGGCGGCAGCGGTGGTTCTTGATTCGGATAAAAGGTTGCATTACACTGCAAGTTTGGAACAGTAGAAGCATGGCAACATCGCGAAATTTTCAGCCACTCGCACACATTCCCAAGTATGATGTAAACACGTATGATATCACCAGTTACTTAGACATAATAAAGCCAGTGTACGATGTGGTACTTCATAATGACCGCGAAAAAATCGCCATGGCAATTTTGCATATTATACAGTTGGGAGAAGCCATTTCCCAACTTGTTGATAAGCCTACCTTTAAAGAATTTATTCGCTAAACTGTGACACAGAATACGCCAGAGTTTACCTGGAACCAGTTTCGATCCTTCGTGATCCGGACCTTAGATCCACTTTTGGGTTCCCCCGTCGCCCCCAAAATAATAAAAGTCGACGAGATCAAGTATAAAGGGGATATAAATGTGACCCTCATACAACTCTACAGATACGTGAGGACCACGTATAGCTATGAAGATTACGACCAACAAAATGAACTCTTATTCACCGCATTGTTAAACATCCTCCCACCCCACATCACCGCCCATCTCGACCCGTATGGCTTATTCGAAGAACATAATTATGCTCTCCATCAGAGAAGAATGCCTACGCAGTTCGATGAATCCCCTATCCAACCCTTCAGCCCCTATCCAAGACTCCGTGCACCCTTCCAAAATGACTTCCGGTGAAAGTCCAACCCCAGTGCACTCTTCCTTGCCTCTATCCTCTCTGACCATCCCTAAATTTTCCCCTGCCCAGCCATCCACCAACGATCATCTTCCATCAATTGTGTTACCCCATAAACCCCATCCTTTTTCTATGCATGTCAAACAAACCCACCAACCCCAGATAACCGCTAACCAGACCGTGACTGCCACCAAGAAGATTCCCAAAATTCGTCCTGTTAACAACCCCAAATCAATACATCAGTCCTCTACCAATAACCCCTGTTCTACACCTAACTCTTCCCCCACCAACCCTCCGCAGCCCCCCCAACAAGCCCCGTATTCTAGCTATGCCTACCTATGTAGGCCTACCACAACATATTTTCCCCATGACCCCAGAAATGTTCAGCTATCCCCCCACCAACAAAATTTCCCTTGTGACAGTTTTCCGTCGGTAGCTTGTGACAGTTTTCAGTCAGTAGCTCCCTTCCACCCCCACACAATTCACACCCCTAGAAAACTTCGAAACCCCACACTTGACTCGCCCTCTCATGTCAAACAAACTCACCAGTCCCAGATAACCTCTAACCAGACCGAGATTGCCACCAAGAAAATTCCCCAAACTCGTCCTGTTAACAACCCCAAATCAGTACATCACTCCTCCCTCAATAACCCATGTCCTATGCCTAACTCTGCCCCCACTAATCCTCCCCAGTCCCACATAACCTTTAACCAGACCGAGACTGACACCAAGAAAATTCCCCAAATTCGTCCTGTTAACAACCCCAAATCAATACATCAGTCCTCTACCAATAACCCCTGTTCTACACCTAACTCTTCCCCCACCAACCCGCCGCAGTCCCCCCAACAAATCCCGTTTCCTAACTCGCTCACCTCTCACCACCCTGACCCTCCCACACGGGCCGTTAATCCTCCCCTCACGCGTGACGACCTAGGGACCCAACTATGTTCCCCCCCTTCCCCCAGAAATGATCAGCTATTCCCCCACCAACAAAATTTCCCTTGTGACAGTTTTCCGTCAGTAGCTCCCTTCCACCCCCCCACAATTCACACCCCTAATAAACTTCAAAACCCCACACTTGACTCACCCCCTCATGACAGACAAACCCACCAATCCCATATAACCTCTAAACAAACCGTCACTGCCACCGACACACCCCACCACTCTGATCCTCCCACACGCCGTTAATCCTCCCCTCACGCGTGACGACCTAGGGACCCAACCATGTTCCCCCCCTTCCCCCAGAAATGCTCAGCTATTCACCCACCAACAAAATTTCCCTTGTGACAGTTTTCCGTCAGTAGCTCCCTTCCACCCCCCACAATTCACACCCCTAATAAACTTCAAAACCCCACACTTGACTCACCCCCTCATGACAGACAAACCCACCAACCCCAGATAACCTCTAAACAAACCGTCACTGCCACCGACACACCCCACCACTCTGATCCTCCCACACGCGCCGTTAACCCCCCCCCTCACGCGTGACCCCCACCAAAGTGGTTTCCCCCCCCTCATGCGTACCGAACACCTGCTCACCAGTCGGTCCCCCACCATCATGAGCCCAGCTAAACTTTCAACCTCCCCCTCTTCACCGTTACCCCACCCGCCCCAAATTCCACCCCCAAAGATCCCGCTCGACAAAATACCACTCCCATCCCAATCCAACCACAAAACTGTTTCCACCTTGGCTAAACCCCCAAATACTCTCTCTCTCGCCCCAAACAACATAATCAACCTCTCAACTTCAACCACTCCTCGAAATCCCATCCATGTCTCTCCCGAAAATAAAATCAGTCCAAATTCAACCCCTCTCAAACCACAACCCTGCCTGCCCAGACCCCCCCCCCACCATCTCCCTATCAAATCCCCACACCCCAAACCTCCAAACCACCCGATCATAGTAAACTCTCAACCTTCAGCCTGACTCACCCTTCCCCAAACCCCGCTCACGACCACAACTCTCTACACAATTCAACCCCTCCCCAGCACCAACCTCTTCCGCAACAACAACCCCGACTCGACCTGCCCGTTTCATCTTTAAAACCCCCCTATCACTACCCCCGACCGAAACCACTTAGACCCCCCTCCAAAACTGGCCCCGGGCCAGCTCGCCCCCAGACCCACATTCCTAACGACAAGAACTAACGGTATATCCACCCCGCCCTTCCAAAGTGAAAGTGAAACCCCAAGGTCAAAGCCACAACCACCACCACCCCCTATTACCAGACCGTCACCCAGACTAACGGCGACCCTAAATACCCCCCCCCCTGATGATGATGAGGATATTATTGTACTAAATTGTTTTGATTGTTTTCAATTCCTAAGCGATTGGGCATGATTCTATAAAGTTACATGTTTTCCATATACTGTATATATATTTTTTTCCCTTAGTTAACCTACACTTTTCTGACTATCTTTTAAATTTGCTTTATACATTGTTAAACACTTTACCTCTTCTTAATTTCCTGTGTTCTTAATTATCTGTTCTTTCTTAAATTTACATGTTTTCCATATACTGTATATATTATTTTTTTCCCTTAGTCATACTACTTTTCTTGTTAACCTACACTTTTCTGACTATCTTTTAAATTTGCTTTATACATTGTTAAACACTTTACCTCTTCTTAATTTCCTGTGTTCTTAATTATCTGTTCTTTCTTAAATTTACATGTTTTCCATAATACTATATATTATATATTTTTTCCCTTAGTCATACTACTTTTCTTGTTAACCTACACTTTTCTGACTATGCTTCTTTTTACTTCACCCTTGAGGCTCGAGGATGAGCCTATAATGAAGGAGAGGGAAGTAAAATGCCCCAGAACAAGAAGCCCACCACAGAAGCCACGAGTGAACACCACACAGAAACACCCAAAGGAAAGGTCCACAGAACGAAAGGACCAGCTGACCGAGCCAGCCATTTCAGACAGGCCTAAGCCCGCAGGGCTAAGCAGCTCCAGGCTGCACCCATTTACCTTTTCTAAACTGACCATTTTCCACACCTCACGTACACTAACCCCCTCGTGTCCTACACTCCTAACTACAAAGATGATGAACAGGAATATACATTCATATTAAAAACACCCATGCCCTGTCCCGACGTTGAGCCAATGCCAACACATCAGACAGCCATAATTATATCTATGTATGTTCTTACATCCGAGAAGTAGATGTTATATATCTTAGAAGTTAAAACACCCACGCTTTTCTTTTTTTTTTTTTTTTTTTTTTTCTATGTGATTGAGGGAGGCAAAAGGCATAACTGCCTATAGCGAGTGCCTCCCCCATAGTTGAAAGAGTGACAGGGCCAAAATCAAGGGACGTTCGAGCCAAAATGCCTGGACACACGGAGTTTGAAGCAATTTAAGTCATAGGAAGAGGGAAAGACTGATTCTGGGAGAGAGTTCCAGAGCTCAGATGTTGAGTAGAAGAAAGTTTGAGAGTAACGTTTCACTCTTGGGTTGGAGAGTTGCACAGAGTAGGGGTGGGATTGAGTTGCAAGACGGGTACCACGTGCCCTACGTAAAGGAGGTGGTATGCACTGGGATAGCTCTGAGGAACACTGATTATTATAGTAGCGATAGAATAGCGAGAGAGATGCAACATTGCGGCGGAGAGAGAGAGACTGCAGAGAGTTGGTGAGTGGACGGGAGTTAATGATACGAAAGGCCTTCCTTTCAACTTTGTCTAGGAGAGCGGTGTGAGAGGAACCTCCCCACACATGTGAACAATACTCAATACAAGGGCGCACTATGCCCCTGTACAGAGCAAGAAGCTGTGCAGGGGAAAAGAACCCCCTAAGGCGGTTGAGCACACCCAGCTTCTGGGAGGCTGTCTTAGCAAGACTGGTAATATGGTCCTTCCAAATGAGAGCAGAAGAAAAAGAGACACCAAGAATATTGAGAGAAGATGAAGGGTTGATTTTTGTATTGTTGAAGAATAAGGGATAGTCCGCTGGGAGATCCTGACGGGTAGATAGATGGAGAAATTGGGTTTTGGAAGCATTAAAGTTAACAAGGTTTTCTCTGCCCCAATTGGAAATAGTATTTAGATCAGAATTTAAGAGTTCTATGGCTTCATTACGTTTGTCGTTGAGGGATTGCTGGCTGGGGCGTTCTGAAAAACTAATGGAGTAGTGTAAGGTTGAGTCGTCTGCGTATGAATGGATGGGAATTAAGGTACAGTTAAGGAGATCATTTATAAAAATTAGAAAGAGAATAGGAGATAGGACAGAGCCCTGAGGAACACCGGAGTTTATAGGGTGAGGAAGTGAACAATGGCCGTCCACAACCGCGGCTATGGAACGGCCGGAAAGGAAATTAGAGACAAAGGCACAGATGGAGGGATAGAAACCGAAGGAGGGTAGTTTAGAAATTAAAGATTTATGCCAGACTCTATCGAAGGCTTTCGATATGTCTAGTGCAATATGTCCCTAGACCTCGTATATCATTTTCCATGACGAGTATAGATATATGTAACCAGTGCTCAGTCGCCCCTTGCATTGTTCCTCTAGTAACTAAGTCTATAATATTAACTGCCACCAGCATTGATACGACATAGCGGCACTGTCCTTGCTACAAAGATGATGAACAGGAATATACATTCATATTAAAAACACCCATGCCCTGTCCCGATGTTGAGCCAATGCCAACACATCAGACAGCCATAATTATATCTATGTATGTTCTTACATCCGAGAAGTAGATGTTATATATCTTAGAAGTTAAAACACCCACGCTTGTCCCTAGACCTCGTATATCATTTTCCATGACGAGTATAGATATATGTAACCCGTGCTCAGTCGCCCCTTGCATTGTTCCTCTAGTAACTAAGTCTATAATATTAACTGCCACCAGCATTGATACGACATAGCGGCACTGTCCTTGTGTCGTATTGTGCCAAGTACAGATCAACCAGGTTTCATCACCTTATTAGGACGACGACTATAATGTCATCGTTCATCGATGTATGCAATCCTTAGGTTAAGTATTTTTATCCGCCATTGTGTTCACCTTTTTCCATTTACTTTCCACAATTGTCATATGTCTTCCCCTTGCCTCCTTCGTATCCACAGTCCACACTACGCCAATTTACTTAGTGTCTTACACCTCTTACCCCAACCAGAGATTGTATAAGATAACCTGGTTACCAGTATCTGTCATAAGTACCCCGAAACAATAACTAAGTACCCCTACGAACTGCCGCTCTTGTTGGTATATTTATATTTAATAGAAAACGCAGTTCCCAGGGCCAACTAATAGTATCCATAACCCCTCGGACTGATCACATAACTCTATCTTTTCCAGACTCATATACCACCCCATAGTTGCATTCCCCGGTAGCATTTGGCTAACGTATTCTACTGCCTTTTCAAACTTCCATATCAACTGCAGCCTAATGCCACCCCCACGCCCAGAGACCTTAGGGTCAAATTCCCCTATAGCCCCCCCTGCACTCCCCCCCCTCATTATAAGACCCCGCACTTCTCTACTCTTGTCCGACCTAGTCTCTCTCTCATACCTCTTGAAGATCCTTGAATTGTCCGTTACTAACGCTCTCCAGCTTTTTATATATATACTCCTATCCAGCCTACCTTCCCTTAGTAGGCCAGAACAACATTAGAACTTTACTAACCCAGTGCATGCCATCTATTCTCTTACAACCCATTCACAACCCTGCACCCAATGGTCGTCGGTGCGAGGCTAGCCGCCTCGCCAGTAACTAACTTCTATTGCCATACTTCCAGATAAATGTGGCAGAGTTAGCATCCCAGTCTCCACCACATCCAGCAAACCCTACAATTAACAACCAGCAGAGTAAAACCAGCTAGCTAAGGCACCTTCGGTTTTGGTATTAAGGACACCCACATCTGTCTCATACACAGAGGGTTATTACAAACACTGGTGATATGGCAAGCCCCTAGCCACAGCCGCCGGACGACTATCACAGAGAGAGGGCGCCCAGCTCCCCCTTTTTGCCCACCCGACGAGGGAGACCCCCACCCCCGCAGAGGTATACCTGGCCCCTGTTTTGACTTCCGAGTCATTGCCAGGTAGCACAGGAATTCTTCCTATCAATGAACTAACCATGCATGACTAACACCTTTACTAACCTCTATTAACTCACAATAAACCATTTACCTTTCTTGCATGCTCTGATCACTAAATTAGCACCTCAGCTATACCATAGAATGAAGATTGAACAATCTAGAGAGACGCTCCTATCACAGCTGTCCCCATCCTCCTCGCAAAGTAGATCCAGTCTCTCTCCCCTAAATACTTCCAGTATAGCCAAAATAGTACCTCTTACTAAGGCTCAGTTATATGGAAATATAAAGGCTTCCTATAGCCATGTGCCACAACAGTAAATACCATCTTACCTAGTCCCCATATCTATTGAGAGCTCAAATAAGTCCATAAGACTCGAGATCCCTACTGTCTACAGGGCCCAGAACCGAGCCTATAAATCTAGCTCCCGCCCCCAGTCAAATCAGTTGAAAGCTAGACACCAACCAGGGGTCACTACCCTGCAGTTAACTTCTAGCTCTGCCCTTGTGTTGTTCAGGAGTGAGATTCCAGAGCCGGCAGACTCCGTGGCAGATTTGGATAGAAGGACCTGCCCACGTATTTGAGAACTTCACACATATGGGCCCCCTGGACGGCCACGGAACCAGTCGTTAGCCCCCAACATCATGGACGCAAGATAACCAGGACCAGACCCATCAGACACTAGCCAAGATTCCCTTTAGCAGTACTACATATTACTGTGCTGTTTAGAGATTCACTAATTAATATTTCTACGAAGTGGCTATCTCTTTGCCCCAGTATAATTCATATAACCATTCAATTAGGAAGGGCTAAGCGTATCAGTGTTCATTATTTAACAGGCGATACTAACCCTCGTAATCAACCATATGCTCAGATATTATTACCTAGAAGGAAACCCTAGTGATATCTGAAGGTTTGCCCACTGATTTGCGTTCTATGTATTTCTGAGACAAGAATATAAAACTTAGATCAGTACCCCCTGAGGTTACTAGAATTCCCGTGCTCTAAAATACGCGTGTCTAATCTAGTCTGTGAACTACTACTTGTGCACCAGAGCTACCAGTAATAAATCTAACAGTGAATATGAATCTATAAGTAACATTGATGGTCTTTGGTATATAAACCTGTGGAATCAAAGCCAGTGATCAGAAGATTAATACCTGAACGTTGGAAGTGGGAGACTAGGCTCCATCCAGATCCACTTATGCTAGTGTTGTTCAATTCTATTATATTGTCTTACACAAGTATTCTGCAGTGGTATATCAATAAACGTGATCGTGTAACTTGCTACCATGTGTTTCTTTGTGTTCTCTATTCCTCATATCTTGTATTGTGCATGCAGCCTTATATACCCAGTCAATTAGAACTCACATTACCCAAGTTAAACCTGTAGAAAAACAGGGCATAACAGAAATAATTATTAACAATGGTATACAGGATTTTGTGGATCGTCTACACCAGACTTGTGACGTCATACTGATGTCACAGGGGCATCCTCATCCTGGACTGGATGGTGGACTTGCACCCCTCTGACATCACAGGTCCTGTGTAGACGATCCACAAAATCCTTTATACCAGTGTTAATAATTATTTCAGTGCCATTGCATTTTGCAAGATAATTATGTGCAGGTTAGCGATTATTAATCCATGCACCACCACCTTTAAGGCTCAGCCATACCATATACTTTTTACAACTATTCTACCATTGTATATTTTGGCCATAGTGGCTAAATAAAATATTTCCATTTAATTTTTTCAATTCCAATATCTACTTTCATTGGCCCACCATAATAATTATTTTTCTTGGGATATAGGATAAATTAAGATAACTGATATAACTTAGGGCAACTAACTTATCCTTTTATTCAAGTCTAATCAATGGTGGTGAAATCGTAAATTTTCAACCTTATAGCCACTTGCAAAATATCAAGAAATAACATCGTCAAAATTGAGCTCGTGAAACGGGAAATGGAAGAACTGTCCGTGGGGTGTAAAGAAATAAAAACGTATAAGGGAAACTTGAAGGACGGAGCTACAAGAAACCTCTGAAGGTAAAAAAACTAAAGTCGGCAATCCACATTCCCTCACATTCAACAGAAAGAAAGATAACGAGAGAAGAGAAGGAGAACGAGCAACCCAGGACACCCTCAATACTTTGCAAGCTTTGCCCTTTCCTTCAGGATCAAGGAAGAGATTGGTGGGCGAAGCCACTGATCTCTCAGCCACTCACAGGCCAGAACCCCCTCTCTCTGTCCCTTGCGATCTTCTACTTTTTCCAGGATCACAGAATGTATAGGTGGGTATAACTGCTGCTCTCTCAGCCACTCATGCCAATCTAATACCTTTTCCAGCAGCCAATGGGAAGGCAGCAGGTACCTCAGAAACAGCTCCTCGATCCAGGAGCTGGCCTTATAAACCCCAGGACCAGCAACAGTACGGCAGTCAGCTCCTGCTCTCTCCTGATTGGCTACAACTCTCCACCTATCCCTTACCACCAAAACCATCATGCTTCCAGCAGCCCCCACCTGCTTTGCTGGCCATGTTAAATGGTTTAACTACAAAAAGGGAATGGGCTTTATCAGCCAACAGGAAGGAGGAGACATCTTTGTACATAGGAGCATATCTCGCCCCAATCCACTCCACGCTCTGCCCTCTCTTGGTGACGGAGAGAGGGTAGAGTTTACCATCAAAAAGGGGAAGAAGGGAATGGAGGCACATCGAGTATCTGGACCCAAGGGTGACTGTGTGAAGGGATCGGTGCATGCCAGGAAGAGGAAGGAGAAGGCAAGAGTAGAGCAGCCATCTTGTGACAAGGACTCAATCATCAAAATCATTGTCACCACAGCCACTGCTCTTGCTGGTGGGGACATCAACCTCCTAAGGGTGTATCTCCCTGCTCTCCTACAAGCTAACAACTTGCCCTCTATTATCATCCCAAACATGCACTCCACCAAAATCACTCGTCCACAGGCTCCCCAACAACGTCCAAGACAGCAGCCACGGAAACGCCTGAACATCTACAAACCAATCAATAGGAGCAGCCTTCCACCACCTCCTCCTGCAGTCTCGGCATCGCCACCTCCATCAGCAGTCAACATCACCGGACCAGTAGCAGCCTCGACTCCAGCACCTGCCACCATTAATCATCCGGTGGCACTCCCCTCCACGTCGTCTGAGTACACTGTGTCCACCATAGGAGAAATAGTCGACGTGGAGACGATCGAGGAAGAAGGAGTCAAGGATGCAGCACCAAGAGGAAAAGGACGTCCCCCCCCCCCTGAATCACCTTTATGGAGAACCATTTTGGGGGACACCGAAGCAACCCCTGATCCATCTTTTACACCAGAGCAAGTAGAAGGTCTAAGGATCTTCCAAAGTCAGCTGTTCAAGATCAGGAGCTCCATGAAAAAAACAAAAAGATCGAGAAAGACCTTCAACATGGAAGAATTCGTTAAACACCAACATTAACACCATCGACTTCTTCACCACCACCATCAACACCACCATCTCCTGCCTTCATCTTGCAGCCTCCCAGCCCCCTTCTTGGCAAGCCATACTGATCCAGCCCAATACTCAACTCACGCACGTTGGGTCAAGCCCCGACACTCTATTTGCTCTCACTTTTACCACTGTCTCTCCTACTTAACCAATAAAAACTTCCCTTCTTTCACCCTCACCCACCTTTTCTATATTCATTCATTCATTCATTCATTCAACAGTACGGCAGACACAAATAGAAGCAAAAAGAATCAATAACTTCGAAAAAAGTTAGAGAATCATGACCAACATCAACAAGTGCTTCCCATTAGCTCTAAGAAGAACGAAGACTTAATTATTGACGACGAACTAACAAATTTCAGCGACAACGGAAAAAGGCTCGGGCTCAAGGTACTCACAACCAGCTACTTCAGTCACATCAAAGAAAGAACAGGAAAAGCTATTCATACGCTTACAAGAGATTCCGCTTCAGAGACCTTCACACAAGAATGAAAACACACCTAATCAAAGCCCTAGTCATCCCCATACTTGAATACTCTCCAATTCCAACCCACGCTTTCAGCAAAAATCAGTTACTAACTTTTCAAAAAGTACGAAACAAGGCCATCAGATTTGCAACCAACTCACGATATCCCTATACACACACAGCAGAAGAACTAAACATCACAAAAATTTAAGCCATCAACATCACACTCCATGGGAGAGGTATCCTGACCAGGATTCGAACCCACTCACCCCAGGTATGTTTGGGAGAGTTGAACACTGTAACCACTCGGTCATGAGCGGATATAAAGGAAGCAACCTTAGTTCTTATTTGAAGAACCAGGTTATAGTCTCGTGAAGGTAACCTAGCTGGTTCTTCAAATAAGAACTAAGGTTGGTTTCCTTATATTCGCTCATGGCTGAGTGGTTACGGTGCCCAACTCTCTCAAATATACCTGGAGTGAGTCGGTTCGAATCCTGGTCAGGATACCTCTCTCCCAACCTGTCCGACATTATCATTAGATATCACACTCCATGAAAGAGCCATTGAAATCTAGCAACAAATCCAAACTCTAAACCCTGATTGTAGGATTATGTTTATACACCATGCCCGAGAGAGAGGTTCTGGAGCTCCGATCTTACTTTCAACCATCTTGACAATTTTACCAACACACCTAAACTTTGTTTGATGCGAAAATAGCGTCCCGAAAATATACCCAGGTCAGGAATCGAACCCGGGACCCTTGGGTACGAGGCAGACACCTTATCAGTTAGACCAATAGAGATATCTCACTTTGCCTGGTTGGCTTAAGTATATTTCCTCATCTTGTTCAGTTTAGGCCAACCTATTTTTACTGACTTTACAACACTTCACCGTCCGGGAAGCAAAGACTCCGAACGACCAGAGAGGAACTAAGCCTGAGCCGAAATGACTGAGTCCGTCAGAGAGACTGGTAGGGAGTGGTGAGTCAGCCCAAGCTGAGCGTGCACACACATACATTAACGGCCCAGCTAGCAACTCGCAGGAGAGCTGGCAACTCCTTTCCACACACAACACAGCCTTTGATACGAGTCTCACAGCACTCCCTGTTCTATCCTGCCCCCTTCCTTGTCCTGTAGGATTAGGTTTTTACACCATGCCTGAACGAGAGGTTCTGGAGCTCCAATCTTACTTTCAACCATCTTGACAATTTTACCAACACACCTAAACTTTGTTTGATGCGAAAATAGCCTCCCAAAAATATACCCAGGGCAGAAATCAAACCCAGGACCTTTGGGTACGAGGCAGACACCTTACCAGTTAGACCAACAGAGATATCTCACTTGGCCTGCATGGTCGGTTCAAGTATATTTCTGCATAATTGTTCAGTTTAGGCTAACCTATTTGTACTGACTTTGCGTGATCTACAGTATATCAAGAAATCAGAGTAAATCAAGACCACAGGGGGTGGCAAAGCCTTTCCTCAACCCATTACTATGTCCCATGGCAGTCAAAATAGACGAGAACGAGATTGCCAGCATATGAGTACAGTAATGTATACACTACATGGGTGGCACCCCAATCGGGATGCGGCCTAACCACCATGGGACCTCTTACTCCCACTTATTCTCCACTCGCCCCCCCCCCCCCCACCTCCTTCACCCTCCAATTCACTCTTCAATTATCCTATTTTTCTGTCTTTATTTCCCCCATTTCTTTCTCCCGCCGGCAATATGTTGAGTTAGCACTCTTCCTTCACTTCCTCCCACCCTATAAGATGCGCGGTAGGTAGCCGTGACTCACTTATAGTGCCTTGCGAGACCTTGGAGAGGGAGGGTGTATGTCACGTTCTGTCACATGCTTCAACCCTTCCCCCCGTCACAAATATACTGTTTTTGAGTAGCCTAGATATTTGCTGTTTACACCTAGTTTCTGGTCTTCAATGTTCATATGTTCATTATACAAGTACAATTTATGCACATGGAGCGGTAATATTGCTTTATGTGGTGAATATAATTATCAAAATCTTTTAGAATCGAAGGTAATTTCTTCTTCTTCTTCTTCTTCTTATTGTTTAAATGTGCAGTTTGCTTGGAGGGTTGTCTCCAGATTACTGCACAGGCGTTTAGATGGGACAGAAAAAGAATAGAAGGGGAAAATCATAGAATGAGGAATGAAAAACTACTCAAAATTAGTCACTGAAGCCTCCCAACCGCGTCAAGGAGAGTAGTATCAGGGGGGTAATTTCTTCTTCTTCTCCTTATTGTTTAAATGTGCAGTTTGCTTGGAGGGTTGTGGTGTCTCCAGATTACTGCACAGGCGTTTTAGGAGGGGTGAAAAGAACAATTGTTAGTATAATAGGGGTTAGGAGAGATAGTAAAGGTGGATTTTATACTACTGTACTGTATATGGGGGGTAAGTTTGTCGTTGTCTTTTGAGGTCAGGGTGATTTAAGTCTAGGTGAGGGTGAGGTCAGAGATGATGATGATCAGTTGTAGTACAGTACAGTACTGCTCTATGTGTACTGTGTGATTCAAGTCAAGGTGAGGGTGAGGTCAGAGATGATGATGATCAGTGGTGATACAGTACAGTACTGCTCTATGTGTACTGTGTGATTTAAGTCAAGGTGAGGGTGAGGTCAGAGATGATGATGATGATGATCAGTGGTGGTATAGTACAGATTCAGTTGAATGGTAATTTTATATGCTTGTGATTTTGTTTGTTGTTCTGATGTAGGTTCCTAGGGCTGATGCGATGACATGTTTACTGTGCTGTGGTAGGTCTCCTCCACCTAGGATATGCTTGATGTTGAATGTTCCTCCTTGTTGGGTTACTACACTTCTGAGGTGGGTGCGGGCACCGTAATGTCTGTGGCAGTGGAGTACATAATGCTCCACTGTCTCAGGTGTGAGGCAGTACGGGCAATTTTCATTTGCTTGCAGTCCCATCCTGTACATATGCCCTCCCAGTCTGGTGTGTCCTGTTCTGAGGCGGAGAGCCGCGGTGTTTAAGGCTTTGTTCTTGTAGATGGAGTGTTTCCACACTGACCACTCTGACTTGATGTTACTGTATTGTGTGCCAGCTATGGTTATTTTCCACTCTTCCTTGAAGTCTTGGAGGACGTCTTCTCTGAGGATGTTTGTCCGGTCGGTTGTGGTGTAGGGTATGACTGTTGTTAGGTGGAAGGAGTACATCCCTTTGGCTAGTCCATCCACTATTTCATTATGGAGGATGTCAATGTGGCTGGGTACCCATTGGAGGGATATTGTATATCCTTGAGAGTGGAGGGTGCTGAGGGGTTGGATAGGGTATACTATTTCCTTGTTTGTCTTGGTGTTATAGTTGATGGCTTGTATGGCACTTTTGGAGTCACAGCAAATGGTGTAGGCACTTACTGGGAGGGTGTTGATGATCTCAAGTGCACGGAGGAGTCCATAGAGCTCTGCTGTAAACACTGTGGTTTGTTTGGGTAGCTTCCATCCCATGGTAAGGTGAAATTTTGGGATCCATAATGCTGAAGACACAGATTTGCTGTTGTTATTACTGGTACTGATGCGTGATCCATCTGTGTATACGTGGGTGGAATTTTGGTGCTGGGTGTGGAGGACTTCGAGGAACTCTTGCTTGAGCTCAGCCGAGTTGTTTTTCTTGGTTGTTGAGTTAATGAGGTCTGTGTGGACTGTGGGTGGGATGTATTCCCATGGTGGGACTGGTGGTACCATGGGGGTTGAGTGGCAACCAAGGAATATGCGTGATTTTCTATGTATAATTTGCCCTACGCGCTCTCGGAAGGGTGCTTTATGGATGGGAGCTCCTTGAGGCTGTACTTGTACATTGCGGAGAGAAGCAGAGAATGGGTGGGAAGGTGGGGCAGCATAGATTTTTGAGAAGTAAGTGGCACACTGTATATCCCTTCTGGTGTGGAGTGGGATTAGATTTGCTTCACACTGAAGGCTGGCCACCGGGGTTGATTTAAGGGCCCCCATTATGATCCTCATTGCTGAATTCTGTACCACCTCCAGTTTATGAAGATGGGTCGGTGCGGCTGAGGCGAATGCTTGGGCACAGTAGTCAAGTTTACTTCTGATGTATGCTATGTAGAATGTTCGGAGGGTTGTGGCGTCTGCACCCCATGTTGTGCCTGCGATTGCTTTCATGATGTTCAGTCTTTGGTTGGTGTTGTATATCAGGTAGTCTATGTGGTCTTTCCAAGTGAGGAGTGGAGCATCAAAAATTACTCCGAGATATCTGTGGCTCTGTGTAGGAAGCAAATCTTCTCCATTAAGCGTGAATCTTGGAGGTCTGTAGTTTTTCTTTCTCGTGAAGATCTGGTATAGCGATTTGGTTGGGTTGATACTTAATTTTGATTCATTAGTCCAGTTCCCTAGGATGTTGAAGGCGTCCTGAATCCTTTGTTCGGCTATTTGGGGATTATGGTCTGAGGCGTATATTGTTATGTCGTCGGCGTATTGTATTGTTTTTGCTGGGTTTATGTTTGGCATGTCCGACAGGTATGCTGCGTCGAATAAGGGGGGGCTGAGTGAGGATCCTTGTGGTAATCCTTTTTTGTTGTTATGGTCTTAGACATCTGGCCTTGGATGAATACTTGGTTTGTTCTGTTGGAGAGGGAAGACTTTAACCATTGCAGCATGTGTCCTTTTATTCCCATTCTGGGTAATTTATTCGTATGTGTGCCACTTTAAAAAAACATAAAGGGCTTATTCCTTGGTTAATCACAACAAGAAAAAGAATAAGAAGATTACTGTGCGTTTATGGTAACAGCTCTTAATTTTGAATTTCTTTACTGGCAGGGTTTATTTGACTATCGTATTGGGTCAATTTAAAGATGATGTAATTAAATTCCCAACCAAATCGCTATACCAGATCTTCACGAGAAAGAAAAACTACAGACCTCCAAGATTCACGCTTAATGGAGAAGATTTGCTTCCTACACAGAGCCACAGATATCTCGGAGTAATTTTTGATGCTCCACTCCTCACTTGGAAAGACCACATAGACTACCTGATATACAACACCAACCAAAGACTGAACATCATGAAAGCAATCGCAGGCACAACATGGGGTGCAGACGCCACAACCCTCCGAACATTCTACATAGCATACATCAGAAGTAAACTTGACTACTGTGCCCAAGCATTCGCCTCAGCCGCACCGACCCATCTTCATAAACTGGAGGTGGTACAGAATTCAGCAATGAGGATCATAATGGGGGCCCTTAAATCAACCCCGGTGGCCAGCCTTCAGTGTGAAGCAAATCTAATCCCACTCCACACCAGAAGGGATATACAGTGTGCCACCTACTTCTCAAAAATCTATGCTGCCCCACCTTCCCACCCATTCTCTGCATCTCTCCGCAATGTACCAGTACAGCCTCAAGAAGCTCCCATCCATAAAGCACCCTTCCGAGAGCGCGTAGGGCAAATTATACATAGAAAATCACGCATATTCCTTGGTTGCCACTCAACTCCCATGGTACCACCAGTCCCACCATGGGAATACATCCCACCCACAGTCCACACAGACCTCATCAACTCAACAACCAAGAAAAACAACTCGGCTGAGCTCAAGCAAGAGTTCCTCGAAGTCCTCCACACCCAGCACCAAAATTCCACCCACGTATACACAGATGGATCACGCATCAGTACCAGTAATAACAACAGCAAATCTGTGTCTTCAGCATTATGGATCCCAAAATTTCACCTTACCATGGGATGGAAGCTACCCAAACAAACCACAGTGTTTACAGCAGAGCTCTATGGACTCCTCCGTGCACTTGAGATCATCAACACCCTCCCAGTAAGTGCCTACACCATTTGCTGTGACTCCAAAAGTGCCATACAAGCCATCAACTATAACACCAAGACAAACAAGGAAATAGTATACCCTATGATCCAACTCCTCACCACCCTCCACTCTCAAGGATACACAATATCCCTCCAATGGGTACCCAGCCACATTGACATCCTCCATAATGAAATAGTGGATGGACTAGCCAAAGGGATGCACTCCTTCCACCTAACAACAGTCATACCCTACACCACAACCGACCGGACAAACATCCTCAGAGAAGACGTCCTCCAAGACTTCAAGGAAGAGTGGAAAATAACCATAGCTGGCACACAATACAGTAACATCAAGTCAGAGTGGTCAGTGTGGAAACACTCCATCTACAAGAACAAAGCCTTAAACACCGCGGCTCTCCGCCTCAGAACAGTACACACCAGACTGGGAGGGCATATGTACAGGATGGGACTGCAAGCAAATGAAAATTGCCCGTACTGCCTCACACCTGAGACAGTGGAGCATTATCTACTCCACTGCCACAGACATTACGGTGCCCGCACCCACCTCAGAAGTGTAGTAACCCAACAAGGAGGAACATTCAACATCAAGCATATCCTACTATGGAGGAGACTTACCACAGCACAGTAAACATGTCATCGCATCAGCCCTAGGAACCTACATCAGAACAACAAACAAAATCACAAGCATATAAAATTACCATCCAACTGAATCTGTACTATACCACCACTGATCATCATCATCATCTCTGACCTCACCCTCACCTTGACTTGAATCACACAGTACACATAGAGCAGTACTGTACTGTACTACAACTGATCATCATCATCTCTGACCTCACCCTCACCTAGACTTAAATCACCCTGACCTCAAATGACAACGACAAACTTACCCCCCATATACAGTACAGTAGTATAAAATCCACCTTTACTATCTCTCCTAACCCCTATTATACTAACAATTGTTCTTTTCACCCCTCCTAAAACGCCTGTGCAGTAATCTGGAGACACCACAACCATTCATTTACCCTCCAAGCAAACTGCACATTTAAACAATAAGAAGAAGAAGAAGAAATTGCTAAAAAATCGTTTCGATTGTTTTTATGTAGTTTAGAGTTGTGTAAGGGTGTTTTGATGTGTGAAAATTAGCGTAAATGCATATTTACCCATTAAACAACAATCTAAAAACACGTCCCTTCACTCGCGAAAAATAACTATTTGGCCATAACCGTTTGCCGTTGGATACAAAATATGTAGAGGGGGGGGGACAAGTCCCCCCCTCACCCCCCCCCCCCAAGATTTATTGAAATCGTCATATATTTAAACAGTAGGGGGCAAAAACCAAATTTTCCCCAACGCTTCTTCTTCTTCTTTTTCTTCGCGGCGGATGTAAACAAAGCCACCCGCCTCTTGCGACGTAGGCGATATAGAGGATATTTTGTTTTTTTCAGGATCAGTAATACATTTTTACGGGCATTTAGACACATATAGGAATGAAATACATGGTATAAGAAACCACGGCCACGATAAAATCGATGTATGAATTTAATTACATCATCTTTATATTGTCCTCGTATTGTATTGCGCACGACTGTGGCAGGGTTAATTGGACCTGCCCATACAGCCTCAGCCCATAAAATAAATCTCTAAAGAAAGAAAGAAAGAATCATAACCACGACGGGGTGACGTGAGCGCAGGTACCGTACTGAATTAGGTTTGTGTATTGATTACGCTATTAACCTATGAAGGGTATGCCTACTCCATGAAATAAATAATGCATGGTAAGCCTTAGGCCTAGGCTATTGTAGATTACCTAGGCTATTGTAGATTAGCCTAGGCCCTTAGCCCTGTTAGCCTACTAGGCTAGGTAGCCTAGGTCCTAGGCTACTCTATATTTTTCCAGCTGATCATAGCCGAAATTTAATCTTAGCTGATTTCTCGATACTTAATGGAAATATATGAAACTAGGCTACTATGGCTGTGTGTCGTATTAATGACAAGTTTTCATAATTAACATCATATTTCGCTACAAAATCCACCTTAGGCCTAGTTCAGTTACAAAGGTAGAAACATGGGTAAGATTAGGAGTAGTGGGCGTACCACTACCGACATACAGCATAAAACATTAACCTAACCTAACCTAACCTAACCTAACCTAACCTAACCTAACCTAACCTAACCTAACCTAACCTAGCCTAGTAGGCTACTACATGAATACTAGGTTAGGTTAGGTTAGGTTGTTTGGTTAGGTTAATGTTTTATAGATTAGTTATGCTGTATGTTGGTAGTGGTACGCCCACTACTCCTAATCTTACCGAAACATGACAATTTAGCCTACTCTCAGCTGGAAAAAATAGACTAGCCTATAGGCAAGCCTAGTACCTTAGGCTATTAGTATTTCTGGAAATGCATGTTGCACGTTCCGCCGTACTAGCCTAGAAGAATTGTTGGTGCCGATTTATCACCTCCATATTTTTGCCATGAACGCAATTTCCGGTATTCCTACCCCTGAAACACAATGTACATGCTTGGCACTAGGCTAAGCCTAGGCTTCTCTTCTTCTTCTTATTGTGGAGTTGCTGTCCCTTGTTTTGAACCAGCTCACCTATGCACCGGTGATCCCTTCTCCAGAAACAGCTGGAGCTTGATTAAGATTTAGTTTAGAAAATAAGTAGTCATAGAAAGGATAGTTAAAGAAAAGTATTGAAGTATATAGCTTAAGCAGAATTCTCCTCTCCCCATTTACCCCCTCCTCCACCCCCCCATAGGCCTATCTTGTTCTCTCCTTAACTTAATTTAACTTTTCCCCTCTCCCCCTCTTTACTATTTAATCTCATGTATCTTCCTCCCCCACTCTGATCACCTTCTCCCCCCCTCACCCTATTCTATTCTATTCCGTTTTCTCTTCTGCCACACCTGCTCCAGCAATCTTTTCACTATCTTCATTCTTTTCCCCATCTACCCCCTCTTCTGTCCCAAGACCTAACACAAATTTGACACCCTCATCCTCCTCTTCTTTCTGTTCTTCCCATTCCCTCTCCCCTACCACCTGTTTCAACTCATTTTCCAACCTATCTCTCTCCTCTGCATACCCCTGGCACTCTGTCACTATATGTTCTATTGTCTCCTCCACTCTCCTCCCTCCCACCTCACACTGCAGACACTCTTTCACCCCCACCCCCATGTTCTCCTATTTGTCTCTAATGCTCCTGCCCTAGCCTTAAACAGTAGTTCAGCTCCCCAACTTCCGTCATAAAACTCCTCTTTTCTCGGTCTCCCCTTGCTTCTATATCTTATCAGTGTACTTTTCTTCTCCATATTTCTCTTCCACTCCTGTCTTCCTACTTCCTTCACTCTCGTTCCTATCTTTTTCTCTAGTCTCCTTCTCTTACCTAGTCCTGCATTACTCCCTACATCTCTCCACTCCTCTCCCACCCTTCTTTGTTTCACTCCTATTTTTTTCAGTTTTCTCCTACACTCTTTTGCCCATCTACTCTTCCCCTCCCCCCATTCATACACTCTCCTTGGCCACCTATTATCCTCCATCTCCTCCAACCTACTCTTGTACCTCAACTTTGCCTTCGCCACTCTTTCCTCAAACGTACTCCATCCCATCTCCCCTCTCACTGCTTCATTTGCTGTCCACCTTCTTGCTCTTCCTATTTTATTTTGTCTCGTCTCTAGTCTATTTATTTCTCCCCCTGTACTCCCTCTCACATCCATCCCGCACATTATTTTCGGCACTTCAAAGTCCTTCCACACCTCTCTTACTATTTTATATTTATTCACTCTGGTTTTTGTCACATTCCACAGTTTCCCACTACACTGCTCCACCTTCATGATTTTCTCATTCATTGTCCTTTGTCGCTCTTCCCTCCCTATCCATACCCCTAAATACTTCACTTCCTCCCCTGTTTCTATTCGTTCCCCTCCTATCCTCATTTCTACTGCCTCTGGTCCATTTACCACTATCATACTGCTTTTCTCTACACTGAACTTCATTTCTAAGTCTCTGCCAAACCTTTCCGCCTCCTGCAACATTTCTCCCATATCTTCCTCTTTCTCTGCTATCAACACTACGTCATTAGCAAACGTCAGAATTGCTAGCCTATATTGCCCTATTTTCACTCCTTTTCCCTTACTCTTAATTCTCCTCACCAACTCCTCCATGCACATTACAAAAATTAATGGTGACAGATTACATCCCTGCCTTAGCCATTTCCTTCTCCTGATTCCTTTCACTGCAATATTTTTCCACACAATTTCTGTCTCCGCCCCTTCCTACATATTCATTATCATGTTCCTTATCTTCCTACTCACTCCTAGTTTCTCCATCACTGCTTCTGCAACTCCCCTACTAATCTTATCATATGCCTTCTCCACATCCAAACACACTATAAACACACATTTCCCTTGCTTTGCCTTTTTCTCTATAATCTCATCTAATATATATATATTGTCTGTTCCTCTTCTTCCCGTCCTAAACCCATTTTGCTCTTCACTAAGCAGGTTCCTTTCTTCTACATACTCCTACCCTCTCCTTTAGTATCCCATAAAATATCTTATTTATTATGTTTATCCCCATTTCGTGCACACTTTTCGCTCCTCCTTTATAAATCAATGTGACCCGTTCTTCTTTCCATCTTGCTGGTATTTCTTCCTCCCATATTTTATCAAATAGCTTCTTTAACATCCTAACTATCATCTCCCCTCCTTCAATATATATCTCTGCTGTTATCCCATCTGGCCCTGCTGCTTTGTTTCTCTTCAGCTTCTTCACACTCCTCCTCACTCACCATCTCATTCATATTTTCATCTATTTCTTCCTCATTTAGTTCAATATTCCATTGCCCTACTCTTATTTGGTCATTTGACCCTCCCACTTCTTCCCAGTATCTTTTTATTTCCTCTCCAATTTTATTTACATCCCTAACTTTTTCCCCACCTACGTTCAGCTCCACTACTACCTTTTCCCTCCTTTTTTCTCTTTTTAACAATCTATACCACTCAGCTTTTCCTTTGTCCCCCTTCTCTTTTATCCTGTCAATTTCTTTCTGTTCATGCTTCTCTATTGCTCCTCTTATTAAGTTTGTTGTCTTTGTTTCTCTCCCTCTCGTATTCTTCCCTTGCTATTCAAATTTCCTCCTCACTTATATTTTCCCCTCTCTTTTTCCCCTTCTCCAACTCTTTCCTAATCCTATTCCTCTCTTTCCTCTTCTTCCTCGCCTCCTTAATGTCTTTATTCCCCCACCCTTTCATTCCTCTACCTTTCCTCCCTATTTTCTCCTTCTCTAACACTCTCTCTGCTACCTTATTTATTTCCCTCTCTATCCACTTATCAATTTGCATTGCACTCCCTCCCCCCACTTCATCTATATCCATATTCCCTATATCCTCCCTAAACCTCCCCCACTCCGCCTCCTTCATTTTCCATCTTTCTGGCTTACTAGCCTCTCTACACTTCTCTATCTTCTCCTTGTGAAACTTTATGCTGTATCTTAGTTTCAGTAGGTTATGGTCACTGTTTATTTCAAAGTATCTTTCTTCACCTACTACCATTTCTACCTAGTCCATTACCTACCAATAAGTGTAGGCTAGCCTACAATAGCCAATAGCAATAGGCCTACTTCGTGTTAGGCCTAGCGACGCCCGTAACTTCTGTATGAGTAAAGTCTGTGATAGCCTACATCGCCACTTCATGTTTTCATCTCCCAGCTTTGTTGACTAGCCTACCTGGCCATTCGCGGCCAACTCGCAGGCCGCAGGCGAGATTATGAAAGGCCTATCTGACTCTTGATAATGCCCCTTGCCTTGCAGCCTTGCTGGCAACCAGGCAACATAGGCTAGATGATGATTACAATGGGCCTAGGCTAAGTCCTGGGGGGATGAGGGGGGCGCCCATCGGGGATCCATCCTGATCCCTAATTATGCCCTCTTGATAGGCTATATTATAGCAATGCACGGTAATAGTTGTGTTATCGGGCGTACCACTTCCACTACCGACACACAGCATAACTCGACCTCTCTAAAATATTAACCTAACCAAACAACCTAACCTAATATTCATGTAGTAATGATAATACTAGGTTAGGTTAGGCTTTTTAGTTAGGTTAAGTATTTATAGATGATTTATGTTGTATGTCGGAAGTGGTACGCCCGATAATACAACTCTTACCCAATGCACTATGGTAGGCTAGGCCTATAGACAAGAATGTTAAGTGCAGGCGTACCGCCAGCCTTGTTTACACTACGCGTAGTGGCGTCGGACCTTTGCCGTCATGTTCCCGTCTATTTTGACTGCCTTTGGATACAATATGTTGAGGGGGGCTTTGCCTCCCTCACCCCCCCCATGACATATTGTCATCATCATATATATTGCCAGCAGGGGGCAAATTACAGAAAAAATCGCTGTCAAAATAGACGCGAACTTAACCACGGCGATCGACAAATGTAAACATGACGGCGGCGGGGGAGTCGTCGGACCTTTGTAATCATGTTCCCGTCTATTTTGAATGCTATTGGATACAATAATATGTTGAGGGGGGGCTTTGCCCCCCCCTCACCCCCCCATGACATATTGTCATCATCATATACAGTATATGACAGCAGGGGGCAAATAACCGAAAAAAATCGCCGTCAAAATAGACGCGAAGTTAACCGCGGTGATCGCCCTATGTAAACATGACGACCGTACGCCCGAACTCTACATCCATCCCGGCCTATATGACAAGCCTATAGGCCTAAGACACAAAAACATCGATGGGCAAATATAACGCGATAATCGCTCATTTTAGCGAATGTACAAAGTACAAAGGAAATCAAGCAACAACAGGTCTAGTGACCCTTCTGGGCTGCTTGTCCTCCAAAACACTGAGGATCAAGTGTCCAAACAGTGATTTAGAGTGGGTAAGGGAACATTGGAAAGGGAACTAATGTCCGTGGCAGGATTAGGAAGTTAGTAGGGGACAGATGGGTTAGTAACTGAGGGGAGGATAAAATAAAGTTATTCATTTACAAACGCAGTCAGTCGCGGGTTTGATGCGAGATATTTGTCTAGGCGGAGTTTAAATGAATCAACGGTGCTGCAGTCTATAACGTCTCGAGGAAGCCCATTCCACAAGTTGACAACTCGATTGAAGAAGAAATTCTTAGATTCGTGTGAGTTAAAAGATTTACCAATAATTTTGCAACCGTTTCCCCGCGTATAATTAGATTGGTCGATAGTGAAGTACAGTACTTACTACAGTTCATATTGTCGATGCCTTTGATGATTTTGAACACTTGAATTAAGTCACCTCTTAATCTGCGCTGGATTTTAAAGGAAATAGATTTAATTCTCTAAGACGCTCTTCGTATGGTTTGTTCTTTAGGCTAGGTATCATTTTGGTAACTCTACGTTGAACTCGTTCTAGCTTGTTTATATCTTTTTGGTAATAAGGGCACCAGGATTGAACGCAGTATTCCAGAAGAGGGCGGACTAAGGAATTGTAAAGGGTTAGGATAACTTCTTTGGATTTATGTTCAATTGACCTGCCTATAAAGCCAATTATTTTGTTTGCCTTCTTAACAACTTCTGAAAATTGTTGACTCGATTTTAGGTTACTCGATATTGTTACTCCCAGATCGGTTTCTCTGTTTACATTCTTAAGCTGAGTGTCATTCATCGAATAGTTTGCTTTCTCATTTAGGTATCCGATATGTAGTACTTTACATTTATCCGCATTGAAACTCATTTGCCAAATTTGGGCCCAACATGACAATTTATCTAGATTGTATTGCATATCGCCAACTTATTCTTTTGAGGGTACGCTATTTGCAATTTTTGTATCGTCAGCAAATTTTGAGATTGTACAGGTGAGACCCTCATCTGTGTCGTTGATGTAAATTAGAAAGAGAATTGGTCCTAGTACCGATCCCTGGGGCACCCCGCTACTTACATTGGTCCATTTAGATGCCTTACCGTTTATGACTACTCTTTGCTTTCTGTCGCTGAGCCAATTTTCTATGTACTAGTAGCACTGCGGGTGACGAAGCTCATTCTGGTGTCATTTTGAAGCTATTTTCTTCTAGTTTTTGGCTGAATATGTTTAATTTCATTCATACACTTGCTTAATCATTCAGGAGTGCCTGAATGAACCCTAATATAGTGGAAATATGCCTGCAGCATAAGGACTTATTGTAATCATCTATTAGTGCATTTTTCAAAGACACTGTGGACCAGACAGCTTTTTTGTTTTGAAAAACAGGCAATTTGCTCCTAACGGATTTTTCATACAGTATTTCAATATATCTAATTTAGAATCATAATTCAGTGAAAGCTTTGTTAATTTAACATTATTATTGCTTCCAACTACTGTATGTAGAAATACAAATGGTTTTCATTTATTCAAAATAATTAGTTTGAGGTAAATGCATGATGCAGTTTTGGCAATAGCTCTTCCCTTTCAGTTGTCTAAAATTTGAATTGTTTCATTCCGTTCCGCTTTTTCAGGGCTCTGATTGGTTGTATCTGTCCCTCTGACGTCATCAAAGCCCGGCCCCCGACCATTGGCCACGCCCACAGTCTATGGTAGTGTCTGGTCTTGACCAGACACTACCAAATAATCTCAGGAGGCTGTCTGCTTCTGTCTGGTAAAATCACCAAACATTACCAGAGATTACCAGACATTCGCCTCTTTGTGCCTTTGAAAAACGTGCTTTATGTTGTCAGTGGGGCATTACCAAGAGCAAGATATGATAATCAAGTATACATCCCGCACGCGAGTTGGTATAAACGGACCGCAGGTACTGGCCAGGTAGTCAAACCTGGGAGACGAAAACATGATGTGGCGGATTTATGACGGACTCTACTCTTACAGAGCCTCTAATACGAAGCATTGTGCACGTATTGGTAGGTGTTGGACTAGTGCCAAAGATGTACGTTGTGTTTCACGGGTATGAGTACTGGAAATTGCCTTTACTGTGTACATGTACTGTATATTTGTTTCCTCTGCAGCCTGAGTACTATCGTGAGTGAGTCTATTATCCAGTATGGGGGAGGACGTGGCACCTATCTATGTGGAGCTGGCGAGTGAGAGCGATGACCCGCATGTGACACAGGTGTCCAGTCTGTGTATGGCCTGCCACAATATGGTATGTATGGAGGAGTCAAGGGTATGTCTAGTCTATTTACTTCCAGACACCTTAGGCCCCCAAGAGTTGTCCATGAATAAATTGCCTTTAAATGGCTGTAAATAGGCAGTTGTCTCATTAACCCGTGATATTCTTCCTCACATACCTGTTTTCTTTATTCCATTCATTCACCATATCCTTGGTCTACCACTCCCCCCTCCTCTTCATCTTACATGTATATAAGTTGTGTTTTTAAGGTTCCTTCACAAGCCTATTTTTGCAAGCGAGCTGTTGCAAGATCATCACAGGATGGGAAAGATGCACTACGTCTTTTCTATCCTAAATGACCTAGAGCAGTTAGTTCAGCAACCCACCCGCATCCCGGATCGCATCGGAGATCGGCCTAACATTCTTGACTTGTTTCTAACTTCTAACCCTTCTTCTTATACTGTCGATCTTTTCTCTCCTTTGGGCTCCTCCGACCATAAACTTATCTCTGTCACCTGTCCTATCTCTCCAGTACGGCCACCCGATCCTCCTAGCCGGCGGCGCTGCCGACTGGGAGGCTCTCCGGCAGTACTTCTTTGATTTCCCATGGAATGATTTCTGCTTCCGTGGCCGAGGACCCTCGGAGAGTGCTGAACGCATTACCGAGGTAATCCTATCGGGCATGGAAGCATACATCCCATTCTCTTTCTCTCAGACTAATACTAAAAAATCTTGGTTTACTCACGCCTGTTCTACTGCTGTCCGCAATAAGGAGGAAGCATTCAAACGGTACCGACGCCTTAAAACTCAAAGACTCTCATTCTTCCTATGTTTCTGCCCGGAATCAAGCCAAATCTGTTCTCCGACTTGCCAAACACTCTTTCATCAATAATAAATGCACTGAGCTATCCAACTCTAGCTCTTCCCAAGCTTTCTGGCATCTAGCCAAAAACCTCTCCAACAATTTCTCTTCCTCGTCTTTCCCTCCCCTTTCCCACTGATGGTACAACCATCACTTCTTCCTCTGACAAAGCTAAACTCTTCGCTCAAAGTTTTGCTAGAAACTCCACCTTGGATGATTCCGGTGCTATTCCTCCCTCTCCACCCTCCTCTCTCTTACTTATGCCTAATATCCTAATCTCTTCTAAAGATGTACTTTCTACCCTCTTTGGGCTTAACACTAATAAGGCGTACGGTCCGGACGGTGTTCCTCCTGTTCTTCTCAAAAACTGTGCTTCCGTGCTGACTCCCTGCCTAGGCAAACTCTTTTGTCTCTGTCTATCCTCTAATGTCTTCCCTTCATGCTGGAAGTTTGCTCACATTCAACCTGTCCCAAAGAAGGGTGACCGCTCTCAACCCTCCAACTATCGTCCAATTGCTCTCATCTCTTGTCTTTCTAAAGTTTTTGAAACCTTTCTTGCTTCCAAATTTCTTAAGCATTTCTCTTCTCATAATCTGCTCTCAGATCGCCAGTATGGCTTCCTCAAGGGTCGCTCTACTGGTGATCTTCTTTCATATCTTACTAACTCTTGGTCATCCTCCTTTCGGGACTTCGGTGAGACTTTTTCTATTGCACTAGACATATCGAAAGCTTTCGATAGAGTCTGGCACAAATCTTTAATTTCTAAACTACCCTCCTTCGGTTTCTATCCCTCCATCTGTGCCTTTGTCTCTAATTTCCTTTCCGGCTGTTCCATAGCCGCGGTTGTGGACGGCCATTGTTCACTTCCTCATTCTATATACTCCGGTGTTCCTCAGGGCTCTGTCCTATCTCCTATTCTCTTTCTAATTTTTATAAATGATCTCCTTAACTGTACCTTAATTCCCATCCATGCATACGCAGACGACTCAACCTTACACTACTCCATTAGTTTTTCTGAACGCCCCAGCCAGCAATCCCTTAACGACAAACGTAATGAAGCCATAGAACTCTTAAATTCTGATCTAAATACTATCTCCATTTGGGGCAGAGAAAACCTTGTCGTTGTTGTTCCCCAAGCTGCCTGACCGAACAGCCCCAAGGCCCCGAGCAAGGCCAAGGCCATAACCGAGCGCCCCCACAGAACCCTTCCTGCCGACCACAATAAAGCCTGGGTGACCCAAGCCACTCCATGGCTGGGAGCTGAGGAGGGTGCAGAAACGCCCGGGAAACCAAAACCCCACCCAGGGCCCTGTGCCCCTCAGCAATTATGAAGAGAAAGTTGAGGGGCAAAGGAAAAATGTGACGCTTTGGCTTCCAATTTGCCAACTTCTAGGTAGACAGATTGGGAGGTCAATCCACGGAAGAAACGCCGTCACTTGAGATCTAGAAAATATATAAGTAAAAGGAACAGTCAGAGTAAGCTATGGGTATGGCAGAGATCGTTCAGTTCTCACTCTGATAGACCAGCCCATCACCAAAGAAAACCTTGTTACCTTTAATGCTTCCAAAACCCAATTTCTCCATTTATCTACCCGTCAGGATCTCCCAGCGGACTATCCCTTATTCTTCAACAATACAAAAATCAACCCTTCATCTTCTCTCAATATTCTTGGTGTCTCTTTTTCTTCTGCTCTCATTTGGAAGGACCATATTACCAGTCTTGCTAAGGCAGCCTCCCAGGAGCTGGGTGTGCTCAACCGCCTTAGGGGGTTCTTTTCCCCAGCACAGCTTCTTGCTCTGTACAGGGGCATAGTGCGTCCTTGTATTGAGTATTGTTCATATGTGTGGGGAGGTTCCTCTCACACCGCTCTCCTAGACAAAGTTGAAAGGAAGGCCTTTCGTATCATTAACTCCCGTCCACTCACCAACTCTCTGCAATCTCTCTCTCTCCGCCGCAATGTTGCATCTCTCTCGCTATTCTATCGCTACTATAATAATCAGTGTTCCTCAGAGCTTTCCCAGTGCATACCACCTCCTTTACATAGGGCACGTGGTACCCGTCTTGCAACTCAATCCCACCCCTGCTCTGTGCAACTCTCCAAACCAAGAGTGAAACGTTACTCTCAAACTTTCTTCTACTCAACAGCTGAGCTCTGGAACTCTCTCCCAGAATCAGTCTTTCCCTCTTCCTATGACTTAATTGCTTCAAACTCCGTGTGTCCAGGCATTTTGGCCCGATCGTCCCTTGATTTTGGCCCTGTCACTCTTTCAACTATGGGGGAGGCACTCGCTATAGGCAATTCTGCCTTTTGCTTCCCTCAATCACATAGAAAAAAAAAAAAAAGCTTGCTCCCAAGCCAGTGACTAACAGCATGCCTTGTTTAAAAATCTCTTCTAATTCATTGAAATACCAGCCACCAGCAATTAAGAGATCATACCGGTAAGGATTCTATTCATGAGATTCGGATGAGTAAACAGTTGGTAAATAATATATTCATAGTTTATTACAGCTATGATTTGTTATTGTTTCCTGGCCAATATGTATCATTGCGTGTTGTTCGACATTAATTAATTATTTACAATTGTATATACATTACCATGGGCTGTGTTACTCTACTCCCAAATAATTGGCATTTTGGCAAGTAAATCATAAGATCATGTATAGGTAAACAAATAAACCAAAATGAATAAGAATTAAGAAATATGTTGAGTGGGATTTTTCAGGTTGCTATCAACCCAGCTCTGAAGCTGTCTTGCCAACGCAAGCAAAGATTGAAGCCTCACTTGCGATGGGACCGGAAAAACACAACTACAGTATCGGTATACTGTAATCTTGTATTGTAATATAGAGTGCAACTTCATTTACTATTTATATATATAATCTAAATGAATAATCAAGATGCAGAAACTCTCCTAAAACACTGCCAGGGTGTCAAACGAGAGACATATTCCTGTCTTTTAAGTCATCATTACTAAGTACAGTACCGGTATACACAATCAAAATTTTGCTTCACAGTTTTTAATATGTGTTTGGAAGTGATAAAATAGCGAAAACAATTCAATTTCATGTAAGTTTTCTTGTATTCCTTCTATTCATTCAAGTCTTCAAACAAAATTACTCCGGTTTGACACCCTGTTCACTACATGTAAGAATATACCTCATTTGATGTAAGTTTATGTAATTACTAATAAGAATATTAAATATTATTATTATATTACCTTTTGTCATGGGAAAACATTGTCTGTACAAGAGAGAGACAGACAGACAGACTGTTCAATTTTGTGCATGAAAAGCAACAATGATATTAATACTATTTAGCTATCTATTTATTTCCAGACACCCTAATCTCAGAGGGGGTGACCACAAATGAATCTCCTTCATGTACCTCTGTCCTCTGTCAGTCTATACCCCTCCTTCCATCCAACACCCTATTTACTCATATACCTGTACTGTACCTCTCAACTCCATCCCTCCACCTCACTCTCGGTCTGTCTCTTCCTATCTACCCTTCCTCTTCATTCTTCTACACGCTTTTAGTAATTATCTCATTTGCCATACGCTCCACATGACTGAACCACCTTAACTTGTTCCTCTTCACACTCTCTAGCACGTCCACCTCTACACCAATAAACTCTTCCTTCCTTATTTTTATGTCTATCTACCTCACCTCTATACTTGAGCATCTTACCACATTCTCCATCTGTCCCTGATACTTTACCCATCTTCTCCCTCTTCAATACTTCACACTTCTGACCTCTTGATCCCTTTCTCCTGCTCCTCCACTGCTTCTCTTCTTTTCCCTCCCATTTCCCTTCCAATTATGTCTGTGTTAAATGCTTTCATTTTCTACACTCAACAATTCATTAAAGTGCTCTCCCCATTTCTCTAGTTTTTCTTGCTTCTCCACTAGCACTCGCCCTTTTTTATCTTTCAAACTCTTACTACAGTACTGTACTTCCATTGTCACCCTGCCTAACTTTATTGACCTTGTTCCAAAACAAGTGTTTACACTGGCTCCACTTTACACTTGAATTCCTTCCAAATTCCTCATCTACTCTTCCCAACCACTATTTAGTACAGTACCATCCTTTACAAAATGACTTTCTAGGGCCTTTCCTAGCTGATGCTGAGAGGATTGGGTTCTAGTCATGTGGTGATGGGCTGGTCTATCAGAGTGAGAGCTGAGCAATCTCTGCCATACCCATAGCTTACTCTGACTTTTCCTTTAACTTATATATTTTCTAGATCTCAAGTGACGGCGTCTCTTCCGTGGATTGACCTCCCAATCTACCAAGATTGGAAGCCAAAGCGTCACATTTTTCCCTTACCCCTCAACTTTCTCTTCATGGTTGCTGAGGGGCACGGGGCCCTGGATGGGGCTTTGGTTTCCCGGGCGTTTCCGCACCCTCCTCAGCCCCCCGCCATGGAGTGGCTTCGGTCACCCAGGCTTTATTGTGGTCGGCGGGGAGGGTTCTGTGGGGGCGCTCGGTTATGGCCTTGGAATTGCTCGGGGCCTTGGGGCTGTTCGGCCAGGCAGCTTGGGGAACAACAACAACAAAATGACTCGATAACCCTGTCTACCCCAATGATATTATCTGAGAGAGAAACTACAATATATCGATGTTCTATGTGTACAATAGAAGATACCGGTACTATGTAGTATCTACTTTACCCAAGGCACGTCTTGCTTAATAATGACCCGCTTCCCACAGTAAAAAGAAGTGATCCTGACCATCTTTACTATAGTTTTCATTTTAGTATATATATGCACAAACTGAGTGTGGAATGGGTGTGTGTGCTGGAGTGAGTGAAGGAACAGCGAGAGAAGGTGCATGTTTGTTTGTAAGTAGCAAATGGAAGGAATGTGTAAGAGAGTATGGGTCTGTGGGTTCAAGGATTGTGTGGGTGAGAATGAAAGTAGGAATACAAACGTGGGTGATTGTATGCGTGTATGCCCCGACAGAGGATATACTTGAAAGAAAGAAAGAGGAGTTCTGGATGAATGTGGAGGCGTGCCTGGAGAAGTTTGACAAGAACGAAAGAATATTTCTGATTGGGGATATGAATGGTAAGGTGGGTGATAGGAAAGTTGAGGGAGTGGTGGGAGGGTGGGGGGTACCATCAGAGGTGAATGGGAATGGTAGTGCACTTGTGGACGTATGTGTGGGGAGGAGGCTGTGGATAGCCAACACCTTCTTCCGACACAGAATGATCCACAGGTACACGTGGAAACGGATGTTGACGATGAAGGATAAGACAGTGGTGGAACGAAAGTCATTGATTGATTATGTATGTGTGGATGAACGAATGAAGAAATCTGTGATGGATGCTAGGGTGTATAGGGGTATTGGAGGAGGTCTGTCTGATCATTATGTAGTGGTAGCTAAGGTTAGGATACAAAAGAAGTGGGTGAGGAGAGCGGGAGGGAGGCGAGAGGAGGGTGGAATGGTGAGGAGGGTGGAGAGGTTGCAGGAGGAGGAAGTCAGGGAGGAGTACAGGAGAGCAGTGGAAAGACGACTAGGTGGGTTCGACCTAGAAGTTATGGAGGAAGTGGAGGAGATGAGCAAGGTGTTTAAGGATGAGATCTGTGCAGCATGTGAGGAGGTGTGTGGAGTGAGGAGAAGAGGGAGGGGAGTGAAAGGTACAGCATGGTGGACAGAAGAGGTAAGAATAGCTGTGGAAGAAAAGAAGAAAGCATATAGAGAGTGGTTGGGTAGTAGAGGGAATGAAGATTCCGAGAGACAGAAACGAGCGAGGTACGTGGAGAGTAAGAGGGTGGTGAAGAGAGTAGTGAAGGAAAGTAAGAGAAGAGTAGATGAGGAATTTGGAAGGAATCTGAGTGTAAAATGGAGGGAGAGTAAGAAACTGTTCTGGAAAGAAGTCAAGAAAGTTAGGGAAGGTAGCAAGGGAAACAGTAAGGGTGTGAAAGATAAGAATGGGAGAATGCTAGCCGAGAAGCAAGAGAGAGTCGAAAGATGGAGGGAGTACTTCAGTGAGTTGCTAAATGAAAGGAATGAAGAGCCAGCAAACATAGCTGGATATGGTATGGGAGGGAGAAGAAGAGAAGTAGTGGAGGAGGAGGTGGGGATCAGGAGGTCAGAAGTGTGGGAAGCCATGAAAAGAGTGAAGTTGGGGAAAGCACCAGGAACAGATGGAGTGTGTGGGGAAATGTTGAGGTATGGTGGTGAGATAGTGATAGAATGGGTATGGAAAATGTGCAAACTAGCATGGGAGAAGGGGAGTGCACCCGATGACTGGAAGACTGGCATAATAGTCCCCCTATATAAGGGCAAAGGGGAAAGAGGAGTGTGTGGTAACCACCGAGGAATATGTCTTCTAAGCGTAGTAGGGAAGGTATACAGTAGGGTAGTGATTGAGAGAGTGAGAGTGAGAACGGAGAAATGGATAGGCGACGAGCAGGGAGGTTTTAGGAAGGGAAGAGGATGTGTAGATCAGATTTTTACCCTGAATTGTGTTGTGGAGAAGTATCTGGAGAAGAAACAAAAGGTGTATGTTGCCGTTATGGACTTGGAGAAGGCCTATGACAGAGTGGATAGAGAAGGTTTGTGGAAAGTACTTAGAATATACGGAGTAGACGGCAAGTTGCTGAAAGCAGTGAAGAGCATGTATGAGGGTGCAAAGGCAGCAGTACGTGTGGAGAGTGAGCAGAGCGAGTTCTTTGACCTGAATGTTGGTTTGAAACAGGGGTGTGTGATGTCCCCGTGGTTGTTTACTGTATATATGGATGGAGTTATGAAAGAAATACTATCAAGAGCAGTGGATGTTGGTGTATCGCTGAAAAGGGAGGGAATTGAGTGGAAGCTACCTATACTGCTGTTTGCGGATGATACAGTTCTGATGAGTGATAATGAATGGGAGTTGCAGGGTCTGGTAAATGAGTTTGGAACAGTGTGCGAAAAACGGAATTTGAAGGTAAATACGGGGAAGAGCAAGGTTATGGTCTTCGAAAGGGGTGAAGTCACAGAGTGTGAGGTGAAGCTGAACGGTCAGGCTATGGAGATCGTCAACTCTTTTAAGTATCTGGGCAGTGTGTTGAGTAAAGATGGGACTATGGATGAAGAGGTGCGGGAGAGGGTACAACAGGGGAAGAGGGTTGTAGGAACGCTAAAAGCAGTAACAAGAAATAGGGTGGTCAGTATGGAAGTGAAGAAGTCCTTGCATGACAGTGTGGTAATCCCGACACTGACTTACGGAAGCGAAGCATGGACGTTGGTTGAGAGACTCAGACCAAGAGTGAGAGCAGTGGAAATGAATTACTTAAGGAGTGCGTGCGGAGTTACATGGAGGGATAGACAGACTAATGAGGAAGTAAGAAGGAGGTGTGGTGTGGAGGTAGATGTGCTGGAAAGTGTGAAAAGGAACAACTTGAGATGGTTCGGCCATATGGAACGTATGGAAAGCGAGAGAATGACTAAGAGGGTGTACGAGAGCGAGGTGGAGGGACAGAGGGGGAGAGGTAGACCGAATATGAGGTGGAAGGATGGAGTGAGGAACTACATGAACGAAGGCGGTGCTGGTTGGGGGGAGGGGCGTCGACTGACTGGGGACAGAGGTGCATGGGGGCGGTTCGTTCGTGGCCACCCCTTCGGGGATCACGGCGTCAGGCAATAGATAGATAGATGCACAAACTTCAGATAAGGTTTTACTATACTGTATCTTATTTTTGGCTCAGAGATAGAGAAACTACTGTATAACCTATTTCTACCCCTAAAATACCAGTTACCCACAGTATTTTATATATTCTTCTAGGGTACCACTCGATTGCTAATGACCCGCATCCCACACTACAAAGAAGTGATCCTGACCTCCTTTGCCTGTGATCACTGTGGAGAAAGTAACTCTGGGTGCCAAGCGGGTGCAGTAGGGGAGCATGGCGTGACATACCAAGTGGAGGTAGGGGTTGTAGAGGACCTAGCCAGACAAGTGGTCAGGTCAGAGAATGCCACTGTCACTGTGCCAGAGTTGGAGCTGGAAATTCCTGCAACATCTGAGAAAGGCGGTAAGTGTTTTATGTTTATGAGTGTGTTTGGCTTGCTTTTATGGTGTAAGTGATTTAATGTTTATGAATGTCTTTGTTTTAAGGTCCTACATCCTTGTGAACATGGCTTAGCCTGTGTATAGGCTTGATATTTCTCCAGGGAGTTTACCTCTCAGTGTTGTCAAAAAGATAACAAGGGTAATGAGACATATTTACGCTTGTTGCCAGACATGTTTTATGCAAAGTTGGTTGTGAGGGCTAAATTGCTTCTAAGTGTGTGTGTTAGAGTCTTCTAATTTTTAGTGCAAGTAAAGCATAGCTCACCTAATGATCCTTTTGATACATTTTTTTGTTTATTTATATTAGGAGCTTATCTGGACAAAGTAGCCTGGAGGCATTTCTGATATGGTCATCCTTTAGCAAGAGATGATGAGGAGTTGTTAGGCTATGTAATGGTTGGCTTGCACATTTTTGAATAATGGGTAATGGTCCAGAACACATGCAAGTAAGTGAGAAATATTGCTTTGGTTATAAAAACTAAAAATATATGGTAAATTAATTTAACCCTAGTAAGGCAGCCCCCTTAATATTTCTGGCTGGGCGATTCTGTTGAGAGTGGCGGGCCCCGTAATATGACTGGCTGTATTTCCTGTGCAAAAATATTATCTCTGGGTGACGTGGTAGCTCCTAGATTTCACTTGAGTTACCAGATGATGCCAGGATAGCCCATCTTTGCGAACTGATAGTTCAGTAGTCAATTGCATGGAAGGCTCAAGCAATTGATAGGTCGACTCTGGACTATTGCGAAAAACACCTTCACTTCCTCGCGTGACTATGAATGCCACAGACCAGCTAGGAACAAAGTTATTGTGTCTATCTACAGGCCAGATCACAAACTTTCTACCACATTTTTGTTTTCCATAACGCTTTGTTTCATAAGAGTTAGAGCGATTTTAAAATGTGATAAAGCCTGCTCAAGGGGCACTTGAGAACACGCCAAAACACCTTCACTTCCTTGCGTGACCTTGAGCGCCACAGACATGCTTGGAACGGTGTTGTGGTGTCTACATACAGGCTAGAACACAAACTTTCTACCACTCATTTTCTTTCTTGTAACCCTTTGTTTCTCAGAGGTAGAGCTAGTTGAATTGTGTTAAAATAACCCTCTCATGGGGCACAGACGATCCATAACAGGCATTATTCCTTTCATTTAAAATACAAAAACTATATTTTTTTTTGAGGGGGGGGGGGGGGGGGAGGAGACTGGATAACTCAACCAGTAATCTCAATGTGCAAACTGAATAATTTCTGTTAAGGAACTGATGAATACTACATCAAATATGATGATTATTATGAAAGAATGAGGTATAAATCTAAGAATTGTATAATTATGCACCGTGAACTTACAGAGGTGACGACGGTGGAGGGGCTTCTGAACCAGACAAAGGAAGGCCTGAATCGGGACCAGGAGGCCAGACGTAGTGAACATCCCGAGGTGGCCGCACAGATTGATGAGTTCCTCGTTCGCCTCACTGACTGCCTCACCCTCGCATCACCCTTCACCATCATTGTAGGTGCCTTCCTTTCTCACCTTACCCGTGCATCGCCCTTAACGTTCATTGTAGATTGACTGATATAGATACATTTATAAGAAGTGTATAGAGATTTGATCGTGCATAAGAGTTGCGTCCACGTCCCGCACCCTGGTAACACAGATAATTAAAATTGTAGCATAATTTAGTTAATATATTCTTTGTTTCCCTATTTCTTTATATATTAACCCTCCAGCCCCGGCTACGCATTACATAAATATTCCCCGAAACCCGGGTGTTTTGGCCGAAAAACGTCTAGGCTAGGCTACCGTATATTTGTTATTCTGACTACTTCCCGCATTCCCACGTATCCCCAAGCGTAGCTGTGTTATTTACCTGTAGAATGGCGTTAAGTAGAGCTCTCTAAGTCAACTGGTTGAGTTGTGATGATGATTTCATTGGAGATAACTTTATGGCAAAAACAGCCACTTTACACTACTTTTCGATACTTAACAACAACATACAGGCACACACGAACAAGCGACGCTCTCCTTCTTGTGGCCGGAGATGCGGGGCGTCGGTCCAGCCGGCTGTTGTTTACATGCGTCGGACCGACGCCTCGCACACCAAGCTCACAGGCTTTGAGCTCATGGGTGTTTAAGAGCCCTTCCGGGCAGCTCGTGTATGCTTTTTTATGGGCGTTCAAGAGCCCTTCCGGGAACAGAGGGTTGATATATTTTTTACTCATCTCTTACTATCTTAAAATTTCAATCATCTCTGGCTAAAACTCTTAATGGCTGAAAATATCCGCATCAGCATCATTGTAGGTGCCGTCTTCTCTGGACTCATTCTAGTACCACCCTTCACCATCATTGTAGGTGCTTTCCTCTCTCACCTCACTGATTGTCTCACCCTCGCATCACCCTTCATCCTCATTGTAGGTGCCTTTTAACCAGCTCAAAATTGTTTTCTTTTGGTATTAAAAAAAAAAGGAAAATTGGGGATTGGGCCTGAGTATATAGATACATGTAGATAGATAGGTATTCAAAGCAAATTATATGGGAAATTTTGTGTAGGGTACCCCCTAAATTTGTGTGAAACAGATGGGGTTGTACGGTACCGACCTTTATATAGCTTATTCACTATAACTGGGCCAGAAATATTAACCCCTAACCTCTCGTAACTCATAAAGGGCTAGTACAAATAGCCTGTACAGTCGCGCTAATAAGTGATGTCTCGGCACCAAGTATGTTTTGTTCAATAATTGGTATCAGCAATATCTAAGCTTCATTTCTTCAAGTGAAATATACAAACATGTTCCTACACCTACCCACCCTATTCAACATCTGACAGACATTAATACAGCACAGAGCAAGCCAAACGTAATGACAGCTGGGACATGACTTATTAGCGCGACCGTACATATCTACACCTATTTCCTGGTTGATTCTTTCCATATGGTAGCAATGCCTGCTCAGTTGTTCTTGTCCCTTTTTAGTTATCCAATATTAGGTTGTCAAGATTCTGGCTTTGTTATAGTAAATTGATTAGTACTTCATAAGATTGTGGTACAGTGCCGTATATATTCTTTGTTATTGAATATCCAATGTATTAACCAGGATGAACTTGCCAGAAATATATGAGGTGATATTATAGAAATTGTGTTAGGACTTTTATACAGTTAATTTATATCTCCTCCTATGACAATTGCTTCAAACTCTGTGTGTCCAGGCATTTTAGCTCGAACGTCCCTTGATTTTGGCCCCGTCACTCTTTCAGCTATGGGGGAGGCACTCGCTACAGGCAGTTCTGACTTTTGTCTCCCTCACTCATAGAAAAAAAAAATCTATATTTTGTCATCTAGTCTACTCATTACCATCTCAATAGGCTATACCAAGTAGTAGATCCGTTGGGGTCACAATCCCCGACTAACAAACTTCGCTCGATTAAACAATCTCCTCATCAATGGCATTCCTCCCTTCAACCGTCCCGTGCGCTGGAAGTTCTACTCACACGTCTACGTATTGGCCATACCAGACTAACTCGCGGATACTTGATGTCTACACCCCATGATCCTCAACCAGAATGTCAATCCTGTCACACTACCCTTACTGTTCGTCATATCCTTATTGAATGCCCGCTCTATTCCTGATCCCGTACACTTTACTTCGGCCGTAAATCTTACTCTGATTTGTTGACGGATTCTCCTACTTTCTCTATTTACCCCATCATTCGCTTTCTTTCCTCCTCTCTCATCAATGAAATCTGATTAGTTCTCCACCTCACACTGATATTTATCTATTCCCGCTGAACCCTTAGCTCAGGCTAGGGCCAGCCCTATGAGAGTCTCGTCATGTGACTCAGTGGTCTGGTTAAACTACGGTAATAAAAAAACAAAAAACAAAAAAATCAAGTACAAGATCGGTGTGGTGTGGATGTACTGTAGATGTGTTGGAAAGTGTGTACAGTATACCGTCAGTGTGTACTGTTTTCTAGCCTTTAGTCTCCCAGTTAATTTAAGACAAATCGCACTAAAAGTATTTTAAAAGTATGCATCATTAGTTCCACTAATTTCTTCTTATCTTCATAACAGAAAAATATGTGTAATGGTAGATGGCCTTTATTCTCAATTTCACTCAATAAATGCTGGTGTTCCCCAGGGATCAGTTTTGGCCCCAACTCTGTTCCTCATTCATATCAATGATCTCATATCTACCACTCATAATCCAATACATTCTTACGCAGATGACTCAACACTCCACAGTTCCTTCACATTTACCAATTCTTTCACCCAACCCGATCTTATAAATTCAAAAATAAACACTGCAATTTCTCTGAACCAGGACCTTTCTAGAATTAATGAATGGGGACAAAAGAATCTAGTTTCCTTTAATGCACAGAAAACCAAGTACATTCAATTTTCTAACCGACAGAATCTCACTGACTCCCATATATTTTTTAATGATGTAAATATTCCCACTTCCCCTAGTATTGACATTCTCGGTGTAACATTAACTACTAACTTGAGCTGGACACATTATGTTAGAGGCATTGCTAAGAATGCCTCTAAAAAACTGGGACTCCTGTACAGAGTTCGAGAATTCTTCACTGACGAGCAGTTGGCCGTAATATATAAAAGTCATGTGCGTTCTCAGATGGATTAGGCCCTACTGTTCACCTCTGTGGGGTGGAAGTGGAGTGGTTGCATTGAGGCAGTTGGACAAAATTCAAAATAAAGCTATTAGATTAATCAATAACCCTGCAATCACACAGGACCTTCCTACATTATCCATACGAAGAAACGTTGCATCCCTTGCATTATTCTACAGGTATTTTCACAGCAATTGTTCCGAGGAACTTGCTTCAATTGTGCCGCCTCTCCACATCTTTCCCCGTAGAACTAGGGCAGCTGAGAGCGCCCATGAATTTACACTTTCTCCTCCACAATGCAGAACTTCTGCTTATCAGAATTCATTTATCCCCAGAGCTACTACTCTTTGGAATTCACTTCCCTCGAATTGCTTTCCACAAACTTACAATCTACAAATGTTTAAATCCAGTTGTTACAAACATTTTATGAATGGAGGATACCTTTAGGCACATGGACCTTTTTGTTTTATCTGTGTTTTTCCTTCCACCGTTCATTGTCTCTTTAAAAAAAAAAAAAAAAAACGTACTGTAAGTAGCCTGAAAGAATTCCAGGTATTTGGCCTTTTTATCCCAAATATTGCTTGAGATATATTCAAACTATAAATTAAGTGTGGTATGATTTAGTGATGGAATGAATGTATATTTTCACTATGCATGAATGCAAATACATACATAACATTTTAAGAGTGAGTGCTCCACACATACGTGCAGTTTCAATCTCTTGTCCTAATGGCGGAATTCCAGACAACCCTGTTAAGGGCTGTTTCTCTTGTCCAAGTTTTTGGCTTCGAGATCGGCACGTATAGTCCGATCCCAAGTCTTCCTCAGTCCAACCTTGGTGCAGCTCCCTCCACAATCACACACCTGCATCTTTTCACCCAATTTTGTTCATCCATTCTCTCCACATGCCCATGCCATCCCAGTCTACTTGTACGCATCTCCTCGCTAATACTCTTCATACCTAAGCGTCTCCTCGGCTCATCATTTGTTATTCTATCCTGCAGTTTGGACCCACACATCCATCTCACCATTCTCATCTCATTACGTTCCATTCTGTTGACATCGTCTACTTTAACGGCCCATGTTTCTGAAGCATACGACATTGCACTTCTAACACATGAGGCATACACCTTTCCCTTCAGGTGGAGAGGCATTCTTTTCATGGTCAGAATTGGCAGCAGTTCTCTGAACTTCCCCCAGCCACATCTAATTCTAGCGATAGTGGCAGCCTCGGCCCCACCACCGGCAGAGATGGTATCTCCTAGGTAACAAAACTTGTCCACCAGCTCCAATGACTCATTTCCAAAATTCACACTGTACTTCAATTTTTGTTCTCTCTCTCATTGAGGCTGGATGAACAAAGGCTACACACGTACACAAGATTAGTTGCCCTCACAGGTTTTAATGCATATATTTATTGTATTGTAAGAGTTCAGCCATAGAAAATTGAATGATATTATACAGTACATTCATTTTTCCATGTTTCCAGATTATGGAACAAGGACCCATTCTTACATGCATCCCACCAACCTCTTTCCCTAACCTCTGCCTATTTAAACAGGATAACTACTTAATTAATTGAACAACAATTATCATGATCAGTACATACACATATATACATACATAAATTTAAAGAGCAAGTGCTCCACACGAAGTGCGGTTCCGGTCTCACATCCATATGGCGGAATTCCAGGCAACCCTGTTAAGAGCTGCCTCACTTGTCAGGTTCTTGGATTTAAGATCAGACTGCAAGGTCTGATCCCACATCTTTCTAGGTTCGCACCTTGGTGCAGCTCCCTCCACATTCTTGGTCATGCATCTTTTCACCCAGCATAGTTCATCCATCCTCTCCACATGTCAGTAGTTACACTCAATTATAGACAGGTTAAACTTTAAGAACAGTAGCATTTCAGCTCTCTCCACTTGGTCCTCTCTGTCAAAGCTCACTACAGACTGACACAGTGCAACTGCTGTAATCTGTCTCCCAGTCAGTATACTCACCCGTTTGTTTCACGTCCAGTAAGGATGGTGGAACTCACCCATTCATTTCAAGTCCAGTACAGGGGGTGGGAAGTGAGCCATACAATTAATTGTATTAACAAATTTTGACAATAACAGATTCCCAACCAGACACTCCTGCCTCTTAGTTATGAATTTATAAACAAATATTTGGAAAACGTGCGAATGCAAATCTACATACTGTATATTGAAAAATACAATGGAGTTATTCGATGCATTACTAATATGATTTAATTAATATCTCTCTTTCTCTCTCTCTCTCTCTATATATATATATATATATATATATATATATATATATATATATATATATATATATATATATATATATATATATATATATATATATACAGATATATATATATATATATATATATATATATATAAGACATCAGTAGGGGGCCGAGGGCACCGCAATTTCCATAACAAGAGAAAGAATAGAGATAGAGCTGCGCCATATGCCATGTTTATTACTCGAATTCTCTGCAATTCATTCTCTGCAATTAGTGTCCGAAACTTGGGGATTGGTTGTATGAACAGTTGTGTTTGGTTAAGTTGGGTTAGTTTAGTTGTCCCTTAGCTATCGTGGGGTGTGGATCTCTTTCGATGTGCTTAGGTTTTTGAGGTACTGTACATGGGTGTTGTTTGTATTTTAGTGATTGTGTGCTTATAGTACAGTGGGATTTCCTAAAAAAGGCCCTCTATAAGAATCAAGGAGCATTTTTGGGTAAAAGTTAGGAACCAGACTTTTTAGCATAATTCAGGCATGCCGAATTCGATAAACCCGGTTCCCAAGCGAAATTTTGAGTTTTGACCGTCTAATTTGCATAAACAAAATGGCCGCCAAATTGGAAATTTTTGACACTTCTTGAACCATTTTCTCCAATATCTCTCTAACTAGGCAAGCAAATATCACAAGGGTCAGGGAATGTCACTGAGGCATTTTTAAAGGAATCAGTAATAAGCCTAGACTTTAATATACTGTACATATTAGCGGCTGTCATTAGAGAAAAATCAATGGTTCCCAACTTTACCCCAAGATACTCCTTGATGCTTATGCAGGCAAAACAGGGCAATATCTGTCACTTATTTCCAGTGCGGAGTGTACCATTCATTTCAGCGAGTGATACAGGAACTGGCAGAAGCTCGTGCTTTAGGACAGCTGGCAAGTCAACTGGACGACCTGCCTCATAGGCAGTAAGAAGGCGTTGAAGCACGTTTCTATCTGCCTTCAGGATAGTTCTCTTGTCTTTCTCTTTATTGTCTTTGACCACTTCATACAGAGATGCAAACGTTTTGGCATTACTCCTGTGTAGGGGTGCATGGATTCTGACATCTGGCTTGTCACCTTGCTCAGGTACAATCATCCTCTCCTCAACGAATGTATTCACTTTTTCTTGTCCGAGTTCTTTGGCACAAAGTAATGAGTTTTGGATTGCCTCTGTTGCTAGGTCTTTTGTGGCCAGATTCTGCAATGACGCTGGTGAAACCGATGCAAAAACCTTGAATCCCTGGAATGCCGAGAGCAATGCCATCTCGTCATCGTTGTCCCGCTTTTGCCGTGATTTGGTAGCTTCATTGTGAACACGTGCACTACCAGGACAGTTGTTGTACATTGCATGCGTTTCAGCTGCAATGTGAGACCTCATATTATACGAAAGGGTCCATCTACAAAGCGCTGATGTTGTCTTTGTGATGCCAATGATTCCACCTGCTTTCTTTCCTGTACCATTTATCCACTCCATGGCTTGGTCTGGATCTACTTGGTTGAACTTTTGAACAGAACGTTTTACAACAAAGTTGCCCCTTTGAAACTCTGATAACACGGATTCTGGTAGTTGGTTCATCTCGGCTATATACACTGTACCCCATCTTGCATAGTTCAGGTGGTCATACCGCATGAAGTATGGCAACATCAGACTGAAGGAGTGGAGATGAAGGTCCCAGATTCCATCACGCTGAGCTCGAGTGAACTGCAACAGTATTGAGACCATGTCCATATAGTTCCACCAGAAGACAAAGTTCACATCATCAGATTTACTTGCTATGAAACCTTTCAGAAGATTGTGAAACCGTTCCTGCTTCAGACATCTTATCAGCTTTGGAATTCTTTCGGGATTGTCATCAGCAGCTATCGCAGAAACTTCATCATGGTATTCCTTGTCTGACTCTGCAGCAAACAGGAGAAATATTGGCAACAAAAGCCGCCAAAGAGCTTGCAAAGTAAGTTTATGAGCTCTCATAGCCTTATTGTACGCTTTTCCTGACAGGACAAGCTGCACAGCACCCTCCCCAAGCAGTCCACTCTCTAGCCACACTTCAGCTAAACCAGATCCAGCCATGTGATCTCCTATAGCCTTCAGGAAGTTCATCGCGGTATGAAGTCCACCAAGGCGAGGGATTAATTTATCCCGATATTCTTCCACAGACCACTTCAGTTCCGTGAGTTTGCAGTATAAGGCTTGGTCCACTGTAAGGACTGAATGCTCCTGTCCGAAATGTGAAGATATCGCCATGCACCTCTTCACAACTGTATTTAGCGTATCTAACTCGTGAGCAGGAGCAAGAATTATGGGCAAATACCCTACTGCTGTTTGCTCTGGTTCCTCTGTTGAGACTGACTGATTGAATACTGTCCAAGAAGGTTTTGTGGCAGAATCTTGACGTCGCAGGAAAAAAGTCATGTCCGTTGCTTGTGCTTGTTTTACACAATCACTGTCTCCTTCAGGTTTCATGAACCATACCTTGTCAACAGGGGCTGTGAATACTGGCTCACTTGTGGCAGGATTTATATTGACAGGATACAGGTTCTCTAGGACATCTGGCACGATCAGCGTATGTCTAGCAGATGGCTCTAACATCCGAAGTTCAGCATCGGCTTTCTGTCCCCGCTGCCATGTTGCCATTTGAGTTGCATGGAAAGTATTTTTTCCATCAAGTGTCTCATCAAGAAAGTCAATGTTATCTGCAGTGTAGTGGATAAATTCATTGGCTACAATGTTTGGTGGAATAATGGCCCCGGTTGCTTGGTCCATAGATTTCAGGGTGCTCTCAGCTAAGGAAGTGTCTACTTGCAACACCTGTTCATAGCTCAAACAGTGGCCTGCCTTGTGGAACAACTCCACCAGATCTTTTGATCGTGTGGCTTGATGTAGTGTATTGGCAAGACCAATATGTTTGGGAGTCCATTTTCTGCCGCCGCTCATACAGTAAACTAGATCCTGTGCTACACTCAGAACTCTGCCTTGGACAAGATCTTCATTTTTTTCAGAACTATCATCTTCTAGCACCTCTTGACCACCAAAGATTAGTCTCAATAGCATATATAAACTATCTGGAATGCATTGAATCGCTTCATCTTCACTTACAGAGAAACCTTTGTGACCCAGAAATTCCATCATGTCTCCACGAATTCTCAGCGCTACATGTACAAGTGATAGGAAAATGTCATCCTGAGGCACATATTGAGGCAACATTTTCTCAGTCTCCTCAATTTCTGTCATTTCCAAAACTGCAGTATGCTGATACTTTGTGGGAATCAGCATGGTTTTTCTCTCGGATGTGCTCCTGTCAAGAGGTTGGAAGAAGTTGAAAATGTCTCCCAGCTGTGACTGCAACTTTTCCTTGAAGGTTGTCCTTCTACTGTAGTAAGACGGTTGAATTATGGTTGACGATTCTTCAGCAAGCTCCTTATACCGTTCCCAGACATCATTCAGCAGGATAACGTGCCCTCTGTCTGCAGATTGTTGCAACTCTTTGCATAGCCATACCATCGCAAGGTCTGTATTGTCCGAGTCCAGCTTTGTTTTATTGGTAGATCTGGTGAATGCTCTTAGACACTTCAAGTGGTATTTGGCTTCAGCTGCAATTAAGTCAATCACTCCAGCCAATCGAAGGCCAATTTTGTAGTCGAGAGGGGAAGCTTCAATTATCTGATCACTCATTTGTTTTGTCATTACTGAGATCAACCGTGCCTTCAAAACAACAGTTTGACAGAAAATGCATAAGTTCCAGTTTACTGGTTCCACGTGCCTTCGCAATGAACATCTGTTACCACTGCTGCTGCAACTTGCTTCTTGTTTTGAATCCACTGCCTGCATCTTCCGCAAACGTTCAAGTTTACTTTTGTCCGTGAAGTGGGCATAGCACATTTTGTGCCACACAAGAGTTTCGGCTTCAGCAGAATCCAAGACATTCTCAAGACGGTCAATCACATCGATATTCTTAGTGTCTCTAAGCTTTCTTCTGGTACTGGCAGCATCCCTGACTTTTGCGAGTCCATGGTCACTTGCATTACTAGGAATAACACTGGCTGTGTGAGTTTGGCAGAAGATGCACAAGCTGTAATCTACAGGTGAAGGCCTCTTCAAAGTAACTACTGGATCCATTGTAGTCTGCAAATAAAAGAAACAATTAGTATTACAGTAGTATTAGCATTAGATATTGGAGAAATTGATTTTTCTATAATTGCAGCCACTAATTTGCACATTTATGTGAAGGCTTATCACTAATCACTTTAAAGATGCCTTAATCACATTCTCTGACCCTCAAAACATAAGTATAGACACTTTATTTGTCATTTTTGCTTGCCTAGTTAGAGAGATATTGGAGAAAATGGTTCAGAAGTGTCAAAAATTTCCAATTTGGCGGCCATTTTGTTTATGCAAATTAGATGGTCAAAAACTGAAAATTTCGCTTGGGAACCGGTTTTATCGAATTCAGCATACCTGAAATATGCTAAAAAGTCTGGTTCCCAACTTTTACCTAAAAATGCTCCTAACATTCACATTTTTCAGAAACCCCACTACTCTATTATCAATTATCAAAGAATTTTGGCTTTTTTGTTTGATGTTCATTGTTTACAGGATGGAGTTTGAGGCCAGTGGGTTATGATTAATGTTGTTTTGTATGTATTTGGGAGCTTTTTCACTAGGTATATTTCAGCTTATTAAGTGATAAAATGTATTACATTAGATCCATTTTCTTTCTAATAGTATAATACTTATTTTGCATATTTTTAGGATCAGTCTGTAGAACCTGAAGATGGCACCTTGTTGATGCCGAAAATTTGAGTAATAAACATGGCGTATGGCGCAGCTCTATCTCTATTCTTCCTCTTGTTATATATATATATTCTCTTTTAAACAGACGAGGTTAAAAGCAATAGCAGTTTCATATTATATATATATATATATATATATATATATACTGTATATATATATATATATATATATATATATATATAATATATATATATATATATATATATATATATATATATATATATATATATATACACAGTATATATATATATATATATATACTGTATATATATACAGTATATATATACAGTATATATATATAATAATTTTATGATATTTTTTCCCTCTATGTTTATGAAGAAGACAAAAGGCAAAGCAAAGCTACCTGTAGCAAGTATCCCCCCCAAATTGAAAGAATGATAGAGAGCCACAGTTAAGATACATTAAGAGTCAAAATGTCTGGACACACAGAGCTTGAAGCCGTCTAAGTCATAGTATGCAGTTTAGCGCCTAATGTTTTTCCTGGTAACTTCCAGGTTGAGGATCCTTCTGGAAACAGCTTTGTGGAGAACCCCCTGGCGCCTAAACCCGACCCTAAGCTGACCAAAAAGGTTTACCACAGAACCCCTGAACAGAACTCTGCCCTGGGGCTATCTGAGGAGGCCGAGAGAATAGAAGAAGAGGCAGAAGAAATAGAGAGCGTGGGAGATAGTTCAAATGAGACAATTTCCAATGATGCTATAAGAATAGAGAAGAACAATGAGCCGGAAGAGGAGGTGGATAAGAAGAATGAGCCGGAAGAGGAGGTGGATTCTGTTGAGGGAGAGAACCTGAAGGATGAGGTGCTGGTATTTTCTACGCTGTGTGACCGCTGCTCCAGACCCACCGCCACCAACATGAAGGTGGTCCAGATACCATATTTTAAGGTCGGTGTTCTTGTACTGATATTAGGCAACTTAGGGTTAAGGGGAGGTTTTTAGTTTGGTCCCTAGATATCCTTCAAGCTTAAGATTACACCCCCTTGAGCCCCTTTCAAGATAAATTTGTAAATTTTTCGGTAGAAAAATTTCCCGGCTAAAAGCCGGTTCCTCTTAAATTACAGGCTAGCTATCACTCGCCAGGATAAAATCGACATCTAAATGGCACGAAAGGTCTTAAAATTGACAGAAATGGGTTGAAAGTTCTTAAAATCGTCAAAATAATGGGGCAAACGTCTTAAAATCTCAAAAGCAATGGGGTTAGACATGAGGGAGAAAGGGTTCAAGAAAAAAGTCCCTCAAGTGGAAATCTCCCCTTAACATATATTTTTGTTTCAGCAAACTGGTCCCGTGTATAGGAAGGATATATTTAAGGTTAAATATAAGTTTAGGTAAGATTTCATTACATTAGCTCTCCTGATTCAAACCGAACACGGTATATTTACTCGCAATTTTGCCCTCTCAAAATGTTCTCATATATTACATTTACTGATATTCAAAGTGATACTTATAGTGAATATTTAATACTGGTACTTACAGTATTATTTATTTTAATTAACCCAGCAAGTGCTGGAAGACTCTTAAGAGTTTCCTCGGGCGACTGCGGGAAGACTCTTAAGATCCTGGGCCTAAACAAATCCATTTAAAACACCCCAAAAACAACTTGATTTTTTTTTTTTTTTTTTTTTTTTTTTTTTTGCCCCTGGGCCATGCCAAATATCACTCTTCCACATCTCCTCCTTCACCACCTTCCCCCCCCTCCTTCAATTATCACCTATTTTCCCTGTTATTCCCTGATTCTGTGGTCTATTTTCGTGCTAACATTAGCGAGTTGCAAGCATGGCATTGTCATCACTGTTACCAAGCGAGTGCAAGAGAGAGAGAGAGTATCGATCGACAGTCTCTCTCCAGAGGTGGGGAAGTGTGGAGGGGAGGGAGGTTGCCTCAGCCATAAATTATGTAACTCCCGGCCTGTATCGCCGATTTTGACCATCCAAACGCTGTTTCCACTTGTTTTATTGCTGTAACAGGTTAATACCTTTATAATCAACGTAAAATAGGCGCATATGGAGAAGTATTAATGCTATTTATGGTAAAATAACGATGTTAGTGATGGGAACAGCTCAAATACGTGCGCACAGGCGTGTGGTGTCTCATACCCCCCATGTGCAAGTCTTAGGTTAATATGTAAAACTTGTACAGTATTATTTATTTTAATTAATATGTAAAACTTGCAAAACAAACAAACCAAAACAGGAACTGCACTACTCAGCTACTGTATGTATAGATTTTTTTTTTTAAACACTACTGTATGTATAGATTTTTTTTTTTTTTTTTTAAACACTACAGTATGTGGAAATAATGCATTGAAGATTTAGAAAAATATTATTTTGAAATAAAGAAACCCAAAACCACCACATAGAATGTACATCACTATTTGAGAAAGTGAATTTGTTTCCCAAGCAAACTTTGTATGTACCAGTACAGTATTTATATATATACTGTACTCAGGCACATACCCCATAGCTGGGGGTGGCTGACTCGAGACAGAGCCCTTCCTATATAAACAGGCTCCCCGGGCCGGGCGCCTGACGGACTATTGTCTAATGACTCTAGTCCAGCTGGCGCCCGACCCCTACTCCCTACGACTTCATTATCACTCATCTATTCACAAGCATTCTCCACTCATTACTATTCATCACCACTCTTCTTGCCTTTTCTTCAGTCATCTCTATATCTTACAACACTTTTTTCACACCATCTCCTCCAAGGTCTTCCTCTCAATTTATATCCCCTTGTTTCTGACATATTCTCTTTGTAAGCCTTTCATCACCCATTCATTCAACATGTCCAGCATAGCACCCAAGCAAACTAGTCGCACATATATTTATGTACTCTCGTCATATTCGAGGAATTAGTCAATTTGGAATTTCAGGACGTTCTTGTAAATTCTGTATAGAATAAGGAATCTACAATTAAAGTTAAGATGTTCTATTCAAATTAGTTATATCATAAGATGATATTTTTAGCACAAAACTGCATATTGAGCAATAATTATTAATAAAATATACAATTAAATTTGCAATTTGCCAAGATATTAACTCTTACAGTGTGAACACCATCTTTTTTCATTAATTTTAGTTAATTGTGTTCTTTTATTTCATATATTTTATTTTAGTAAGCGTTGTTTCCACATAGCGATTTTGATTAGTTATTTTGCCTTTATATTGTCTTTGTCCGAATTTTGGTTTGTTTAGTTTGCAAGTTTTACATTTTAATGTATGCCACGTGGTGTGGCATGGTCAGTAGCGCGTCTGGCTGGTGATCGAAGGATCGGCAGTTCGACCCCAGGCCGTGCCATTGGTAGATGTCAAGAGTTTGGACACTTGGTCTAGCGATTTGTGGCAAATGTCCAGTTAAGTCCCTGTAACAAGGGACTAGCCCTGTTAATCAAGGGAGTGTACAGCATTAAAAACTACATCATCATCATCATATTTAGAGGATTTTATGGGGCTTAACCCTCCCCTCGGGCAGCATTAATGGAGTTTGATAGGCCCATCCGGGCGATCTGGCCAAGAAGTGTCTTATGTAAACATAGGCCTATTTTTGTTATTTTAACTGCTAGAGAATTCACACAAATCTCAAAATGTAGCCTTTACTTGTATCTGTAGATACTCGAGCCAGAGCCAGAGTCCGAACATGGACATCACAACACAGCAGAACAAAAAACAAAATGAAACACAATATCACACACATCTAGGTCGTCCAGGAGAACTAACCAGAGACCCAGGCCCATTTGGGGTCCCCAACTAGATTCCCTGGTCCCAGATGTCCCAGAGAGGCTCTGATTTCCGCAGGCAGACCTGCAGCTGAGCTGCCCACCATGCTTCCAGGTGTACCCTTCATTACTACCGGCTCCCCGGGCCAGGTGCCTGACGAACTATTATCTAGTCCAACTGGCGCATGACCCTCTCTCCCAAACGACCGCATTTACACTCATCTATTCACTAGCATTCTCCATTCATTCCTACTTATTACCACTTCTCTTGCCTGATCTATAATCATTCCTCTATCTTCCAACACTTGTCCTACACAGTCTCTCAATCACAATAGAGGTCTTCCTACCCCTCTACCTCCCCTTGTATCTGACTCACATATTCTTTTAGTAAACCTTTCATCTTCCATTCGTTCAACATGACCATACCAGCTCAGCACCCTTCTGTCCACTCTGGCCGACAAATGTTCCTGCTGCCCCACTCTCCTACTTATCTCTTTATTCCTCAATCTGTCTCTACGAGTCACTCCACACATACTCCTCAAGTTGCCCATCTCCATCATATCCAGCTTTCTTCTCTCCTTTGCCTTCACAGCCCATGTCTCAGCCCCATACATCACTGTTGGTACAACAATCCCTGATACATTGCACTTTTAACTTTCATTCCGAGATTTCTCACCTTTCACATACTTCCCATTGCTCCGAAAACTTTCCTTCCTTCACATACTCTCTGTTTTACCTCAATTTCCATACCTCCATTCCTGATTATCATTCCTCCTATATATTTATAACTCCACTTGTTCCAATATTTCCCCATCCAGCCTCACATCTAGATTCACTCTACGAGCACCTCTGTTACACACCATTACTTTACTTTTATTGACGTTCACCTTCAGCTTCCTCCTCCCACAAACCACACCAAACTCTTTGACTAATCGCTGCAGTTTCTCCTCAGAATCTGCCACCAACGCTGTGTCATCAGCAAACAGCAACTGATTCAACTCCTAATCTCCACCATTCTTTCCTACTAAACCCAATCCTCTACCCATAGTTCTCTTTTTCGCCTTCCTCACCACATCATCCATATACTGTATACATTAAACAGGCACGGTGATACAGTATTACACAACCCTGTCGCAGACCTACATTTACCTCAATCCATTCACTCAACTCATTATTTCCTACTCTAACACACGCTCTGCTCTCTTCATAAAAACTCTTGGCTGCTCTTAACAAATTTCCTCCAATTTCATAAATTCCACATTGCTTCCCGATCAACACGATCATACGCTTTTTCCAAATCCATAAAAGCCCAAAATATCTCCTTATCTATCCATCCATCTATCTATATACTCAGGCCCAATCCCCACTTTTCCTTCTTTCTTTTTTTTTGGGGGGGGGGGGACTCAAGACAGAGCCTTCTCTAAATACTTCTCACATAGCTGTCTTATTGCAAAAATCTGATCCACACACCCTCTTCCCCTCCTAAAACCGCACTGCTCTTCTCCTTTTGCACCTTCCGTACCCTTTATTATACGCTCTATCAGCACCCTGCCATACAGCTTTCCAACCACTGATAATAAACTAATACCTTTATAACGTGAACACTCCTGCCGGTCTCCCTTTTCCTTGTACAATGGCACAATACATGCACTCCTCCAGTCTAGTGGTACCATTGACACAACAAAGCACACCTTGAATAATCTCTCCAGCAATCTATTATCACATCTCCACCCTTCTTAACTCTTAACCGACGGGGATGTTTGTAACTTCTACTACCTGCCAGGCGGGCATATTTACCCTAAACGAGATTCATTCCATGCTCTTTTTCATGCATAAACAAGAGCCAGAGCGTAATACAATTATGTATCCGTGAAAGGGCGATAATAGAACTTTCCAATGACACCTGAATCATCCTTATACGACCACGGGTTACCCTTTAGCGATCGCGCAACCGAAGCTGAAAAATCCTAAAATATGGTAATTTCCCCAGTTTTTTCCTGGTCTCTCGAGGCTGAATGTGTGGAATGTTGCAGTGGGGAGCTCAGTCGCGGCACTAGGGCCGTGCCGAACGGTCAGAGCCCGCCTATCGTCCTCCCAACGCGTGGACTCTTTCTCAGAGCCAATAATGTGCTCAAAATCCCTTCCGACATATGTCGGGCACCGCAGGGGTGGCCATTATTCTCTCGGCCGACATGTCGGGCTTGAGTGTTAATACACTCTACAGCAATACCATCCATACCTTCTGCTTTTCCCGCTCTCATTTGTCTCACTGCTTCTTTCACCTAATTTTTCCCAATCCTTTCATTCATTCCTTGCCACCTGGGTGGCCTGGATAACCTATCACATGCTTTCATTAATTTCATTTGGGGTGTTATTGGTGTTAAGAACGATATTAAAAAATATGTAGCTAATTGAAAGATTATGTAGTGTAAAATTTTAATTCTGAAAAAATTGTATTTATACGATATAGGGACAGCAGTTTCATATATTATCATATTTTTAACATTGTATATACACCAATAACCCCCCAAATGAAATTAATGAAAGCATTTCCAATTAATATTCATAAATCAACTGTTAAGGAATTCAGTTTGCGATCAGTTGCAAATAAACAGAGAATAGCAAATTCAGAGGACAATTTTGGCACAAGGCTGATAAGGCTGTGATTGCAGCATGGAAAATTTGAATGCCTGGCGCAAATCATGTCATCCGGGGTGCTGCTCATTAACCCTATTGATGGCATATGGCGTCACCCGGAGTTAAGGGGTTAAATAGTGCGCTTACTATCAAACCATATTTTTTTCTTTTATGGTTGTAAAAATCGCTCTTTTCTCAGCTACACATTGGTACTCGAATGATGTCTTTCAGACATTTCTACACAGAGTTATGACTTAAAACTTTAAGATAGTGTGGCGGCATAGCTAACCTATTGTTCATTTTGTGATTAAATCTCTACCATAGTAGAGATGTCAAACTAGTTTCAAATTACTTGTCTGGACATGGGTAACAACCTATAGTCAGACAAAGTTTAATTAATGTTGACCGTTTGATAGGTACAGTACAGTCTATTGTAGTTTATCATCATGCCACAAATTGGTAAGTTATGTTGCCATTTGCCACTAATTTGTTGAACTACAGGAACCTATCTATCTATCTATCTATATGCTCAGGCCCAATCCCCATTTTGGGGGTAGCCGACTCAAGACAGAGCAAGAACAGGGAAAACACAAAAACAACATAAAACAACGAATAAACACAGATAAAAAAGCACAAACTCACACACATCCAGGTCACCCAGGAGAAGACCCAGAGATCAGGGTCACCAAAGTCGCTCCAGCACTCCCCCGGCCCCCGACCACCCGGAGAGGTTCCGATCTCGGCAGGCAGACATGCAGCGGAGCCAAAGCCACAAGCCCTCCCACCACACTTCCAGGCGCACCCTTCATATTAATCGTCTCCCCGGGCCAGGCGCCTGATGGACTATTATCTAGTCCAACTTGCGCCCGACCCCTTACTCCAAATGACCACGTGTTCACTCAACTATTCACAAGCATTCTCCATTCACTCCTGTCCACCACCACTTCCCCTGCCTGATCTATAGTCATTCCTCTATCATCCAAAGCTTTTCTTACACAGTCTCTCCATCTCAATGGGGGTCTTCCTGCCCTTCTATCTCCCCTTGTACCTGACTCACATATTCTCTTTGTAAGCCTTTCATCTCCCATTCGTTCAACATGACCATACCAGCTCAGCACCCTTCTGTCCACTCTGGCTGACAAATGTTCCTGCTGCCCCACTCTCCTACGTATCTCTTCATTCCTCAATCTGTCTCTACGAGTAACTCCACACATACTCCTCAAGCAGCTCATCTCCATCACATCCAGCCCTCTTTTCTCCTTTTTCTTCAGAGCCCATGTCTCAGCCCCATACATCACCGTTGGCACAACAATTCCTTGATACATTGCACTTTTTACTTTCACTCCGAGATTTCTCGTCTTCCACATACTTCCCATTGCTCCGAAACCTTCCTTCCTTCACACACTCTCTGTTTTACCTCCATTTCCATACCTCCACTCCTACTTATCGTTCCTCCTAGATATTTAAAACACTCTACTTGTTCCAATATTTCCCCATCCAGCCTCACATCTAGATTCACCCTATGCTCTCCCCTATTACACACCATTACTTTACTTTTATTGACATTCACCTTCAGTTTCCTCCTTCCACAAACCACACCAAACTCTTTGACTACCCGCTGCAGTTTCTCATCAGAATCCGCCACCAATGCTGTGTCATCAGCGAACAGCAACTGATTCAACTCCCAATCTCTACCATTCTTTCCTACTAAACCCAATCCTCTTCCCATAGTTCTCCTTTTCACCTCCCTCACCACACCATCCATAAACATATTAAACAGCCATGGTGACATTACACAACCCTGTCGCAAACCTACCTTTACCTCAAACCATTCACTCAACTCACCATTTCCTACTCTCACACATGCTCTGCTCCCTTCATAAAAACTCTTAACTGCTTCTAACAAATTTCCTCCTATTTCATAAATCCTTAACACCTTCCACATTGCTTCACGGTCCACACGATCATACACTTTTTCCAAGTCCATAAAAGCCCAAAATATCTCATGCTTCTCTAAATACTTCTCGCATAACTGTCTTACTACAAACATCTGATCCACGCACCCTCTTCCCCTCCTAAAACCGCACTGTTCTTCTCCTATTGCAACTTCCGTACACTTTATTATCCTCTCTATCAACACCCTGCCATACAGCATTCCAACCACTGACAATAAACTAATACCTCTATAACTTGAACACTCCTGCCGATCTCCCTTCCCCTTGTACAACGGCACAATACATGCACTCTTCCAGTCTATTGGTACCATTGACACAGCAAAGCACACATTGAAAAGTCTCACCAACCAATCTATTATCACATCTCCACCCTTCTTTATACACTCCACAGCAATACCATCCAAACCTTCTGCTTTTCCCGCTCTCATTTGTTTCACTGCTTCTTTCACCTCATTTTCCTCAATCCTTTCATTCATTCCCTGCACTACAGGAACCAGTACAAGTAAAACGGTCAACATTGTATTAATATAAGTTATTACCCATGTCCAGACAAGTCATTTGATACTAGTTTGACATCTCTACCAGGGTATACAGTTTGGGGCAAAAATCAGTGCTTAATATGTTTTGATGCATACAAAATATACATCTTACGAGGTATGCAGCTTATGTAATTCACCTTTAAGAACTCTAATGGAAAGTAATTGATAGGGGGCTGCCAAAGCCAATGTAGAGTAAACCTATGATGGCCCAATATCTAATTTGTATTATATTGACTATTTGATTGTGTGTGCCAATTTTGATACTTTTACCACAAAATGAACAATCCTGATATTTTGAGCTATGCTGCCCCACTAAGAAACATCAAATTCACCCTGGTTTATGGTACCCTATGACAGTTCTACCAATGGCATGCTGAGTTACCATGAGGCTGGAATATGGCAATATTTAAAGCTGAAAACATTTCCAAATACTGTACTAGCATATTTTTGTTATGATTTCTCACTCGTGTTCGTGTATCAACCGCAGGAAGTAATCATCATGGCGCTGCACTGCGACGGTTGTGGCTACCGAACCAATGAGGTGAAGAGCGGGTCGGGGGTTGGGGAGAAAGGTCGGCGGGTGACACTGACCCTCACTCACCCCTCCGACCTGACCCGTGATGTGCTGAAGAGTGACACTTGTGACCTGTGTATCCCCGACCTGGACCTGACTGTTGGGGGTGGTCTGCTGGGGGGCAAGTGAGTCATGGTAGTTGTAGTTGAGGCTTCTAAAATAAAATTTAAAATCAAAATGGCCACACTCCTAACTGATAAGTGACAACAACCAGAAGGGCCACAAACCAAATTAGTCACTGTCTGTAAATCTATCTCTATCCCAGTTCTAATCTAGCCTAAGTCATCCTAACATAAGCCATTTAGGAATAAGGATATTTTAACCTATTTCCTAATATCAATGAACCAATAACTTAGTACTGTATTTGTAATGAAAATGGGCTTCTCGAATATGTTTTGTTCGAGTAAGCCTGAAAATGACTGAAAAATAGCCCTTTGCCTGAGTGTCTTGAGTTGGCACAAGGGAAGGGAGTAGACGGCGTAGCTATTTAGTTAATTTTGGAAATTAATTTAGACAGTTTGTAAGAAAAATAACTTAGGCTTCGTACCTTTACATCTTGACACACTTTCATCATGGATGTGAATATGAAGAAACTTTGTTGCCAAGATCTTTTTAACCCAGTGAGACCCAGCGTCGCACGTGATGCGTCGGCAGTTTGTTATCACCAACTCCCAGCGACGCATCACGTGCGTCCGGCATATTAAAATCATTTACGTGGCTCGTAAGGTAGGAAATGGCGGGAGAATAGGAGGGGGAGGTACCGTAGTGTGTGTGGGAGCCGGGCCAAGACAGCCGCGCGGCCGGTGGTGGTGGGCTTAGTAGGGATACTTTACACCCTTAGTTCACCGCCACTTTGAACCTTCATTACTCCGGTCGTATGGGAGCTAGAGGCTTGAGATTTATGTGAGACACTCCTTAGGATGTATGCCATACAATGCCATATTCAGTTTTTACCCTAGTGCTCCCGGGCGGGTGGTCATGCGGGGGAGACGAACTTTCGAGCCCCCCCCCCCCCCAAATGACCGAGGTGATTTTTTTTTAATTTTTTTTCTTCATTTCTCACCATTCTCTTCCATTTTGGCTCAAAAAATTTTTGAGGCTCCCCCCCCCAAAAAAAAAATATCCGAGGTGATTTTTTTTTTTTTTTTTTTTTTTTTTTTCATTTCTCATCCTTGTCTTCCATTTTAGCAAACAAAAAAAAGAAGTGAAAATGGCTTGGGACTGGGGTGAACAAAATATTATAACTAGCCGGGGCTCAACGGGTTAAATGAGATAAAACTAATCAATTTATTTTGCTAATGGATGAGTATTTGATGATGATGCTTTACCTACTCTTTGAAGTGTATGATTTAGGTGGAAGGCAAACACAGGAAAGAGCTTGAATTCTTTATTTCTCTTACTTTTCGGGCTACGCAGAACCCATCTTCAGAGAGATTGAATGAGAAGGAACATATCTGAGATATTTATATCAACCGAAAACTCCTTGCCCTATGCCTGAGCGTCCTTATTGGCTACCTTTAGGTCAATCCTCTAAAGGAGCTGGCTGTGAAGAACTTTTAGTAGCTTAAGATGAAGCATGGTATCCTTTCTGTAAAAAAAAAAAAAAAAAAAAAAAAAAAAAAACATTCCTTTTTAGCTTTTTCAGATTCCTGTGACAATGAGTTGAATATGTGTTTTTGTGTTATTTAGTGAGTATTTTATGATCAACAAAGCATAGTGGATGCCTGGTTGGGGTGAAACTCATAAGAGCGTCAGGGAATACCTCCGTCGACTTTGAAGAGACTTACACCAAAGCTGTTTGAGCGATTTTTTTTTTTTTTTTTTTTTTTTTTTTTAAAGACAATGAACGGAGGAAGGAAAAACACAGATAAAACAAAAAGGTCCATGTGCCTAAAGGCATCCTCCATTCATAAAATGTTTGTAACAACTGGATTTAAACTTTTGTAGATTGTAAGTTTGTGGAAAGCAACTCGAGGGAAGTGAATTCCAAAGAGTAGTAGTTCTAGGGATAAATGAATTTTGATAAGCAGAAGTTCTGCATTGTGGAGGAGAAAGTGTAAATCCATGGGCGCTCTCAGCTGCCCTAGTTCTACGGGGAAAGATGTGGAGAGGCGGCACAATTGAAGCAAGTTCCTCGGAACAATTGCTGTGAAAATATCTGTAGAATAATGCAAGGGATGCAACGTTTCTTCGTATGGATAATGTAGGAAGGTCCTGTGTGATTGCAGGGTTATTGATTAATCTAATAGCTTTATTTTGAATTTTGTCCACTGCCTCAATGCAACCACTCCACTTCCACTCCACAGAGGTGAACAGTAATCCATCTGAGAACGCACATGACTTTTATATATTACGGCCAACTGCTCGTCAGTGAAGAATTCTCGAACTCTGTACAGGAGTCCCAGTTTTTTAGAGGCGTTCTTAGCAATGCTTCTAACATAATGTGTCCAGCTCAAGTTAGTAATTAATGTTACACCGAGAATGTCAATACTAGGGGAAGTGGGAATATTTACATCATTAAAAAATATATGTGAGTCAGGGAGATTCTGTCGGTTAGAAAATTGAATGTACTGTACTTGGTTTTCTGTGCATTAAAGGAAACTAGATTCTTTTGTCCCCATTCATTAATTCTAGAAAGGTCCTGGTTCAGAGAAATTGCAGTGTTTATTTTTGAATTTATAAGATCGGGTTGGGTGAAAGAATTGGTAAATGTGAAGGAACTGTGGAGTGTTGAGTCATCTGCGTAGGAATGTATTGGATTATGAGTGGTAGATATGAGATCATTGATATGAATGAGGAACAGAGTTGGGGCCAAAACTGATCCCTGGGCAACACCAGCATTTATTGAGTGAAATTGAGAATAAAGGCCATCTACCATTACACATATTTTTCTGTTATGAAGATAAGAAGAAATTAGTGGAACTAATGATGCAAGGCCGTAGTGTGACATCTTCGACAATAAGGATTGATGCCAGACTCTATCAAATGCCTTTGATATATCCAGTGCTATTGTATGTGTTTCACCATGTTGGTCTGTAGCTTGGTTGATTTGATGCGTAAGAAGGCAAAGAATGTCTGCAGTTGATCGACATTGTCTAAAACCATATTGCCTATCACTGATTAATTTATTATTCTCAAGATGCTTAATTATGTGATTATTTAATATAATTTCAAAGACTTTACCAAGAGTGGAAGTTATAGCTATTGGTCTGTAGTTTGATGGATCTGAAGAGGCACCTTTTTTAGGAACTGGATGGATGTTTGCTTCTTTCCAGGGTACTGGGAAGCATGGGGTATGAGTACACAGACGGAAATTTTTTGCCAATACAGGAGCGAGCACCAAGGAGCAATTCTTAAGTACTATTGGAGGAATTTCATCTGGCCAGTAGAGATCTACTGAGAGATTCTGCAAAATAGTTTTGACATGTCTGGTGTGGACCTTAACCCTCCAGCCCCGGCTATGTATTATATATATATTCCTCGAAACCCGGGTGTTTTGGCCGAAAAATGTCTAGGCTAGGCTACCGTATATTTGTTAATCAGACTGCTTCCCGCATTCCCGCGCATCCCCAAGCGTAGCTGTGTTATTTACCTGTAGAATGGCATTAAGTAGAGCTCTCTAAGTCAACTGGTTGGTTGAGCTGTGATGATGATTTCATTGGAGATAACTTTATGGCCAAAACAGCCACTTTACACTACTTTTCGATACTTAACAACAACATACAGGCACACACGAACAAGCGACGCTCTCCTTCTTGTGGCCGGAGATGCGGGGCGTCGGTCCAGCCGGCTGTTGTTTACATGTGTCGGACCGACGCCTCGCACACGAAGCTCACAGGCTTTCAACCACTGGGCGTTCAAGAGCCCTTCCGTGGTGAGAGGGTTAAGTGAGGGAATTTCAGGCGAATTAAAATTAAGTACAGGGACATCTTGATTTATTTCATCTAAGGTTGAGTTGGTTGAGAAAATATCTGCAAGAAGGTTAGCTTTCCTCTACAGATGCCATGCAAAACATAAAAAAGGCTTCAATGTCCTAGGATGTTCACCGTGGTACAGGGGCTTAATACCTGTTCAGAATGTGCCATTTTTCTTTTAGATTTCCAGATATATAAATAATTTAAACAAATTGATCACAGAGCTGATTAATGCTATCATAAAGGAGGAAAAAATTCCTGATGCATGGCAGAAAAGTGTGACAGTAAATATATATAAAGGCAAGGATGATTCCTTAGACAGGGGAAATTATAGGGGTTTGAGAATCATCAACCAAGTCATGAACGTCAGCGAAAGGGTCTTTGAATGCATGATCAGGAAAAGTGTTGCCATCAGCGACATGTTTGGATTTATACCGGGACGTGGCACAACTGATGCTATCTTCATTCTTAGGCAACTGCAAGAGAGGTTCTTAGAGAAAAATAGGGAGTTATACCTAGATTTTGTAGACCTGGAGAAGGCCTTTGATCGGGTGCCAAGGGAGGTAATACAATGGGCTATGAGTAAACTCGGAGTAGAGGAGTGGTTGGTGCATATGAGAATGTATGAGGGATCACAGGCAGCAGTTAGAGTGAATGGGGGTCTGATCGAAGTGTTCCCAGTGAAAGTTGGAGTTCACCAAGGTAAGGTGCTGAGCCCACTACTGTTTGTTTTGGTCCTGGAGGCTCTGTCAAGGGACTTTAGAACAGGACTCCCATAGGAGTTGTTATATGCAGATGACCTAGATCTTATCGCAGATAGTGTGCAGGAAGCGGAGGTAAGGTTCAATAGATGGAGGGAGGGTATGGCAAACAAGGGACTAAGAGTAATATAGATAAGACAAAGGCCATGATCAGTGAAGTAGGGCACGGAACTATGAAAAGTAGCGGTGACTTTCCATGTGTAGTTTCTTGAAAGTGGGTGGTAAGTAACTTAATGCATACAGTCAGGACCCCCAATTCGCGAGAATAGGGGTGACAGGAGGCATCGCGTATTGTGGAACTAACTTTAAATGGGAATAATTAGATTGGGTGACATCTCTCAATTATGGCCTATTTTCGAAATTTTTGGCCCTATTTTCGACATTTTTGGCTCTACAGTACAGTCTATATCTTATATATAAGAAGAACAATGAATAAAAATATGAAACCTTACCTTAAAATTAGTAGTAGATAGGCTAGGACTAGGACCGTAGGACTTCACGATTTTCTCCAACTTCTCCCTCCCTAACCAAATCGTACGAACAGTTTACTCTGACAAGCCTATTGCACAGTTTCCTTCTCCTCTTTTCTTGCGAAACAACAATTCCACCTTCATTTTGTGTGTTATCTTCTTATATTGGCGTGGCATGGCGAAAAAAGTGGCAGGCACTACAAACGTTTGGTCACTCCGCACGGCTATGAGCGCTTGAGCGGGACTGTGGGAGGGTAAGCGGGAGGGAAGGCAGGCGTATGCCCGTCTTCTTCTTTTTTCAGAGCTACTCCTGGGCCTCGCGAAACGTAGACGTGCTCGCGTATCAAGCGGGAATAGCGGATTTGGCCCCTTCTTAGCTCTCGATTCGTGTATTGTGGTACCACCTCGCGTAATTAATGCTTAATTAATTAATGTTATTTTCGAGGGGTAACTCGTGTATTAGGGTTTTCGCGAATTGTGGAATCGTGTATTGGGGGTCCTGACTGTATTTGCATCTGTAGTGACTGGGTACACAAAAGATGTAGTGGGGTGAGAGGACCTTTGACGAGAATCATAGATTTTGTATGTGCAGTGTGTAAGAGAGAACTTATGTTGAATAACCCGCCTGTTATGTTAGTGTGCATTTCGGCGGTGTGGCACTGAAGTGTGTGAATAAATTCTGCTACTTGGGCAATCTGGTTTCCGCCGGAGGTGGCGCTGAAACTTGCTCTTTTGCTAGACTCAAAAGTGGCTGGGGGAAATTTAGAGAGCTGTTACTACTCTTGACCATAAGAGGACTCCCACTTCTCCTTAAAGGGAAGGTGTATACCTCGTGTGTTAGGAGTGCGATGACCTATGCCTCGGGGACATGGCCAGTTAAAGCGGAGGATGATATACACAGCATGGAACGGAATGAGAAGAGAATATTGAGATGGATATGTGGGGTCAACCTCAGGGATGGGGTATCTATCTATCTATCTATCTATCTATCTATCTATTTATCTATCTATTGCCGGATGCCTTACTCCCCTTAATGAGGGTGGCCATACACAGAATGCCCCCAAGCAGACCTATTCCCTGTAAGAGGGACAACCCGAGCCAGTTTACTGATGGACTTACAGGATTGACCACTCAATTTAGAATCCGTCTGACTCCGAGGCTCTCTGTGTATCTTTTTAGCACTATTTTTCTACAGTGGTGTTTGGCTAGTCCATCCACTAACCTGCCTTACCCTTAGGTAAGCAGTACGGATTTGTATCAGGTTTACTCTCCTAGAAAGGTTGCCGACCAAGACTGACGAGTCCCATCCACCCGGATTTTTATAAGGTTGCCGACCAGGGCTAACGAGTCCCATCCACCCGTAAAATAGGGTATCGAGTGAGTAATTAAGAAGGCGTCTGGGCATTAGGAGTATCTGAAGTGATGTGCATGAGCCGACTTTGTTGGTTTGGACACATGGAGAGAATGGATGATGAGAACTGGGTGAAGAAATGTCGGACTGTAAATGAGGGGGGAGCTGCGCATAGAGGTAGACCTAGAAAGACATGGGATCAGGTACTCCGGTCCGATCTCAAAACAAAGAACTTGATGACAGAGGCAGCCCATGACAGGGTCGCCTGGAATGCCACCATTTAGGACGTGAGAATGTAACCACACTCAATGTGGACGAAACTGTCTTTAAACTTTTATGTATGTATGTATGTTCTCCGGGTGGTCGGGGGCCGGGGGAGTGCTGGAGGGACCTTGGTGACCCTGGTCTCTGGGTTTTCTGCTGGATGACCTAGATGTGTGTGAATTTGTATTTTGTTTTTGTGTGTTCATTGTTTTGTGTTGTCCCTATTCTGGCTCTGTCTTGAGTCCCCCCTCCCCCCCTAGGGGGTAGGGGATAGTGCTGCTCCTTATCACTGTAATATAATTTTTTGGTAGAGAAAGATAGATATTCTTGATACGGTATGTATGATAGGAAATCAATAAGCAGTACCGTATTAGAGGACTTTTTGTGAAATAGTTATGGTAAACCAGAACTATGGCTTATCTGAATACAGTATGGATGATGATTATGATTTTGCTATTATATGATTGGTAATATTTTGTAGGTTTGTTTGGTAACATTTTGTAGGTTTTTGTACGAGTACTTGGGCCTTTTACTTAATTAAAATGTAAAACTTGCAAACTAAACAAACCAAAACTGGGACGATACAAGATAAAGGTAAAATAACTTATCAAAATCGCTATGTGGAAATAACGCTTACTAAAATAAAATTTATGAAATAAAAGAACACAATCCACCACATAGGGTGTACATTACTACATGAGCAAGTGGGCGGGTGCCCAACCCCGAAAGGGGTTGAAATAGGGGAGCTATCCCCCCGCCAAAGGCGGCTTTCTAGGGCCTTTCCTAGCTGATGCTGAGAGGATTGGGTTCTAGTCATGTGGTGATGGGCTGGTCTATCAGAGTGAGAACTGAGCGATCTCTGCCATACCCATAGCTTACTCTGACTGTTCCTCTTACTTATATATTTTCTAGATCTCAAGTGACGGCGTCTCTTCCGTGGATTGACCTCCCAATCTACCAAGATTGGAAGCCAAAGCGTCACATTTTTCCTTTGCCCCTCAACTTTCTCTTCATAATTGCTGAGGGGCACAGGGCCCTGGGTGGGTCTTTGGTTTCCCGGGCGTTTCCGCACCCTCCTCAGTTCCCCGCCATGGAGTGGCTTCGGTTACCCAGGCTTTATTGTGGTCGGCAGGGAGGGTTCTGTGGGGGCGCTCGGTTATGGCCTTGGCCTTGCTCGGGGCCTTGAGGCTGTTCGGCCAGGCAGCTTGGGGTACAACAACAACAACAACAACAACATGAGCAAGTTAATCTGTTTCCCAAGCAAACTAATCGCACACATAACAACGCACTATCGTTACGTTTAACCCGTACAGCCCCAGCGACGCGTCTGACGCGTTGGCGATGTATGTAACGCACAGCCCCATAGACGCGCCTGACGCGTCACCCTAATTGCGCCGACCATAACCTCAGGTGTAGCCACTCAAGAGGGCTCAGATTTGTATGGGAACTGTGTACGTATCCCACGCAACCGTGCCGATGGTTGAAAACTCTCAAAGTCCACGTGCGTGCGCGCGACCGCACAATAACCTGTTTTTTTGGGATAATTGCCTTCAATTTTTTACTCTTGTAAAATCCGTTTTCGAGGGCTCTGTAGGACCATTTTTTAAGCTTTTTGAGCGGTTTTTTGTGGTTTTTCCTTCATTCCTAACCCGTTCGCTATTGTTTCTGGAATAAAACCATTTTTTGAAAACCGGCCGGGTTCTGGTGCGCAAACATTACAAAACTAGCCGGGGCTCCACGGGTTAAGGAATTAGTCATAATGGGAAATAGGTTGGATTGTTAATAATGATAGTATGTTTATTACAGATTCACAACGGTGGAAGGTCTGATAAGAAATGTGCGAGATGATTTGGCTTCCAACCCATTTCTGGCGGGAGACTCAGCACATAGCCAACGGAAGGGGATCCTCGACACTCTCCTTGACAATTTAGATACGGTATGAATCTTGTTATTATATGTTTTGCAAGTTTTACATATTAATTTTAATCTTTAAGCTAACTTTATATTTTGTATTAACTCTTTCAATCAGTGGATGATATCTTTATTAATATTAGGGTAAGTCGGGGTATTTTCATCGTGAACGGCAGTTTTTGCTCAACAAAACCCGCCACATACAGTACATACATACATACAACGGTTTAGTGTAATTTTTCCATTACATGCATTGTAACGGCTCAGAGGGGGTTGCCTTTTAGTAGTTGGAATGTACTGTAGTACAATAAAGTCCCACCACAGCACTGCCCCACCAAGTCATCACTGTGGCTGATGTTGGTATAGTGCTAACCGTGCCTCATCAAGACTCAACATAGTCCCCCTGCAGCACTTGCACCTTGAGTATCTGCATCCACACCAGCCTTAACAGTGTTACAAAAAGACAGCACCATAACTAGACTCTACTGTATATTAGGCAATTTGAACTATAGAACAATAAAGTCATGCCCCAACACTGCTCCAACATGCAAATACTGTTGCCGACACAGGTGTGGTGCCAAACAGCGCCCAGTTAAGACTCAGTCCTCTGTGGCACCTATCCGCACCCCACCAGCCTCGGCAGTGCCATACCAAAACAGTGCTAAGATAAAGACTTTATTGCATAGTAATGGCTGTTGGTCCACAAGTCTATCGCCATCCCCCCTATTAGTCGCCTTGTACGACATGCAGTAGGATGCGTGAGGCATATTCTTTTTTTCCTCCACCATCAGATGAAGGCCCCCTTACCCCCTGGGGGTAATATTAAATTTTTTGGTTTCTCCACCATCAGATGAAGGCCCCCTTACCCCCTGGGGGTAATATTTTTTTTTTTTTTTTTTGCTTTATCTATACATTAGATCTTCTGCTAAAGATACCTACAAAGCTTTTTGTCAAAATATTTTTTGGCCACGCCACAGTTTTTTTTAAGCATACAGTACATATCTCACAGCGAAATTACCCTGCCCCTTGCCACGATAATTTCTACTCGATCGTTTTTCGAAATGGAAAGGGTACAGACATCCACTAAATTGCTAGATTAAGCTCTTACAATCCTGTGGAGATTGGTGAAAACCAGTACAGTAGTCGCTATGTCAAGTGGGTTGCCCTGTAGGATGTGGTGGCTATATTTCTGATTACAGGTATTACGTGTCGCCTAATCACTGTTTGTATCGGTGTGACCGTTAAACAATTACCGCATGGTAAATAATTTTATTTCTCAAAAATAATTTGTTTGCACAATGGATCAAAACCTCATATGAACTTGTTAGGTTTGCATTCTTCTATAACCTAAGCCCAACAGCAGCCAAATCCATGGGAGGTGTGGCGGAGTGGTCTTGCCACTGGCCTGGTAATCCAAAGGTCCCGGGTTCAAATCCCGATGTATCAATGGGAAGATATTATTGGGATGGAATTTGTGCTGTACCTAGTATCAGTGCATTACCACAAAGCCCATTAAAGGCGGCTTTCTAGGGCCTTTCCTAGCTGATGCTGAGAGGATTGGGTTCTAGTCATGTGGTGATGGGCTGGTCTATCAGTGTGAGAACTGAGCAATCTCTGCCATACCCATAGCTTACTCTGACTGTTCCTTTTACTTATATATTTTCTAGATCTCAAGTGACGGCGTCTCTTCCGTGGATTGACCTCCCAATCTACCAAGATTGGAAGCCAAAGCATCACATTTTTCCTTTGCCCCTCAACTTTCTCTTCATAATTGCTGAGGGGCACAGGGCCCTGGGTGGGGCTTTGGTTTCCCGGGCGTTTCCGCACCCTCCTCAGCTCCCCGCCATGGAGTGGCTTCGGTCACCCAGGCTTTATTGTGGTCGGCAGGGAGGGTTCTGTTGGGGCGCTCGGTTATGGCCTTGGCCTTGCTCGGGACCTTGGGGCTGTTCGTCCAGGCAGCTTGGGGAACAACAACAACAACAACAACCACAAAGCCCACTGAAAAGCTAATAAAATACCCTCATTGTTCCCTGATTAAATAGCACTGTATGAATATTCCCATATTCAAAATATGCTATAGGGGTGCAATGCCTGGTGAGTTATCTGCTCAACAGGTGGCGTTGTGTGTGTGTGTGTAAGAGTGAGAGTCCGAGTGTAGGGGGCGAGACAGTGAAGCACGGGAACGAGGTGGCTTCAGAGATGGGGTCGCTTCGGGCCATGAGTGAGCACCGTGCCTCATGTGAAGGCAAGATGGCAGGTGCTCGTTGTATTCTACGTGCTTCACATGTCTCACTCCCTAGACTGGAACAAGACCTCACGGGCTTCACTGCTCATTGTACAGCTGTGAATGTCCAGGCTCTCAGCCTATGCCCGAGAGGGAGTAAGTTGGAATATATAAAAAAAAAAAAAAAAAAAAATTTTGGAGCTATGTGCCTTTTAATTGGTATTATTGCTTTCGCAGCGTAATTACCCCGACTTACCTAATTAATGCTACTACCAGATGATTATTCTCAATTTAGAAAGGACCTCTAGGAATTTAAGAGTTAAATACTGTCTGCTCTCAATTAGCTAACCTTCTAACTCTGACAGGCCCTTCCTAATTTGAATAATATTGTCTGTCTGTATGTAGAATATATATATTTTTTTTTCTATGCATAAGTAGGCGACAAATGACAAGGCTGCCTGTAGCTATAGTCCTTCCGACGTTATCTGGGAAAATGTAGGGACACTTTGATGGCAACATTCTCAGTTCATGTTGATTGCCTGTAGGCAGTATACATGCAGTACACATGCCCAAAAGGAAAGTATGGCTGCTGGATAAATCTGAATACAAGGATAGGTTTCACAGCAAACTGGAGGAAATGGAAAGGAATAGGGGCACTATGCCAGATTATGTAAATAGCCAATGGAACTTCCTTGAACATAGCCTTCTTGCCACCACTGACAAAGTCTGTGGCAAAACTAAGGCGCCCCCCCCCCCCCCCCAAGGCATAAGACTTTCTGGTGGTGGAATAACGAGGTGGAAAATGCAATAAAGGAGAAAAGTAGATGTTTCAAAGCATTGAAGAAAGGAGGCAGCAGGGAGGAATATATGGCGGCTAAGCGAACTGCAAAAAACTATATATACAAGGCAAAGAAAATAATACAGGACCTGGTCATAGACCAAGTGACTAATGCAGAAAATCCCAATGGGATCTTCTATTTAGCTAGGTGAGTTTGTTGTTGTTGCTGTTCCCCAGGCTGCCTGGCCGAACAGCCCCAAGGCCCTGAGCAAGACCAAGGCCATAACCAAGCGCCCCCTTAGCACCCTCCCTGCCTACCACAATAAAGCCTGGGTGACCGAAGCCACTCCATGGCGGGGAGCTGAGGAGGGTGCGGAAACGCCCGGGAAACCAAAGCCCCACCCAGTGCCCTGTGCCCCTCAGCAATTATGAAGAGAAAGTTGAGGGGCAAAGGAAAAATGTGACGCTTTGGCTTCCAATCTTGGTGAGTTAAGGATGACAGTAGAGATGTTGTAGGAGAACTGTGTCAGGTTCAGGAGTGATAATAGGAAAATTGTGAACGCTGACAAAGAAATTAGAGATGCATGGAAGGTACACTACGAAAGGTTACTCAACGTTGAATTTGGGTGGCATAGTGGCACAATCGACGGCAGCTGTAGGAAAGATATCTACTTAAAGATAGGGATCTGTATCTTGTGTTTGTAGATCTGGAGAAAGCCTTTGATAGAGTGCCCAGAGAAGTTGTGCAGTGGACTATGAGAAAACTCGGTGTAGAGGAGTGGCTGGCGCGTGTGATAATGAAGATGTACGAGGACTCGCGAATGGCAGTGAGGGTGAAAGGTGTACTGAGTGAGGAGTTTACAGTTCAAGTTGGAGTTCACCAGGGCTCTTTGTTAAGCCCTCTCCTCTTTGTTATGGTTCTGGAGGCACTATCTGGTGATTTCAGAGTTGGGCTCCCCTGGGAACTGCTATACGCAGATGACCTGGTACTTATCGCAGATAGTGCACGGGATGCCGAGGCCAAGTTTAGAAGATGGAGAGAGGGCATGGCAAGTAAAGGGTTAAGAGTAAATATAAATAAAATCAAGGTTTTACACAGTAGATTAGGGCTAGGAAAGGTAGAAAAAAGTTGTGCATACCATGTGCAGTATGCAGAAAAGGGGTTTGGCGTGAATTCAATACAGTGTAGTGTCTGCCGCAGCTGGGTACATCACGGGAAGAAGCGCTGCACTAGAATAAAGGGACCTTTACCAAGGAAGAAGTCCGCAATTGAGAAATTTGTATGCAAAGGGGAGCTTGTATTCAATGACCGGCTCGAGAGTGTTAAGTTTGGCAATGAGGCACTGGAGATGGTAGACAAGTTTTGCTACTTGGGTGATACCATTACTGCCGGTGGTGGGGCTGAGGCTTCCACTATCGCCAGGATAAGATGCGGCTGGGGAAAGTTTAGATAACTTTTGCCACTACAGTACAGTACTCACCATGAGAAGACTCCCTCTCCCCTTGAAGGGAAAGGTTTACTCTTCATGTGTTAGAAGCGCAATGACATATGATTCAGAAACGTGGCCTGTCAAAGCAGATGATATCAACAGAATGGAACGCAATGAAATGAGAATGGTGAGATGGATATGTGGTGCCAAACTGCAAGATAGGATATCAAATGAAGAGCTAAGGAGAAGGTTAGGTATCAAGAGTATCAGTGATGTGATGCGTACTATACTCCGTTCAGGTGTGCACCTGGCACCTAGTGGAGGTTTGTAATGACGCCCGTGATAGGCTATCTAAGCATCATCCTCGCTGAGGGGCCGTGTGCGTGATTGGCCGTAAAATATTATCCTCGCTCACGGGCCAAAGGTGTCTTATCTGTGATAAAATGCTTCATTATGCATTAAATAAATAGTCTACAACATTACTATGCAGTTAACATAATAGCTAGTGATTGCAGCATCATGTAGTTGCCAAATAACTTGCAATAATTCGTGTTTATATGGACAGCAGCTGGTCCGACTGTACTGTGGAATGTTCGATTCCTTTAATTTTATTTCAGTAAAAAACAAATGGAAGAAAACGAGTAAATACGAATGTCTATGTTATCTGTGTAATACATATGATTAATATTAGGACATTCAAGTGTTGTGCTAGCCTCATGAAATTAATATAGAAGGTAGCAGAAGTATGGAACTGTCCTTGCAATGGACAGACGAAACGGGATGAACTATGGGCGGGAAAACACAGACGACTTCTCTCTGTGATTGTTTATCTATATATTTATATTATTAGTACAGTATTAGTATTAGTATTAGTAATTGTATTAGTATTATTAGCCTATTATTTTATTATTCTGTATGTATTATTTTTCTTGTAAGAAGTCCCATAGCCCTCTTGTCAAAGTCAGCTGAGCGCGGTGAATAGGCTCACTAAGGGAAAGTTGAGGGGGAGGGGGTTGACCAACGGATTCTCCGTCCCTTTAAATATGAGTAGCAGACGTGCTGTCTGCTACTCATGTGCAGGGGTCCTGAGGGTTGTCATTACAGAGAAAAGTCGTCTGTATTTTCCCGCCCATAGTTCGTCCCGTTTCGTCTGTCCATTGCAAGGACAGTTCCATACTTCTGCTACCTTCTATATTAATTTCATAAGGCTAGCACAACACTTTAATTTCCTAATATTAATCATATGTATTACACAGATAACATAGACATTCGTATTTACTCGTTTTCTTCCATTTGTTTTTTACTGAAATAAAATTAAACGAATCGAACATTCCACAGTACAGTCGGACCAGCTGCTGTCCATATAAACATGAATTATTGCAAGTTATTTGGCAGCTACATAATGCTGCAATCACTAGCTATTATGTTAACTGCATAATAATGTTGTAGACTATTTATTTAATGCATAATGAAGCATTTTATCACAGATAAGACACCTTAGGCCCGTGAGTGAGGATAATATTTTACAGCCAATCACGCAAACGGCCCCTCAGCGAGGATGATGCTTAGATAGCCTATCACGGGCGTCATTACAAACCTCCACTAGGTGCCAGGTGCACAGCTCACCTGAACGAAATATAGCAGGCTTGGATGGTTTGGACATGTGGATGGATGAACAAAGTTAGGTGAAAAGATGCAAGTCCATGAAAGTGTAGGGAGCTGCACCTAGTGGCGCACATCATACTTCCTTCTTACAAATAACCTTCCAATATCCTCTCGCCTCTCATTCGTACTACATCCACACACATTTAAAGCTCCTATTCTTAGGGTCCGAGATCACGAACGCGCTCCCTCGCCCCTATCTCTGTCTCTATTTTTTGGTAGATGTATTTAAAGGGAGACGGATACCAGGCCCCCCGCCCCTGATTCCCTCTAGCCGTTTTTTATGCCTAGCTGGAGAAAGCAGTGGTGGAAAATTCTCACCCCTCCACCACAGAGGAGTCTCTCTGCACCAGATAGTGGCGAGTGCTGGGGTCGCCGCATCCCATTTATACAGTATAGTATATACTGTACTGGTATTTATTGCAGATTGCATCAGGGGAGCTGTTTGTGACGTTGATCTTGGACGACCCGGCAGGCAACAGTTACGTCCAGAACCTGTACGCCCCAGACCCTGACCCCCATATGATCTGCGAGGAATACACCAGGACTCCCGAGCAGAACGATGACCTGGGCCTCGCACACATGAAGACCGAAAACTACCAGGAGGATAATAAAGAAGAGCCAAAGGAGGAAACGTAGTTGTTGGAGGACATGGCTTAGACCCCTCAAAATAGTAATTAGCTATGTTACAATTTCTCACCCACTATTGTGCATTAGTTATGCCATAAACTTTAAAATTTTAGGATAAATTAGAACATCTCTTAACATATGCACTTCACTTACAGTACCGGTAATGCCCACCTCTTTTGAATCCCTGATTTGTCTCACATTTCAGGCGAAGTCTGAAAGAGTGAGGTAAAGGTTCAAAGGAGTGTAGTAATTATGTGACCACTTGTTATTCAGTTCGGTCATTACCTCATGTTGTTTAGATTTTTACCTTGGTTTTCGGACATAGTCTGAAAGACAGGTGTTTGTCATACCTCCGGAAAGTTTTGTGCTTCTGGATTGAGTTTCACCCCCAATTTGTCCAAAGAAAAAATATGGTATTATAGTCTCAGAATTGTAAAAAAAATTAACATACAGGCGTTGGGTAGGGACGAGGGAAGAATATACAGTACAGTGGAGCCCCCATCCTCGCTACACCGGTCTTCGTTGATTCAATTCTCGCACCACACACCAAATATTCCCCATTTCAATTCTCACGCCAAAAGCCTCATTCTTCGCATCAAAATCCCAGCCGAAACCCGAAAAAATAGCAAAAATAACGAAAAACTCAACATAAAACTAGAAAACAAACAAAAACAATAATTTTGTTTTAACATAACGAAAGAATTTGCCAGTAGCTTGCCGTTTAGAGACGAAATCCGAGTGAATCCGAGATCCGATCGTCAAATGCGCAAGATGCCGCCATCTTTGTATGACGTCATCGCTTGCAGTTTAGCTAGTATCTGTGTTGACAAAACAACCGTTTGCAAGCCTTTTTGTGCCTGAACCCCTTATCTCTCGCGTTTATTATAACCTCTAGTACATCTAGTGATAGGGATGGTTGGCCTGGTGGTAGCAATGAAGGAATTTCATGCTCAAAACACAGCAAAGACCAGTCCATGTCGGACGAAAGCGATTGAATTGACTAGCCTAGACGATGTTAGCCTAGGCTAGGCTAAATATGACAATGATTTATAATAAAATCTGTGTGGTAAGTAATCTTCTCATAATACGTATTTATACGTCTTTTTTTCATAATATGTATTTATTGGATGTATTTGGGGCGAAATGGGTACTTGAGGGGTGGCTGGACGAATTTAGAACCTAGGCCTAGGCTAGGCCTAAAAAAATTTGCATGATAGAAACAATGCCCCAATCTACATTATTTATGGTTAGGACTGTCATTTAGCCATGTCTACATTATTATTTACAATGCATAAGATTTAGGCCTAGGCTACTTGATGTAGCCTAGACAAAAAACATGTTTTCATAGCCTAACACTGGGAAAAAGTGCGGTAATTGTTTAGATATTGGGCCTTTTTTTCTAGTTATTAAAAACTAATTCTATGGTGTATTATATGATACAGTATAATGCATAAAATTTAATTTGTGTACAATAAAACATGTTTTCATAGGCAAAAAATAGAAAAAGACGCAAATTTTGGCATGAGCACGGAACCGATTGAATTTTCCCCATAAGAACAGTGCCCCGATCTTGGCTGTTTCAATCCTAGCTCTATTTCTGTGGAACCGATTAGCAGCTAGGATGGGGGCTCCACTGTATACAGTAGTGAAGTGTAGAAACTAGAGGATTAACAAGACTAAGAGTTGCCTTTTATTACTATATTGGATGACTATAAATATTTTAAGTGTTATGGAAGATTTAACATATGGATTACTTTAACTAATAGAATACAGTACAATACAGTAATCTAACAAATAGAATACAATACAATACGGTAATGTATGTAACTTAAATAATAACTGAAGTAGAAACTTATATCGGTATTTTTTTCAAACTTTAGTCTGACAAGTAGAGCATTAGGCCTATATAATGAATAGATATTTAAAATTATTAAGTTCGTAAACGGATAGCCTTTTACAGGAAATTTAATTAGTTGTCTTTAATATTACGGTACTTAATATTGCTTATATGGTTGCAGGTCTATTATGGCTATGGAAACTTTAATGTAGAATTGTGAGAGATGGTGCAATGAGAATTTCTTGAAGTAAATTTTGTTACTGTATGATTCAGTCCCTCATTTTGTTTTATCAAACTAATTCACACATAAATTTGATAACACATTGGTCCCCTGGAAATTTGTTAATACATTGGTCCCTTGAAAATTTGTTATGGTACTTTGCATTCACCAACAAGTGATTTTGTGTATCTCCACAGCTCCAACTTGGTACTCTCTCTGGTAATAGATAGCACAATCACACCCTTAAGGGAGCCCACCTCACTTTTTTTTCTCTTTCTCCCTCTCTCTTTGGCTTGTATCTATTCGGCCCCATTCAGCCTACTGTTTTAAGACGTTTACCCCCATTCAGGTGTCAATATTTTCCTGGCGAGCCAGTATATATATATTTTTGTTTTGACAGCAAGCTAAATTTGTACATTTTTTGATAGAAAATTTTCTCCGGCAAAGCCGGATTTCTCCATACAATGCTGGCAGCCTGGACAGGGATAAACGCCTTAAAACAGTTGGCTGAATGGGGCCGAATGGATACAAGCCAGGGAAAGAGAGAAAAGAAGATAAAGATAGAAAAAGCCGGTGACCCCCTTAATTCCTTGACCACAGGGTAAACTTTAGCCCTGTCCATACACAGACCAATGATGTACAGGGCTCTAACATTATATCATCACCTATGTTCACCACTCTGCTAGTGGCACCGAGGAGCGCACCGCCCTTTGTTTGTTGTTTGAAAATATGTGCAGCAGACTGTTCGAAGGGGCGGAGCGCATCCCTGCGAAGATAGGCTCGTCTGGCACTTTCTTACTACTTATTTCACAAATTTCACCCAGTTTGGGTAATGACTGTTCAAGTGTACAATTCTGTTTGTGTAAAGCATTTGGTGAACCCCCCTGGCAAGGACTTTATGATTTGACTGTACAATAGTAGATGGCAATTTTGAATGCCTTTATTTAGTATGGTTTCAACTTCATCAAGCATGATAAATTTGAGAGTTTAACATGTTCATTATAATCTCAAAGTAAGAGTGACACAGTTACATCTTTATCTATTAATCTGGCTGCCAATAGATGATTTGATTTAATTAAAATGTAAAACTTGCAAACTAAACAAACCAAAATTGGGACAAGGACAATATAAAGTCAAATTAAATTATCAAAATCGCTATGTGGAAACAACGCTTACTAAAATGAAAATTATTAAATAAAAGAACACAATCCACCACATAGGGTGTACATTACTACATGAGCAAGTTAATCTGTTTCCCAAGCAAACTAATCGCACATATAACAACGCACTATCGTCACGTTAAAGGAAGTAGTCAAGTTTGGGAAGTCCGGGACGTTCTGGCAAATTTTACTAAACTCTGCATGAATAAAGAAACTACATGTTAAATGTCAAAATATTATTTAAAATCAAATTTGCAACATGACAAGACATTAACAATAGTAAAAAATACAAATATTGATAAGATATCTATACTATTACAAAATAATATATAAAATACAGTACAGCACTCACTAACGATAGTGCTATCGGGTAGGTACCTGTAAGCATAGCATGCCTCAAGTGACCCCTATCAATAACTACCCTACAAATAACCTACATTTATAGCACAAATAAACTAAGGAAATCGCAAAAGTAAGCAATTGATACTATCGACAATGAATACATATAATATAAAGAGAAATAATTGCAAAATATGAAGTAACAACAGATTTAAACAAAGAGTACTCTTTTAACAAGAACAATAAATTTAAAAAATCATCAATATTAATAATAATAATAATAATAATAATAGAAAAAGAAAAAGATAAACAATAAATACAGACAAAAAGTAAGCAGAGGTTATACAAGAAACTTCAAGTTAAAAATGCTTGATTAAAATTATTGATGTCAAATTTTAGAATACAGTCACAATAATTGACCCTAAAAAGATTAAATTTATGGAACAATTTACTTGCCTCATCTGTACATCTTAGGATGTACATCTGTAGATTATTTTTATAATTTTGACCAGAGATACACTTACCCCTTTCCAGCAGAAGGTACCAATTCTTGATTTATTGTAGCTATCTCTAGATGTTTGTTGTCAATTTGAAAGGACCTGTTAGTTAAGAGATATGCTTTACCCTTTTGATTCTTAGTGGTCCTTAAGCTGAACAACATTATCTGGCAGTAGCATTAGTTAAGGGGAGACTGGCCGTTTGTTTGGTCTATTAATTCATTTATTCATATATTTTTTTAGTTTCCTCCCTAGACCTCCATCAATCTTAGAAAAACACCCCCTAGATCCCCCTTCAAGATAAATGTGTACATTTTTCGGTAGAAAAATGTCCCGGCCGAAGGCCGGTTCCTCGTAAAATTGACAACGAAATGGGGCGAAAGATGTTAAAATCGCCAAACTAATGGGCCGAACGTCTTATAATCTCAAAACTAGTGGGGCTAAGCATTAGGGAGAAGGGTGGCCAGAAAAACAGTCTTCCTACCCTTAAGTAAACAAACAGTTGCTTGGTTCAGGAAGTAAAAGTTGTGGCTATGTGATACGGCTGTGGTTGGTGAATGTACATGTTTACTCATTATTTTCACTCTGTATAATCTTTAAATATATTGACTTCTCCAAATTGCTCATATATTTTTTTCCTATAGTATTTAGCATTTCTTAACTCTCACTTAGGTGAGGTTAAGGTGGCAAAAATATGTGTGTGATAACCCGGGTTCGAATCCCGGTGGATCATATATACTTTAATTAATTTCATTGGGGGTGTGGTGGTGAGATTAATAAAAATAATATTATAGGTAATTTTATTTTAAAAGAAATAAAATTTATATTAAATAGTATTTATATTGCAAAAATATTAATAATAATATGTTGCAGACTTGAATACTACCACAAAAACCATGGCTGAAACAAAGGAATGGCTCCTAAATTCATATTATCACCAACTCACCAATTATCTTACAAATAAACCTAATTAATGAAATCAATGATACTAATTAATACATGTGGTACTCATAAAGGGATGATAGTCAAAATGGCCACTAACAAAATGGCTTGGTTAGTTTTTATTTAGTCTAGCTAGGTTAGTGGGTGGGCTTGTGGTGGTAAAGCTTCGCTGCGGGTTTGAATACGGAAATTGGCGCCTCTCCAGGGGGATTTGGGACCAGGGATTCTTTTAATGGGGGCCCCAAATGGGCCTGGGTCTCTGGGTATTTCTCCTGGGCGACCTAGATGTGTGTAAGATTTTGTGTTTTGTTTTTCTGATGTGTTTTGATGTTCCTGTTCGGGCTCTGTCTTAACTTAAGTTGGCCACCCCCATTAAAAAAATAATAATAAATAAAACTGGGGAAGGTGCCAGAGTATTTACATACATACATACATACATAGGTTAGTTTACCTGTTGTTGTTGTTGTTGTTGTTGTTCCCCAAGCTGCCTGGCCGAACAGCCCCAAGGCCCCGAGCAAGGCCAAGGCCATAACCGAGCGCCCCCACAGAACCCTCCCTGCCTACCACAATAAAGCCTGGGTGACCGAAGCCACTCCATGGCGGGGAGCGGAGGAGGGTGCGGAAACGCCCGGGAAACCAAAGCCCCACCCAGGGCCCTGTGCCCCTCAGCAATTATGAAGAGAAAGTTGAGGGGCAAAGGAAAAATGTGACGCTTTGGCTTCCAATCTTGGTAGATTGGGAGGTCAATCCACGGAAAAGATGCCGTCACTTGAGATCTAGGAAAGACATAAGTAAAAGGAACAGTCGGAGTAAGCTATGGGTATGGCAGAGATCGCTCAGTTCTCACTCTGATAGACCAGCCCATCACCATATGACTAGAACGCAATCCTCTCGGCATCAGCTAGGAAAGGCCCTAGAAAGCCGCCTTTGGTGGGGGGATAGCTCCCCTATTTCAACCCTTTTCGGGGTTGGGCACCCGCCTTTAGTTTACCTGTAGATTAGGATTATTTAGGTGTTATTGAGTAAGTTTGCGTTAGGAGGAAGTCGGTCAAAATAGTAACAATCCTAAACAGCCACTAGCAAAATTAATTAGTTATGTTATATTTAGTCTATTTGGTTTACATTAGGTTAGCTAGGTTTAATTGAGTAAATTTAGGTTAAAAGACTGGCTGTGGCTAGTTTGATTAACTAATTTAAAGATAAGAAATTTTTCCTTGCTGATTTCTTTATCTTACCTATTAAAGGGGAAAGAGGAGTGTGTGGTAACCACTGGGGAATATATCCCCAGTTGACTAATTCCTTGAACGTGATGATAGTGTGTTGTTATATGTGCAATTAGTTTTCTTGGGAAACAGATTAACTTGCTCATGTAGTAATGTACACCCTATGTGGTGGATTGTGTTCTTTTATTTATTTATTTTTATTTTGCTTTAGCGTTTTTTCCACATAGCGATTTTGATTAGTTCTTTTGCCTTTATATTGTCTTATCCTCGTTTTGGTTTGTTTAGTTTGCAAGTTTTACATTTTAATATGTCTAAGTGTAGTAGAATATATGGATGGAGTCATAAAAGAAATACAAGGAAGAGCAGTGGATGTTGGTGTACCTCTGATAAGGGATGGAAATGAGTGGAAGCTACCTGTACTGCTTACATTTGGAAACCCATTAACGCCATCAGACAGTACACTAAGACCATACGGTTGGGAGAGTGTAGATAGCAGAGAAGGGTGTTGTAGATAGAGGAAGCTGTTGGAATGGTTTGGGTATGTGTGTTAATAGTCTGTAGATGTCGTCGAGGTGTCACCTGACTGGGTGCGAACATGATATACTGTTCATGCTAGGACGTATTACCACATCCACTAAATATCCGCCACGGTTGGGATTGAACCCAGGTCAAGCAGATTCACACATGAGCGTGCTCTCAACTCGACTGCCGCGGCTGTATGCCGATGATACAGTTCTGATGAGCGATAGTGAATGGGAGTTGCAGGGTCTGGTAAATATGTTTGGAACAGTGTGTGAAAAACGGAATCTGAAGGTAAATGCGGGGAAGAGCAAGGTTATGGTCTTTGAAAGGGGTGTGCCCCTCTGGTACTACTCTCCTTGTCGCGGTTGGGGTGCTTAGGGTCCGGCGACTGGAGCTTGCTGGGGATTGGTTGTGTATACAGGTATTTCCTTCCCTCTCCCCTCGAGCTTTCGTCGCCAGCTTGACTAATTTTGAGTAGTTTTTCTTTCCTTTTTCTATGTTTTTCCCCTTCTATTCTTATTCTGTCCCAGTCGGTTGCAGCCTACATCACATGCCTCCCTGGCCTGGCTAGGTAGTAGACTCCTGGCCTGATTTGTCTCTTCGGTTGCTGCTGCGGCCGAGCTGACTCGATTCCCCTCAGTAGTGCATTTTTTTGCATCTCGCTGTGATTTTTTTCTACCTTAGACCTGATCTCTCATTCTTCGCCCTGATCACTTATTGGTTGGCGCTGCAGTGTAGCAGTTCTTGCCTCATCCTTCAGCCGTACCCTATAAGAGCTCTACTGTGGAGCTCATGTGGTCCAGCTGAACTGGTGAAATGTCTGCGTGTCTTCACCTTCCTAGATTTGTTCACCTCCTGCCCTCCCTATCTATCTTGACTTGATTAGTTGTTGTTGTTGTTGTTGTTCCCTAAGCTGCCTGGCCGAACAGCCCCGAGTCCCTGAGAAAGGCCATGGCCACGATCGGGCTTTCCCACAGAGCTCTCATTGAGTGTAGATTGTGTTGTTGGCGTAAGTGGTTGTGTGAAATGCAGTCTTCTATGATGTGTTTAATGGTATGGGGTGCTGTGTTACATCCCGGGCAGGCGTCGACAACGGAGTCATCCAGTCTCTTCTGATAGCTCAGGAGAGCTGGATGGTGTCCGCATCTCAGCCTGGCCAGGTGGACTCTGTCCTCGCGAGGAAGGGAGGATTCGGAAGGATGGATTTCGGGAGGTCGTGCATGCAGCTGCGTGTTGTCTGTGAGTGAGTGAATGGATCGGTGAGAGATATGAGTATGGATGTGCTTCTGGAAGTTGGTTCGGGGTGGGCAGGGAGGGAGAGAGGACAATAATTGTGTGTGATACCGTGTGCTGGGTGTTGTTTTGATATTTCTTGGTGTCTGTGGGTGTGTTGCCATGTAGTTTAGTGGGTGGTCTTGGTTCGTGGAGGCTGCTGTCAGGAATTGAGTGCCTCTCATGTCCAGATGGTCTTTGACTTTGAGGATTTTGGTTTCTTGATGTAGGTGATCTGTGGGTGCAGTAGCTGTGCAGCCTGTAATGATCTTCAGGGCTTTGTTTTGAATAGTCTGTAAGGTCTTATGATGTGTTTCAGCTAGGTTAGAAGCCCAGGGTGGGCTTGCGTATTCCATCACTGATCTTATGTATTGTTTATATACTGTGGTGGTAGTTTCTTTGTTGTGTCCAAATTTTGTGTGAGCAAGTGACCTGAGGGCGTTAAGTCTGGGTGTCAGTTTCTTTTTAATGTTTGTGGTGTGCTGTTTGAATGTCATATGAGTATCATATGTTACTCCTAGGATTTTGGGTGTGTGTGTATGTGTTAGGGGTGTGTTGTTTATGGTGAGTTGAGGGATGTATTCGTGTTCTGTCCAACTTGTGAGCAGGGTTGCGGTGGATTTGGCTGGGGCTAGATTAAGTCTGTTTGTAGTGCACCAGCCATGTAGTGTGTTGAGATAGGGTTGAAGGAGATCTGTTGCTCTTTTTGGGTCATGGTGTGTGCATGTGAGTGTTATGTCATCTGCATAGGAGGCTAAGTTTATTTGGGGCGTATTGGGTGTAGTTATATCGTGCATGTACAGATTGAAGAGTGCGGGCGATAGGACGGATCCTTGTGGGACTCCGTTTGGAAAGTTTCTGATTTTAGATGATTGACCGGCAAAAGATACGTGTGCACATCTGCCTGCTAGGAAGTTGGCCAGCCACCTTTTTGTGTTGTTGTGCATGTTTGTGTTGTAGATTTTGTTTGTTAGGTTGTGGCGGGGGATGGCATCAAAGGCTTTACTAATGTCGAGTGTGGCTAATAGTGATCTGTGTGGTGGTCTAGCTGAGTTAATGCCGTCGAAAGCTCTTTGTGTAAGGTCTGTGAGAAGAGTGTTTGTGGAGTGCAGCGGCCTAAAGCCATGTTGTGTTGGAGCTAGGGGTAGGTCAGGTGTAATTAGTTGTAATACTAGGCATTCCATGACTTTGGAGGGGGAGCAAAGGAGTGTGATGGGGCGGTGCGAGGAGGGTAGCGTGGGGTCTTTGTTGGGTTTGGGGAATGTGATGATGATACCATGCTTCCAAATGTCTGGTATTGTGTTGTGTGAATAGCTGTAGTTTGATATGTTAGTGAGTGCTTGTATGCCTTGTGGTCCCAGGTGTCTGAGGTGTATGTTGCTTATGTTGTCTAGGCCACAGGCGGGTGAGTGCTTGAGATTGTTGATGATATGCTTTGTCTGGTGATTGGTGAAGGGTGTATAGTCAGGGTCTGTGGGGAATTGTCTCTTACGTCGGATGACACGTCGGTCGTCTTTGTGAGGTTTTAGGTGGCTGACATGTGAAAAGTGATTGATGAGAGTGTTTGCTTGTTGTTTACATGAAGGAGTAGAGTCTGTTGTTGTAATTGCAGCATGTGATTGTGTTTTGTTGCTGTTGGAAAGTGTGATGCTGTTTAGTGTTTTGTAGAGTTTTTTGGGATTTGTTTTGTGATCAAGTGTTTGTAGGAAGTTATTCCAATTTAGTTTTTGTTGTTCTTGTATTTTGTTGTTAGTTTGGGTGTTGAGTGCTTGAATTTGTTGTGTGATGTCTTGTGTGTGGGGTGCTGGGGAGTGTTTCAGTATGTTGCGTTGTCTAATGAGGTTTTGAATTTCTGGTGTGAAGTTGGGGTTGTGTCTTTTTCTGTTACCTCTTGGAATGTGTTTCTTGTCAGCATTTTGGATAGTTTTATTGAGTATGTGTACAGCATTGTTGATGTTAGTGATGGGTGTACTGTTTAGAGTTGTGAAGTGTTGTTCTGTCTCATTTGTGAATGCTTCCCAGTTAGCTCTTTTATAATTGGTGTATGTGTGTTTGTGGCTAGCTGGGGTGAGTCTGGTTTTGGTGGTGATAATGATCGGGAGGTGGTCAGAGCCTAAGGTTCTGACCACCCTCCAGGATATTGTGGGGGTGAGTTCTGGGGAGCAAAAGGTGATGTCTGGAGATGATGGGTTATAGAGGGCTTGGTGAGGAATATGGGTATGTTGATGGATGTCGTTAAGGATGATAAGGTTATCGGTTTGGTTTTGTAGTACCAGCCCTCTGTCTGTGTCGGGGTTGTCGACAAACCAGGCCGACGTCTTGGCATTGAAGTCACCACCCAGGATGATGTGTGGGGTGTTTGTGATGTGTTGTAAGTGAGGTCTGTATTCATTTGGTACTGTAGGGGATGTTTGGGGAGGGATGTATGTGTTTATGATGGTTATGTTGGAGTTGTTGCCAGTGCGTATTTTAATTGACTGTATTTCTGTTGTGTTATCATTTGGGGGGAGGAGGCATTTGGTTTGTACACTGGTTACTATGTATGATATTTCTTTGTGTACCAGGGTGATGAGTCCACCGCCCCCGCCGACAGCCCGGTCTTGTCTGATGGTGGTGAAATTATGAAATGTGGGTGTTTTTTGTGTTGTGCGGAGTTTTGTTTCTTGTAAGATGGCAATGTGTATGTTGTGTTGTTTGATGAAGTGTGAGAGTTCGTGTTTCTTTGTGTTGATGCCATCTATGTTCAGTTGAAGAATGTTAATGTTATGTGCACAATGTATGTTGGGTGCTGCTGCACGAGGATGGGGTGAGGGGGGGGGGGGGGGGGGGGGGGAAATGGGTGGGGAGGGGGTGGGGATTGGGGAGCAGGAGATGGGGGTTGGAATGGATTAGGATGGGGTGTGGTGTGTTAAGTTGAGAATGTGGATGGTATGGGAAGGTTAGGTGGGTTAGGGAGGAGAGGTTGACGGGTTTTAGGGGGGGGAGTGGATGATATGGGAAGGTTAGGTGGGTTGGGGAGGAGAGGTGGACGGGTTTTAGGTGAGGAACAGGTCCAGGTGTTTGTGTAGTGTTTCTTGGAGGCAAGTGTTGTGCAGCTGAAGTGGGTCCAGTTCCCGCATGAATTGCAGAGAACTGAACCCTTAGTATGGCGACTCGAAGTGATGGGTTTTGAGCAAGTTGGACATATGTATGTGTACGTGGGTCCTGGGTTGCTCTCAATGTCTCCGGCTAGAAGAAGTCTTCGAGAAATGACAGCCGGAGAGTCATTTCTCGGTGTAGGAAAAACTGTGTGATGTGTGTGTGTCGTGTGAGAGGTGTGGAAATTCCCGGCGCGACCGAAGCCGCTCCAAGGACCCGTGCCCCCAGGGAGGGGGCACGGGGCACTTGATTAGTTGTCCATCTTGATATAATCCTTCGGGCCAGCACTCTGAGAGTCCTTTTGTGGAACTCAGTGGTCTGGTTAAACTACTTTTACAAAAAAAAAAAAAAAAAATCTTCTTGCGGGCTGGCTCGCTGTGGGTTCAAATCTTCCAACCTCCCTCCGCGGCTAGCTAGTCTAGGTACTGGCTGTCTCCCTTAGTGTGTATGTTGTGTGAGGGTGCATGTGAAATAATATTGTACTGTTGGAATGGTTGTGGATGTGAATGTAGAACCAGTGTAATCAGCTCGCCCATACTGATCAGGTGCTAGCATATATTATACATGTGCATATGCAACACTGGTCTACCTTGTGGTGTGGACATTTTTGGACCAAATGAGTGTTTTTGGACTAATGGCTATAGCCTACAGTAGTCCATGGGTGTTTTTGGATAAAGGTTATAGTCCATGTGTGTTTTTGGACCAAAGGCTAAAGTCCATGGGTGATTTTGGGTGTGTTTTTGGACCAAAGGTTATAGTCCATTGGTCTATCTATCTATCTATTGCCAGACGCCTTACTCCCCTTAATAGGGGTGGCCATACACAAAATGCCCCCAAGCAAACCTATCCCCTGTAAGAGGGACAACCCATGCCAGTTTACTGAAGGACTTACAGGATTGACCACTCAATTTAGGGTCCGTCTGACTCCGAGGCCTTTTATGTAGTTTTTAGCACTATTTTTCTACAGTGGTGTGCAGTTAATCCATCCACTAACCTGCTTCACCCTAAGATAGCAGTACTGATTTGTATAAGGTTTACTCCCCTAGACAGGTTGCCGACCAAGGCTGATGAGTCCCATCCACCCGGATTTTTATAAGGTTATCTCCCCTAGATGGGTTGCCGACCAAGGCCAACGAGTCCCATCCACCCGTTAAATTGGTGATTTTTATTTTTGTTTAACCAAACGCTATAGTCCATGGAGGTTTTTGGCTGTGTTTTTGGACTTCAATTGCTTCAAACTCCGTGTGTCCAGGCATTTTGGCTCGAACGTCCCTTGATTTTGGCCCTGTCACTCTTTCAACTCTGGGGGTGGCACTCGCTACAGGCAGTTCTGCCTTTTGTCTCCCTCACTCACATAGGAAAAAAAAAAAAAAAAAAAATAGTCCATAGGTGATTTTGAGTGTTTTGGGACCAAAGGGTGATGGGTGATTATGGGTGTGTTTTTGGACTAAAGGCTATATAGTCCATGGGTGTTTTTGGAGTAAAGGCTATAGTCCATGGATATTTCTGGGTGTGTTTTTGGACATGGGTGTTTTTGGACAAAAGGCTATAGTCCATGGGTGTTTTTTAACTAAAGGTTATGTTCCATGGGTGTTGTTTAGCCATAAAGGCTACAGTCCAAGGGGATATATGATCATTAACCTATGATCCAGGCCCAAAGATATTGCATTGTTATATGTGTGATTAGTTTGCTTGGGAACCAGATTAACTTGTGCATGTAATGATGTGCGCCCTATGTGGTGGATTCTATCTATCTATTGCCCGATGCCGTGATCCCCGAAGGGGTGGCCACGAACGAACCGCCCCCATGCACCCCTGTCCCCGGTCAGTCAACGCCCCTCCCCCCAACCAGCACCGCCTTCGTTCATATACTTCCTCACTCCATCCTTCCACCTCTCATTCGGTCTACCTCTCCCTCTCTGTCCCTCCACCTCGCTCTCGTACACCCTCTTAGTCATTCTCTCGCTTTCCATACGTTCCATATGGCCGAACCATCTCAAGTTGTTCCTTTTCACACTTTCCAGCACATCTACCCCCACACCACACCTCCTTCTTACTTCCTCATTAGTCTGTCTATCCCTCCATGTAACTCCGCACGCACTTCTTAGGTAATTAATTTCCACTGCTCTCACTCTTGGTCTGAGTCTCTCAACCAACGTCCATGCTTCGCTTCCGTAAGTCAGTGTCGGGATTACCACACTGTCATGCAAGGACTTCTTCACGTCCCTACTGACCACCCTATTTCTTGTTACTGCTTTCAGCGTTCCTACAACCCTCTTCCCGTGTTGTACCCTCTCCCGCACTTCTTCATCCATAGTCCCATCTTTACTCAACACACTGCCCAGATACTTAAAAGAGTTGACGGTCTCCATAGCCTGACCATTCAGCTTCACCTCACACTCTGTGACTTCACCCCTTTCGAAGACCATAACCTTGCTCTTCCCCGCATTTACCTTCAAATTCCGTTTTTCACACACTGTTCCAAACTCATTTACCAGACCCTGCAACTCCCATTCATTATCACTCATCAGAACTGTATCATCCGCAAACAGCAGTATAGGTAGCTTCCACTCAATTCCCTCCCTTTTCAGCGATACACCAACATCCACTGCTCTTGATAGTATTTCTTTCATGACTCCATCCATATATACAGTAAACAACCACGGGGACATCACACACCCCTGTTTCAAACCAACATTCAGGTCAAAGAACTCGCTCTGCTCACTCTCCACACATACTGCTGCCTTTGCACCCTCATACATGCTCTTCACTGCTTTCAGCAACTTGCCATCTACTCCGTATATTCTAAGTACTTTCCACAAACCTTTTCTATCCACTCTGTCATAGGCCTTCTCCAAGTCCATAAAGGCAACATACACCTTTTGTTGCTTCTCCAGATATTTCTCCACAACATAATTTAGGGTAAAAATCTGATCTACATATCCTCTTCCCTTCCTAATACCTCCCTGCTCGTCGCCTATCCATTTCTCCGTTCTCACTCACACTCTCTCAATCACTACCCTACTGCATACCTTCCCTACTATGTGGTGGATTGTGTTCTTTAATTTCAAATTTTATTTTATTAGGCGTTATTTCCACATAGCAATTTTGATTAGTTCCTTTGCGTTTATCTTGTGTCGTTCCAGTTTTTTGGTTTGTTTATTTTGCAAGTTTTACATTATAATTAAAGGTGATAGTCAATGGGTGGTTTTGAAGCAAAGGCTGTAATGTGCATGGGTGCTTTAGGGCCAAATGTTAAAAGTTTTTAAATTACACTTATAGTCAACTTTGCCTAAACTAATACAAATAAGTGATTGAACTACTGTCCTTTAATTTAAAAAAAAAAAAAAAAAAAAAAATTCTCGCTCTTTAATAATTGTGGACGCATTCCACACTATATTCTGGTTATCATTAGATAACTTTATACAATTCAGGAAGGATTTCTAGGACTCATAGGGCAAAAACTATCTCCATTAACTCTCTAGTTCACACAAATTCTTCCTAAATTTAGATGATTTTATGCAGCTTAAGAAATACCTATGTTATTCAAAAGTTTTTTGAGCGTAATTACCCCTTTGAGTTCTAGAGGTGAATTATAAGCTGGAGAAAATAGTCTATTGGTAACCAGAATATGATAATAATGACGTCATCGTGCTGAAGGGGTTAATACCAAGTTTTCATAATCAACCACTAACAAGTTTCAGGCAATAAGGAAGATGGAGCTGTAGAATTACCAGCTTAAATATGGTTGTAGATTATATAAATACATAAAATCCAATTCAACATACTCTTGGGTGACCTGTGTGTGAATTTGTGTTTTGTTTTGTGTGTATTTTATTGTGTTGTGTTGTGTTGTCCCTGTTCGGCCACCCCCAGCTTTAAAAAAACAAAAACAAAACACACACACAGGGGTAGGCTATGTGCCTGAATACATAGATAGACATAATATACTTTTTTTATCCATCAGAAACGTATATTATTATTGTATTTCTGTTTAACCCTTTGAGGATCGATGAAGTACCTTTTTCTCTTTTCTGGCTATTGTTGGACGATTATATTCAGATTAGGAAGGGTATATGGAAGTCAGAGGGTTGATTGAGAGTCTTTACCCTTTTAATTCCCACAGATCCTTCCTAAGCTGTATAAAATCGTCTTATGATAGCCAAAATAAACTGCTAAAACGCATCCTATCCTTAAGTGGTTATTATCCTGGTAAGTATAATATGTCTGGTAAATATCGATGTTTACAGCCCAACTTCATCATAGCCCAAAACTCGCAAGTGGTCAAGAAACAGCTGATTTGGCTACACAATCTTAACTTTTTTAATATATGAAGAAACATTCATTAGGTTTAATCTGGATATAATTAGGCGATTTTATTCAGATTAGGAAGTACCTCTAGGAATCTAAGGGGTCAAAACCGAGTCAACTATGCATTTGACTCCACTGTTCATGAAGTGCTCTGACTCCCATAGATTCTAATTGTCTAACGATACGTTACGATAGCCAGAATATATTGATAAAAGGCCTTATAACCTTCAAGGGGTTACTAGCCAAGCAATAAAAAATGGGAAACAATTTCACGCAAGCTCCCCCCCCAAAAAAAAATAAAAAAAATAAAAACAAAATAAAGAAAAGAAATCGTGTCCGAGGGAATGAGGTATACAAGATGTCTATAATAACTAGGTATACACAATGGAGTGTAAAGGAATAGCTGATGGTTCCCCCGCTAGATGGCACAAGTAGGCTAGTGGGTTGTCAACATTGCAGCAGACGATAATATCAATCCAAGTAATTTATATGGAATTACTCAACATTAGGACCACCTCATGGACACCCAAGGCTGACATAAGGTATACTATAGCCTTAGATCATTATATATAACAGTAACATTGATGGTGTAGTGAAATAAGACCTCAAATAAGCCTTTACATCTCTGCTGGAATCAAAGGACTCACTCTGATGTATGCGCAGACCATTATTCAGTCTGACGCCATTTTAGAGCCAGATATGTAGAGTTGTCCATCCGTCTATAGCTGCTACGTAGCTACTTGTCATATTACTATGTATGTATTGTATGTATGTATGTATTTTATTGTATGTAATGTATGTATACTGTATACTTAGGCAAATACCCCGTAGCTGGGGGGGATTGACTCACGACAGAGCCCTATCAGGAACGAAACAAAACATAGTATCTGTGCAGAGATGGGAACCACTAAAATTGACTTGATGGGCGTTTTTTTTTTCCTAGCCCCTTTCTCCCTCATGTTTAGCCCCATTAGTTTTGACATTTTAAGACGTTCGCCCCATTTCTCTGTCAATATCAAGACCTTTCATGCCATTTGGGTATCAAATTTTCCCTGACGAGTGATAGCGAGCCTGTAATTTAGGAGGAACCGGTCTTCAGCTGGGAAATACTTCTACCGAAAATTTTCAGAACTAATGGGGCTATTCATGAGGGAGAAAGGGGTAAACAAAATAAATAAATAAATAAATAAACCCTCCCCTTAAGAACTGCCTCAATTAACCCCCTGACTTCCATCAATCCTTCCTAACTTTAATAAACTCATCTAATAATAACCAGACTAGATTAAAGAAACGTGTGTACGTATGCTGGAAGGGTTAAGATAAAGATAATATTTGCACTTATGGGGGTGCTTGTTTCTGGACCCCTTCTCCTTCATGTTTAGCCCCATTAGTTTTGAAATTGTAAGACGTTCGCCCCATTAGTTTGGCACGTATATCACCTTTTGCGTTTTTTTTTTTTTTTTTTAGTGTCCATTTCATTTCTGGCGAGCGACAGCGGGCCTACAATTTTGGAGGAAATGGCCTTTGGCCGGGCCATTTTTTTTTTCCGGGCCATTTTTTTGTTAATGAATAATGGACACATTTATCTCGAAGGGGAGCCTTGTGCGTGTGTGTGTGTGCTTTTTTATTTCTTCTTCAAACTTGATGGAGGTCTAGGGAGCAAGCTAACAATCTCCCCTGAAGTTAATCAACTCTGCGTAAGCAGAGTGGTATCGCCCCCCGTATAGTGGTACATGCTAACCGAAATGTCTGTCTGTCTGTCCGAGAACTCCTCCTAGACCGTTTGACGGATTTTCACCAAACTTCACACGAACCTTCGGTGCGTGAATTAGACGGTAATTAAAAACATTTTTTTTTAATTTGTGCAATAGTTATGATCTTTAGGTCCTAAAAATGGTTCCCCCCCCCCCCTCAGGACCCCCACCGCCCACCCTGTAGCCTACCTATTCCCTGTGATGTGTGTGCCCCGTAGGGGCACACACATCACAGACATGGTGCCCAAATGTCATGGTGCCCAAATGTCATCGTGCCCAAAATTCTAGGTGCCCAAATGTCATGGTGCCCAAAATTCTAGGTGCCCAAATATCTAGGTGCCGAAAATGCGGTGCCCAAGTTTCTGGTGCCGAAAATTCGGTGCCCAAGTTTCCAGTGCCCAAGTTTCTGGTGCAGAACTTTCATAGAACCCTTTTTATAACTTGCTATAACTGTTCATGGATTCATATGGGTGCAACTGTATTAGTGCTCACGAGTGTATCTAGGCTGTCATCATCCTTTTGGGTGTTATTGGATCCAATAATGATTATTATGATTATGTTGATGTTGATTATAGGCACAGAATACCAAATTTATCGTAAAAAGAAAATAGTTTACCCATACGCTGTAGTTTTCTTTCATATATTTCCGTAAAAGAAAACTTATCGTAATGGGTAACTAATTAATTTCATACACATTTCACACACTATATATTTTGTATCTCCAGCTATTCGTATTTGGATTTATCACTTTTTGTGACGTTATTTGGTAATTCAAGCAAACAGAACATTAATTTGCTAAATATAAGGGTGCCCGAGGTAATTTAGTGTTAATCTAAAATGTCGATAATTTGAGAAGGCACAAACCAGTTCACCTTCCTTGGGCACAAACAGCCAGTTCAGTTTACCTCTGGAGGTTATAGGAGTAAGTTTATAGATTGTCTTCGTCGAATTAATAACGATTATTGATATTCTATTTTCGTTCTAAGGCTCTTAATACATACTTCAACGGTTATTGAAGGTAAGAATAAATATCGTAACAGTTGTATAATATATCACGCAATACAATATCATTGTAACCAAATGGGTTATTTTTGGCAACTCTCCCTCATGGCGGATGTGCCTGGAAAAGTAAAAATCCAGCCCACAACAATCAAAATGAGTTTCAAGGCAAACAATGCTTGCCGCCTCTGCCCCCGGTGGATAAAGGAAGAAAAGATCGCGAATTTCAGTTTAAAATGGTCCAAAAACGATGAGGACAATTTTAAAACCACGAAGGACGCCTCATCGTTATTGACGTTTTTCTCCCGTAAGTTTACCGAAAAGGAAAAGAAAACAGGATTGATAATATTTAGATACTCCTCTCGAGGGAAAAACATGGGTAAAACTCTACTATCCCTAAACGATTTTCTGAAAAACATATTGCGTTACCGTCAATATGATTTTTATTTGCATTATTTTAACTTTCGGTTGATGTTAAGGAACCTCGTTGATAATTTCAGTCATAAAATGGAAATGGATCGATATTTGAGAGAAGTTATGAATAAGAAAAGGGACATGGATGAAGAGGGCGAGGGAATGAGTATTGTTGATGATGGCAGCATCAATGTTGAGCGACGAACGAATAATGATATGTACTTCATCCCATTATATCTTCCTGGTAATCCTGGACCTTCATGGCTGTAAATTCAGGATAACACGGAAAGGGGAGATTTTCACGTAAGGGTATTTTTCTGGACCCTCTTCTCCCTCTTGTATAGCCCCATCAGTTTTGAAACTTTAAGACGTTCGTCCCATTAGTTTGGTGATTTTAAGAGATTTCACCACATTTCTGTCAATTTCAAGACCTTTTGTGCCATTTAGGTGTCGATTATTTTCTGGCAAGCAATAGCGAGCCTGTACACATTTATCTCAAAGGGTGGTTTGGGGGTATTTTATTAAGCTTGATGGAGGTCTAGGGAGCAAACTAAAAACCACCCCTTAACCCTTTCAGTACCGGTGCCGTCCTCTTACCTTTATTATATAAATATATGCAGTAGGCCTACATACATACATACATACATACATACATGAAAGATGCACAAGCCCTCAAAGTGAATCCAGATAGGACTGCATAGCCTTATACCATGTTCATATTTATTGTTTTAGGGTAAAAAGAAGCATTATCTCGCTATTCTATCGCTACTACAATAATCAGTGTTCCTCAGAGATCTTCCAGTGTATATCACCTCCTCTACGTAGGGTACGTGGTACCCGTCTTGCAACACAATCCCACCCCTACTCTGCGCAACTCTCCAACTCAAGAGTGAAACGATACTCCCAATCTTTCTTCTATTCAACAGCTGAACTCTGGAACTCTCTCTCTGAATCCATCTTTGCCTCATCCTATGACTTAAATTGCTTCAAACTTCGTGTGTCCAGACATTTTGGCTCGAACATTCCTTGATTTTGGCCCTGTCACTCTTTCAACTCTATGGGAGGCACTCATCACAGGCAGTTTTGCCCTGTCTCCCTCATCCACATAGAAAAAAAAAAAAAAAAAAAAAAAAAAAACTTTTAGGAGGCTGCCCAACCATCTCGTCATGCACCGGGAAGCGACGTATATAAATAACCCTTTCTGTACCGGCGACCTCTTTTTTGTATATTATTCTAGCTATATTTAAACGATTTTGTTCAGTTTAAGAAGGATATGTGGTAGTTATTAGGGATAAGTGAGATAGTTCGAAGCCTGTTAATTGCTGGAGGCCCCTTTGAAACTGAATAACATCGTCTAATAGTAGCCAGAACATGATGAAAAGGACGGCACCGGTACTGAAGGACACAACCCATTCAGTACCAGAGACGTCCTTTTTTATCATATTCTGGCAACCATTGGACGATTCTATTCAGCTTAGGAAGGACCTCTAGCAATTAATAAGGCTTCAAACTATCTCAGTCATACCTCCTTTATCTGCCACAGATCCTTTCTAAGCTGAATAATGTCGTCTTAATATAGCTAGAGTGGGCGGGGTCGAGTGTCATAAGGACAGTAATTGTCACCAAACCCCGCCCACTTCCTCCAGAGTGGGCGGGGTTTAGTGTCATAAGGGCAGTCATTGTCACCAAAGCCCGCCCACTTCCTCTAGAGTGGGCGGGGTTTAGTGACATAAGGGCAGTCATTGTCACCAAACACCGCCCACTTCCTCCAGAGTGGGCATGGTTTAGTGACAAGGGCAGTCATTGTCACCAAACTCCGCCCATTTCCTTAACCCTTTCTATACTAGCTGTGCCTGTCAAATTTCATTCTAGCTATATTTAGACGATTTTATGCAGCTTAGGAAGGACCTGTGGTTCTTAAAACGGTTTATTGATATATTTCGAAGCCTTTTAATTGCTAGTGATCTTTCCTAGACTGACAAAATCGACTAGTAGTAGCCCGAATGAAATATAAAGGTCGTCGACGGTACAGAAGGGGTTAAGAGTGGGCGAAGTCACCAAACCCCGCCCACTTCATTCCTTAGCTTAGATGGGTTTATAATTACTTACTATATACTATCTAAAAAGTATATATATATGGACACATTAAGTACCCTTTTCATACCCATATTTTTTTAGTATACATGTTCTCGTATTTCTTCGGATTATTCTGGTTATCATTTAACGATTCTATTCAGCTTAGGAAGGACCTGAAGACATCAAGTCGGGGCCCCTTTGATTATCAGAGCTCCTTCCTAAACTGAGTAAAATCATCTACTAATAGCCAGAATAAAATGAGAGAATGCGTCATGGTGTACTTAAGGGGAGGCAGACCGTTTTTCTGGACCCCCTTCTCCCTAATGTTTAGCCCCACTAGTTTTGAGATTATAAGACGTTCGGCCCATTAGTTTGGCGACTTTAACACCTTTCGCCCCATTTCGTTGTCAATTTTAAGCCTTTTTGTGCCATTTAGGTGTCGATTATTTCCTGGCGAGCGAAGCGAGCCTGCAATTTTAAGTGGAACCGGCCTTCGGCCGGCACATTTTTCTACCGAAAAATTTACAAATTTACCTTGAAGGGGGTGTTTTTCTAAGCTTTATGGAGGTCTAGGGAGGAAATTTCAAAAATATATGAATAAATTAATCAATAGACCAAACACACGGCCAACCTTCCCTTAATGAGTGAATTGTGTACCATATGTCAATAAAGATTCTTAAACTCTACTGTAAATATAATACAAATAATATTACAATATCGTTAGCATTATTATATTAGAATATCAGCAGTTTAATGTGCAAATGTTGTGGGGAAGTTCTCAATCCGCCACAGTCATCAACCCCTTCTTGTGATAAAATTATAAAATAGGACTTCAGAGGCTATCAACCCTATTGGATTATTAAGCCAGCACACTGTAAGTCAAGAATAACGTCAGGACTGGAGCCTCTCTGCGAAAACTCCAGTCCCTTGTAACCCCTTCTTTACCTGGACGTCTTTTTGTACTTTATGCTTGCCACTATTAGACGATTTTATTCAGTTTAAAAAGGGCCTCCAACAGTTACCGGTAACAGGTTTCGAACTAACTCACTGAACCATTTGTACTACATGTTAGGAATATCATCATTGTAAATATCTATAATTTTGTATTCATATTTTTACTATGTTCTTGTTATTATTATTTGTATTGATGTCTAGTCCTGTATTATTATTATTATTATTATTATTATTATTATTATTATTGAAGATTAATTTATTTTATTTTTCATTTCAGATTTTGAGGAGGTTACCGAGGACCATTTTCCCAGACCAAGATGTCCTTCCTAAGCTGAAAACATCAACCCCTGGTCTACACTGCAAAAAATATGGGTGTGAAAAATAAGATAAAAGCGTCCATATAACCCTTTGAGTATTATGATGATGCGTTTGTTCATTATATTCTGGCCATCATTAGACGAATATGTATGTTTTTGAAGATATCCTGAACTCCGTCATATTAGTGTTTTGTTTTTTCTATGTGAGTGAGGGAGACAAAAGGCAGAACTGCCTGTAGTCAGTGCCTCCTCCAGAGTTGAAAGAGTGACAGGGCCAAAATCAAGGGACGTTCGAGCCAAAATGCCTGGACACACGGAGTTTGAAGCAACTTAAGTCAAAAAGCCGCTAGGGTTTCAATTTTACCGCCTGCTGGAAATAAACAGACTGTATGAGTAAATGATACATACAGTAAATATTATTTGGGCTTAAGATTTTCATTTCTAAATGATCAAAATATAATATCACCCCATTCTTTTATAGTTACGCCGGCAAAATGGTGTTACAAAGAAAACGATGTCCATTCTTCTACTCTATGATCTTTATCGAGTCCAAACGAGACAAGAGATCATTGTATAATATCCCAAATGTTTCAGAGTTTGGGTTTAACCCCTTCTGTACCGGTGACGTCTTTTTAGTATTTGTCTAGGTATATTTAGGCGATTTTGTGCAGTTAAAGAAGGATCTGTCGTAGTAAAAATTGTTAAGTGGGATAGTTCGAAGCCTGTTAATTGCTGGAGGTCCTTTTTATACTGAATAAAATCGTCTAATAGTAGCCAGAGTAAAGTAACAAGAACGTCACCAGTACAGAAGGGGTTAAAGGTTCAAAGATTCAACTGACTTAACATATTTTAACGTTTCGTAACCTCAGAATAAAATTTAAATACTGTGATAAGTAGTTTCCTTTCTCATGACTGGTGTATAGATTATCATTATCTTTGGTAAAGCCTAATGTTTGAGTTATGTAGAAATATGTAAGGTAATATGTGAAGCTTTTGAATAATTGTAAAAGGGATTGATGCTTCACTTAGTTTCGAAGCAGTATCATAGTAGCGTTAATGACATAGAAAATATGCCTTTTTTGTCATTAAAAGTAGGCCTGAAATTCAGATCTCATAAATTCTTATGTTTACTGTATTATTATATATTATGTTTACTGTATTATTATATATTATGTTTACTGTATTATTATATATTATGTTTACTGTATTATTATATTATGTTTACTGTATTATTATATATTATGTTTACTGTATTATTATATATTATGTTTACTGTATTATTATATATTATGTTTACTGTATTATTATATATTATGTTTACTGTATTATTATATATTATGCAACATTTTGATTATGTGTACTATACAAGTATGTATGTGGAAATAAAGTGTGTGTTCGTAGGTTCAGTACTCTGTAAATGAATACCAGCAAGTTTCAGATTCGTGTGTTATGAAGCCGAGCCTGTATTCATGATTGGAATCTTTAGATTAACAGAGTTACTTCCAAATTAGTAACTTATATTACAATGTAAATACTTGTCTTCAATTGAGATTAGTTTTTCATATAGGCTACATTCATTGTTAATAAATTTACAGTCAATATCAAATAATCATCAACAGCCTTCATGATCCATTGCAAACCATATCCTTATTCTCAAGGTCAACCACAGACTCCTTACATCATCACGGAGGTTTGGTTCAGCTATGTAATTAACCTACTAATCGATTGTATTCACTTTAGGAAGGATCTTTAGCAATTATAAGGCTTCGAACTATCTCAATCAACCCTTTTAACTACCACAGATCCTTTCTAAGCTGTATAAAATCGTCTACATATTGCTAGAATAAAATATAACATACGACGACGGTACAGAAGGGGTTAATGGAGTATTGTTCACATTTCAGTGTAGGCAATACTTTGGAGTGCTTTTGCATATCAGTGTACTCTTAAATCATTGTATTCATAATGACTATGGCTGATATGGTGATAGCAAACAAGTTACATGAGTTTCTATAGACTACACGAGACACGTGTACACCATTGCAGCAAGGGAGAGGAAGAGGAACTGTCAATAAACAGACGACAGAAGTATTTTCCCGCGATAGGGAGGAGCTATGCGCTACCGCCATCTATTGCAGGATTCCAGCCAAATCTGTAAATAATGGCCAACTACTATTAACACGGCTGATTTTCCAAGACACCCCTCTTAGGTATTCTTACTCTATTGTTGATAAGTTTTTGGTTGAAATTCTCGATCATCTGGCACCCAATTGCTGCCATCAACCACCAGCAATACAACCGAGGTTATAATTATAAGGTCTTCATTTTTCACCTGCTCGTCCATTAGGTTCCTGGTCGTCCAGCTGTAAAGAGGTGAGTCTAGTGTGTTCTCGTTTTCCCCATTTTGTCCCTGAAAGTAGAGAAAAAATACGTGAATTAGCAAAATAACGGGACTTATTTACCGCCAGACCAGATTTTGTGGATAAATCCTGTTAGTTTTCTCATAATACTTAATTTGTGTTCCATTAAACAAGGCAACAATTGTGATGGAAAAAGCCGGCAGGTTAAACGAACTTTTCGGAAGCCAGCAGTTGCTTGTTCGCCCAGTAATTCCTCCTTAACCCTTTTAATAAACTATATCTCCTTTCTCAATTATATTATGGCAATCACTAGATGATTTTATTCAATTAGGAAGACATTTTGAGAGCCGGAAAATAAATTTATGGCATTAAGAACTTCTATCCCCACGTGTCCTTAAATTTTTTTTTTTTTAACTATAGTCAAACTTATAAATGGGTTAATTTCCTAATAACCCACGATTAATAGATACATCATTGATTATATTATGAACGATTTAGTTATAATATTTGTGAATACTTAAATTTTGAAACTCCGACAAACTACCGAAACGAGGCCGGCTAACTAGAGTCCGTTCATTCTAGGTTGGGCAGAAATCGTAACCTCAAACCTCTGTAACTCAAAAAGGGCCAGAGCAAATGAGCTGTCAATGTCCACACCTATTCCCTAGCCAAGTTTTCGGTAAATCTACAGTTATACTACCCCTCCCCCACTACCCCCCACCACCTCCCCCCTTCAAAACACACCTTTTAGCGTGTTTTTGGATGGTTCAGCAGACGCGGAAACTGGAAAAAAACTTATTTTGATAAAAAATTATCACCAACCAGATAAGAGTTTTTCAGGTAATTTGTTGTAATTTTTATTTTTTTCTTTGATATACAGTGTTGTTTAATACCGAGGACCGTCGCATTTTAGTATTTTTAACATTAGCCTAACTTAACCTAACCTAACCGAAAAGTAACCTGTTTCCGCGACGGTCTAAACTTCCCCTCACGTTCCCTGTTTATGGGTGCGCGACGGTCTAAACCTTGCTCACGTTCCCTGTTTATGGGTTCGCAAAGGTTTGTAATACTTCAATGTATCTATTACAAGTCAAATATACATTTCCGCGCATCATCAAACCATACTAAGTCTACTACTAATAATATTAACCCATTAGTGCCAACAGAATAGCGACAAAATAGGGGTAGTATAACTGTAGATTTATAAAGTTTTCCTATCTGGTAGAAATATTAGCTTGGTTACTCTAGTCCTTTTTGAGTTATGAGAAGTTACGATTTCTGCCCAACCTAAAATGAACAGGCTATAGACACCTCGTGGTTATATATGCCTAAATCCTTATCACTATTAATACAATTAGGATATATTAATTCTATTCTGGCTATCCGTGGACGATTTTATAAGTTTAGGAAAGCCTTGTGGGATTTTGAGTGCCAAACGGGCACATTTAATTAAGACTGGAATGAATGAAAGGATACAATCTAACCATTGAACATAAATTAATTTTCATACAGACTATTGTAACTATAAAGCCTAAATTCTCTAATCACGACGAAAAGGATATTCAATTTTAAGACTGGGTTTGAACAGTCTTGTTAGGCCTAGCCACACTCGTTAGAGGGCTTATTACCCATTTGATTCCCAGAGGTAGTCAAAATCAATAGTTCAGATAATTTAATTTGGAAATTGTAGAACTATTTTTGATAATTATAGGGTATAGGCTCGCAGCCTTATTATGCATAATGTATTAGGGACAATGTAGGTCTATGGAATCCTTATACTGTACTAGTTAGTGTATAATCCACTGTGGGAGAATACTGTACTGTACTAGTTAGTGTATAATCCACTGTGGGAGAATAATTGTTATCACATTTATAAAATTCGATATTAATAGAAAAAACACATTCTAATCAATCTCTGAGCTCTTTCGGACATCCTCACTGTTTACAAACGGCTTCTTTATGCAGTAGGCCTATAATAGATATTTTACCCCCTGCTGGCAACACAGATGACTATTTCAATCATTCATTTGGGGTCCCCCCCCCCCCCTCCCCTCCCTAAACCCATCGTGTATCCCACATTTGAATTATAACTAAAACCATGAAAACGCTAATTTCTCAAAATCTGGAGGAAAATAAACATGAAAAATAAGGGTGCGAGCCTATTCCCTATAATTACAGAGTTCCTCAGCTGTATAAAATATAAATATAAATCTGAAAGTGATGCCATGGTACTTAAATGGTTAATGATGCCCCCGAAATTGTGATAATTAGTCAATACAGTAGTGGACCCACATATAAAACTTATAATACTGCACAGTGAAGTCTTGTTATATAAGAGCCTTTTCTGGCAATTTGCGATGAACAGATTTTTTTTCTCAACGTTTTGAGCCTTTTTCACAATGGAATCGGAAACTACACTGAAGGTAGATTATGCTAGGTGGATGATTTGTGATATAGCATATATTTTGAAGATGTCTGCCTGAAAATTAGCTCTTGTGACACCGCCTTTATGCTCTAAAACTTAAGGGGAGACTGACTTTTTGTTTGGTCTATTCATTAATTTATTCATATATTTTTTTTCCTCCCTAGACCTCTATCAATCTTAGGAAAACACACCCTAGACCCCCCTTAAAGATAAATTTGTACATTTTTCGTTAGAAAAATGTGCCGGCCGAAGGCAGATTCCACTTAAAATTGCAGGCTCGCTATCGCTCGCCAGGAAATAATAGACACCTAAATGGCACGAAATTTCTTAAAATTGACAACGAAATTGGGCGAAAGGTGTTAAAATCGCCAAACTAATGGGCAGAACGTCTTATAATTTCAAAACTAGTGGGGCTAAACATTAGGGAGAAGGGGGTCCAGAAAAACGGTCTGCCTCCCCTTAATACATTTTAAGAACTATAACCATACTAATTCCAATTTGTTGTTTGTCCACAGATGCTTTGGCTGCAGAGACTCCACCCAACACATAATGGATCCAGCCAAAGACCAGAGGAGTTAAACACCCAACAAGACCACCACACCACCACAGATTTCTTGGTCACCATCACATCAAGGGCATCTGGAACCATCATCTGAATTACTACACGACAAAAGACAAATTTAAGTATAGGCTTGTGTTACGTATAAAAGATTGTGTGCAAATTAAAGTGTAATTAGGATGGTTAGGTCAGATTTGGAGGATGGGCCCCGTAGGATGGTGTGATTGGGAGATTTAAGGTAAAGGCAAACTGACCCCCCTCACCCCAAAAATAAATAAATAAATACATTAAAATAAATAAATAAAATAATATAAAATAAATATATAAATTAAATAAAAATTAACATAACATATATTTAAACAAAAATCTAAATCACAAGATTTCCATACAATATTTGTCACACTGCGGAAAATTCAACCCCCTAAGGGGGAGGTAGTAGCTTTTTCTGGACCTCTTTCTCACTCATGTTTAACCCCATTGGTTTTAAAATCCATTATTTTGGCGATTTTAAGACCTTTCACCCCATTTGTCAAAATAAAGACCTTTCGTTCCATTTAGGGGTCTTATTTTGCTGGTGAGCGATAGCGAGCCTGTAATTTTAAGAGGAGCCCGGCCGAATATTTCTACCAATTAGGTTCACAAATTTATCTCTAGGTCTTGGAGGTGTTTTAACCCTCTCAGACATATGACGCGATTTTGAGCCGATTAGGGATACTTTAAAGCCTTTGTTACCATCAGGGGTATTTAGAAACCTTTAGTTTAGTTACTTCAACCTCTGCAGTTGTCTTTGAGTTAGCTGTGGGCAGAAAACTAATTGTGGAGAGGTAATTATAAGAGAGAACTCTATTTCTTATTGCTAATCTGGCAACCTCTGCGTCATATGAGTGAAGGGGTTAAGGGGAGATGGGCCGTTTTTTGGTCTATATGTATTTATGGAGGTCTAGACCTCCATCAAGCTTAGAAAACCACCCCCTAGACCCCCCTTTAAGATAAATTTGTACATTTTCGGTAGACAAAGTTTCCGGCCAAAGGCCGGCGCCTCCTAAAATTTCAAGTTCGCTATCGCTCGCCAGGATAAAATAGACACCTAAATGGCACGAAAGGTCTTAAAATTGACAACGAAATGGGGCGAAAGGTGTTAACATCGCCAAACTAATGGGCCGAACGTCTTAAAATATGTAAACTATTGGGGCTAAACATGAGGGAGAAGGGGGTCCAGAAAATCTGTCTGCCTCCCCTTAAATGGTAACTCACGAAGCTACTAAATCCCTAGCGCATCATATTATTAAGGGAGAGGTACTCGCTTTGTATAACTTCCTTCACCCTCATGTTTAGCATATTAGTTTTGAGATTTTAAGAAGTTTGTTCCGTTAGTGAGACCTTTAGTGCCATTTAGGAATCTTATTTTTTGCTAGCGAGCGATAGGGAGCCTGAACATTTAGCAGGAATCTGCCTTCGGCTGGGAGATTTTTCTACCGAAAAAGGTAAAAATTTATCTTGAAAGGGGATCTAGGGGGGGTGTATTTTTTAAGCTTAACGGAGGTCTAGCGAGGAAAATACAAAATACATACATACTTGTAGACCAAAAAAGCAAGCACTATCCCCTTAATATATAGTTCTCGAAAACAAAATCTGGCCACAAGGCAGGCAGCAATATTGCCAACATGCAACCGTAATTGGTCACAATCTTAAGGGGAGATGGGTCGTTTTTCTGGTCCCCTTTCTCCCTTGTGTTAAGCCCCATTTGTTATTAGATAAGAAGTTAGGCCCATTAGTTTGACGATTTTAACACCTTTCGCCCCATTTCGTTGTCAATTTTAAGACCTTTCGTGCCATTTAGGGGTTTGTTTTCCTGGCGAGCGATAGCGAGCCCGGCTTCGGCCGGGATATTTTTTTCTACTGAAAAATGTAAACATTTATCTTGAAGGGGGGGGGTCTAGGGTGTTTTTTTTAAGCTTGATGGAGGTCTAGCGAGGAGCTTGAAAACACATAACTGAATTAATAGACCAAAACACAGCCATTTCCCCTTAAATCTTGTTACTACTAAATTATCCGTAATGTCTTAAACTAAAGGCAAACAAACACTACTTTTGTGCAGTTTAAGAAGGATCTGTGGTAGTCAAAAAGATTTAAGAGATAGTTGCCTGTTAATTGCTAGAGGCCCTTTTGAAACTGAATAAAATCTTCTAATAGTAGCCAGAGTAAAGTTTGAAATAGGTCGCCGGTACAGAAGGGGTTAAGGAGGATATAATAATAATAATAATAATAATAATAATAATAATAATAATAACCACAATAATCATACTAAAACCGGTATCACAAGAGAGCTTTTATAGTAAACATTCGATGATTAAACATTTTTGGACATACTTTCTGAAATATTTTGTTCTGGTATCGGAAACCAGACTGATGATAGAGGAGTTTCGGTGACCGAAATATATAAAAAAAAAGTTTGCCTCATAAGCTGCCAGACCAGCGTTAAGGATAAATGTTGAGGGAAAATGCTCTCGTGTGATAGGCTTAATACCGATGTTTTGATAAATTTACGGTCACGGGTCGGGCAGCAATATTACCAACATTAGGAAGGTGGTCATGAAGTCTTGAACAAATTATCCATAATGTATTATCAATATTACATCCATGTTTCCCTTAAGGGGAGGCAGACCGTTTTGCTGGACCCCCTTCTTCCTAATGTTTAGCCCCACTACTTTTGTGATTATAAGACGTTCGGCCCATTAGTTTGGCGATTTTAACACCTTTCGCCCCATTTTGTTGTCAATTTTAAGACTTTTCGTGCCATTTAGGGGTCTATTTTATCGGTTATACTGATGTTTTGGACCGACAGTTAGCCCATCGATCTTTTTAGGCCTAATAGGTCCGGTAGAGCATATACATCATTGCTATATAAGTCATTAAGAGCTGAAATGTGTTATAAGGGAGAAAAAAAAAAAACTATAATACAGTATAGGCCTACTGTAAAACAATAAGTTTTTCAGCCAATACCCAACCAGCGGGGGTGTGGGGGAGGCAGCCCCCACCCATATACTAGGTTAGGTTAGGTAAGGTTGTTAGGTTCGGCTAATAGCCTAGTACATTTAAAAAAAAAAAAAAAAAAAAAAAAAAATATATATATATATATATATATATATATATATATATATATATATAATAGCCTAACCCAACCAGCGGGGGTGTGGGGGCGGCAGCCCCCACCCATATACTAGGTCAGGTTAGGTAAGGTTGTTAGGTTAGGCTAATAGCCTAGTACATTTAAAAAAAAAAAAAAAAAAAAAAAAAATATATATATAATAGCCTAACCCAACCAACGGGGGTGTGGGGGCGGCAGCCCCCACCCATAATACTAGGATAGGTTAGGTTGTTAGGTTAGGCTAATGTCTTCCCAAAGTTGACTATTTTTATAACCTAAGATATTAGGCTACCCACTCCACCCTGTGAAATCCGACCTAGCTTTCGTCAAAAGTTGGCTCGGGTATTCACAAAATTGGGTTTTATGGGTTTGCAATTTGGGAAAACCCGAGCCAAGTTTTGATACAAAACGCTATATTATTGTATTTTTACGCTTTTAACACCTCATTTATCCCCCCCCCCCCCCCCCCCCCCCACACACACACACACACACACACGAGAGACGAGTGGGAGCGGACGTCGTTGGCTGGCGCTCCTCAAACTACCATCTGACTTGCCTAAAGTGGGGTATACAGGAAATTATTGTGTATTGTCCCGCTAATAATATTATTACAGGAAAGTGTTCAGTCAAAGCTATTTAAAAATATGAATGTTTAAACGAAACTTAGAGAGTTTGTTTTGAGAAATCAGCTGGTAAGGCTGGTGACGTCACATGACAACAACAATGGCTGACATCGAAGCCACGGATATGAGTGGGGAATGTTTTTATGACGAGGAAGGGGATTATTCAGGCTTTCCTGAAGGTAAGGAGGACCAGATCATCTTCCTGAACATGAATCTGATGGGGCTGATAAAGTGGAGAAAGGAAATGGAGGAAGACCATTGGGACTGTAGTGGAAGAGAGCTGTGTCCCGGGGGAGGGTTTAAATGATCTAACTGCTAGGGTCAACGAATTGGTATCTGAGAATGTGGCTTTAAAAGAACAGATTAAGGAATACAAAGAACATTTAAATGAGAGAGTGAAAGAGATAGATGATGGGTATAGGGAGAGGGCTGAGAGAGAGATTCGTGAATTGAGGGAGGAGAATGCTAGGCTAAAACAAGGAGTGGAAACAAATCAGGACAGGACACAAAAAATGGAGGAAGAGGTATCTCAAATGAAAAATGTCTGGGGTGATCGAGTGGGTGAAGCAGAGGTACAACTAAAAGCAATTATTGAGGAGCAAAAGGGACAGCAGGAGGAGAACCTGAACAAGAGGGTAGTTAATGCCATCAGACAAAATGAGAAACAGGTCAGTGATATTATTGATAAGAGATGTGTAATTATGTTTGGAGATGTAGAAGGGGAAATATTAGATAGAAATACGAGAAAGGGTGTGGAGATGAAGAAAGTTGAGAAGATGATTGATGTGATAGATAGACAAGATAAGGAGGGATGGAAGAGAGAGGTAGAGGATTGTTGGAGACTAGGGAAATACAAGAAAGGAGAAATGAGGCCAATGAAGATTAGATTTAAGTCAACCAAAGTAGCAGAGGAGGTACTCAGATCCAGCTGGAAGTTAAGTCAGGAGGGGGAATACAGAAATGTTAAACTAAGGAAAGATTTAAATGCGGAAGAGAGGGAAAAATTTAGAGAAATAAATAGAGAAGTCAAAGAAAAGAACGATAATAGATCAGAAGTGGAGAAGGGCTTTTTTTTCTACAGAAACATGGATGGGAAAGTAAGGAAGTAGCACCTGAAGAAGGGGGAGAGGATAGGGGCGGAGGGGGGGAGAAAAGAAGTGGTGGTACAGGAAGAAGGATTGGAGGGAGAGGTGCAACAGGAAGGGGAAATAGTAGGATAAAGACAGGGAATATCAATCATAATGGTAAAAGCAACAGGTGCAAGATGGTCTATAGCAATGTGGATGGGCTGCTATCAAAGAAATTAGAAATAAATGATTACATCAGACAGGAAGAGCCCTTAATATTGTGTCTATGTGAAACTAAACTAAATAAAGGGATAAGTTTGGAGGGAATGGGATGGAACAACTATAATATCTGGAGAAGGGATAGAGAAGACAAGATGGGGGGAGGGGTGCTAATTCTTACACATAATAAATTGAAAACAAGAATGATTGATCTGAATAATAGTAAAGCGGAAATATTAGCAGTAGAATTGACAGATGATGACAATCAAAAGGCGGATATTGTAGTGGCCTACATGCCGCCCTACACAGGGGCTTGGGAAGAGGAGGAATACAAATTTATCAAAGATGAGATGATTATTTGTATTGAAAAATTAACTCGTAGAAACAATGAATTAATTATAGTAGGGGACTTCAACTGTAAAGAGGTGGATTGGGAGCAGAGAGAAGCTGGTAGCAACGTGAACTCGTGGGGGTATAGGCTACTGGATATGGTAACAGAAAATTTATTAGTGCAAAATATAAAGGAAAATACAAGAAGGGGAAATGATGAAGCATCCAGATTGGACCTAATGTTTACTAGAGACCCAGATGTAATTTCTGATATAAAATACTTACCACCTTTAGGCAAGAGCGATCACGTTGTAATGGATATAGAAATCCTATTGGGTTATTCCAATATGGAGGAGAGGGAGGAGCACAAGGAAACTAGGTTTGACTATGCAAAAGGAGACTACCAATCACTGAGACAATACTTTAGAGATGTTGACTGGAGTGAAATACATCAGAGAAATAGTGTAGACGAGAAGTATGGAGTATTTAAAACAATATATGAAGGAGTTAATAAATATGTCCCTAAACAAGGTAATAGGTCAGCGAAGGAAAAGGATTGGTTTAATGAAAAATGTAGGAAAGCCAAGGAAAAGAGAGACCAAGCATGGAAGGCAGCTAGAAAAAGGTGTAATAGAGAAACTTGGAACAGATACAAGAGATTAAGAAATGTATATGCTGCAATCAGGAGACAAGAAGCCAGAGAATATGAGAAGAACATTGTGAAAAAATGTAAGAGTGATCCTAAGCTGTTCTATAGGTTTATAAATAGTAAAATGAAGGTAAGGGATAGAATAGTCAGGTTGAAGGTTGAGGGGACCACTTATGATGACGACCAGAATATGTGTGAAATTATGAACAATACACTACACTCAGTATATACTAAAGATTATAACTTTGAAGAAGTACCGGTAGGTGAAATTGGTGATAAACTGGGAGAGATTAATTTTCTCCCAGAGGAGCTAGTAGAAATAATGAAAGGACTAGATGTGAAAAAAGCAGTGGGACCTGACAATGTAGCGGGATGGATTTTGAAAGAATGTGCTGACGAACTAGTGAAACCCTTATATGAGATAATGAAATACTCTCTGGAAGTGGGAAAATTACCAATGGACTGGAAGAGAGCCAACATTGTACCGATTTATAAAGGTGGGAACAGGGAACATCCATTGAATTATCGACCTGTGTCACTTACTAGTATAGTGTGCAAAATCTGTGAGAAAATAATTAAGAAAAGATGGATGATTTACTTGGAAAAGAATAATCTACTATCTAACAGGCAATTTGGATTCAGGGAGGGTACCTCATGTGTTACAAATCTACTCAGTTTTTATGACAGAGTGGTTGACATATTACAAGAGCGAGATGGATGGGTGGATTGCGTATATATTGACATGAAGAAAGCTTTTGACAGAGTATCGCATAGCAGGCTGAAGTGGAAATTAAAAGAGTGGAGGGATTCAGGGTAGTTTGTTAAATTGGATGGAGGACTATCTTTCAGGGAGACAGATGAGGACTACTATCAGAGATAAATTTTCTACGTGGAAAGATGTCACAAGTGGAGTTCCGCAGGGAGCGGTGCTGGCTCCCATAATGTTTCTAATATACATTAACGACATGCCAAAGGATATAAATGCATATATGAATATGTTTGCAGATGATGCCAAGATCATGAAGCGTATAGAAGATGAAAACAGTGGTAGGGAATTACAGAGGGATTTGGATAGGATAGATCAATGGAGCAAGAAGTGGAAAATGGAATTTAACACAAATAAATGTCATGTAGTGGAAATGGGAGTAAGTAAAAGAAGGCCTCATACGGAATATAAGTTAGGAGAAAACACTATTAACCCATCAGAGAAAGAAAAGGACTTAGGGATAACTGTTAGGAGTGATCTTTCACCTGAGAATCATATTAATAAGATAGTGGGAGAAACATATGGACTGCTAAACAGAATAAAAATAGCCTTTAACTATATAAACGAGGAGATGCTGGAGAAAATAATAAAAACATTGGTGAGACCAAGACTGGAGTATGCGGCAGTGGTGTGGGCACCACATCTAAAAAAGCATATAAAGAAGCTGGAGAAGGTTCAGAGAGCTGCAACTAGGATGATACCAGAACTGAGAGAATTACCATATGAGGAGAGATTAAAGAAATTAGATTTACCATCTCTAATGGATAGGAGGGAGAGAGGCGATATGATTATGATGTACAAATGTGTGAGAGGACTCGAAAAGGTGGACAAGAAGGGTTATATTGTGAAAGATAATGGTAGAACTAGGGGGCATAGATATAAACTAATGAAAGGAAGATGTAAAGGAGATGTGAGAAAGTATAGTTTCCCTTACAGAAGTATAAGTAAGTGGAATCAGTTGGAAGAGGAAGTGGTGTGTGCCAAAAACATTCATATTTTTAAGGCAAAGTTAGATAATTGTAACTCAGGAAGCGGGACAATACGAGCCTAAAAAGCTCAACTCCTGTATACTACAAATAGGTAAATACAAATAGGTAAATACACACACACACTAGTGGGGGGTTTTTTTTAGATTGTTGGATAATGGGTAAATACTCATTTCAACTCCTCTTCAGTATAAAACACTAGGCTATATCTGAATGAAAAATGAAAAAATACAAACTAAAACTTACTGAAATCGCTGTCGGTCCAAAGTCAGGTTTACCATTTTATCCTGGCGAGCGAGAGCGAGCCTGCAATTTTAAGAGGAATCGGCCTTCGGCCGAAAAAAAAATTCTACCGAAAATTTACAAATTTATATTCAAGGGGGGTCTAGGGGGTGATTTTCTGAGCTTGATGGAGATCTAGAGAGGAAACTAAAAAAATATATGAATACATTAATTAATAGACCAAACAAACGGTCTGTCTCCCCTTAAGGGGATAGTGGCTGTTTTTTTTTTGGTCTATTAATTAATTTATTATTTTAGTTTCCTCGTTGCCGCCTAGACCTCCCTCAAACTTGGAAAAACACCCCCTAGACCCCCCCTCAAGATCCTTTTTAAGCTGCACAAAATCCTCAAATATAGCTAGAATATAATGAGACGTCGCCGGAACAGTAAGGGCTAATTATTAGGTTTATATGAAAGTTAACCCTTTGAGTAAAATGAGTCACTTTTTGGGCAATTTTTGCATGTATTAATTATTTTTCTAGTTTCCTCTCTAGACTTCCATCAAATAAAAAAAAAAAAAAAATTCATTAGATCCCCCTTCTAGATTAATTTGTACAGTTTTCGGTAGAAAAATGTCTCGGCCGAAGGCCGGGACTTCCAACATTACAGGCTCACTATCGTTCGCCAGGGAAATTTTTTACACCTAAATAGCTCGAAAGGTCTAAATATTGACTAAGACATGGGGCGAAACTTCTTAAAATCGACTAACTAATGGGGCAAACATCTTAACATCTGAAAACTAATGGGGCTAAACATGAGGGAGAAAGTGGTCCAGTGGGGCTAGTGGCTGTTTTTTTGGTCTATTAATTAATTTATTCTTTTAGTTTCCTCGCTAGACTTCCCTCAAACTTAGAAAAAAACCCATTAGACCCCCCCTCAAGATCCTTTGTAAGCTGCACAAAATCCTCTAAATATAGCTAGAATATAATGAGACTTCGCTGGAACAGTAAGTGATAATTATTAGGTTTATATGAAAGTTAACCCTTTGAGTAAAAGGAGTAGTATGTGATGTCTCGGCACCCAGTATGTTTTGATCAATAATTCGTATCAGCAATATCTAAGCTTCATTTCTTCATCTAGAGTGAAATATACAAACCATGTTCCTACACTTTCCCGCCCTATTCAACATCTGACAGACATTAATACAGCACAAAGCAAGCAAAACATAATGACAGCTGGGACATGACTTATTAGTGCGACCGTACAGTTGGCTAAATAAGTCTTGTCGCCGTTGTCCTTAACTTTTGCTCGCTGTGTGCTGTATTGTCTGTCAGAAGTTGAATAGGGTGTGTAGCTTGTGTACACTCTGATACCATAGTCTCTAGCCCACCCCACTCTGGCAAAAGGTGAGGCCAGGACCCTTTCTGGATGGCGGCCCACAGTGATGGTGAGGGGTGTGGTTTGAGAGAGAGGGCAACACACAAACGAGCACAGTGTGAAGCATTTGAAGACTTCGAATCCTGTCCCAAATGCTTCACGCTGTTAGTGTGAGTTTCTGTCTCACAAATCCCAGCCATAACTATCACTGGGCCACCGTCCAGAAAGGGTCCTGGCCTCACCTCGTGCCAGAGTGGGGTGGGCTAGAGACTATGGTATCAGAGTGTACATGTTGACACGCTGAATCGAATGGCGCAAACAGAATTGAAATCAGACTATTAGTTTAGGATTTCGTATTTGACTTAGCCTTTCTGGAGGGCCCAAATGACCGGTTTTTTTTTTTACTTTAAAAGTCCTCTGTAGCCCAAACTATAAGTCCTAGGGAATTCTACTTGGTGCCATTCGATTTTTTCTCGACGAGCTGCTTGCATATAAGGTCGTAGATTGCATTTTCGCCCAGCCATTCGGCCAGAATCAAAAATATTTGTTTCCAAAATCCCTGTGTTTAATTTAAGCCCAGGAAAGTTTTTGCACTTGGTGGGCGACTTTCGAATTTAGAGTTTTCATGGGTATATATGGATTCGTCTCGTCATTAGAATTCCAACGGTATATGAATATTTTAATTTTGACCAATTTTTAGGCCCAATAGGCCTATTTTAAAGTTTAAAAACTCCATAGGCGAGTTATCTACTGTATGTATGGATTTTGTTCATTTGTTTTACCGAAAGTACATGTTGACACGCTGAATCGACTGGCGCAAACATAATTGAAATCGGACAATTAGTTTAGGGTTTCGTATATGACTTGGTCTCCCAGAAGGGCCCAAATAACCAGTTTTTGGACTTTAAAAGTCCTCAGTAGTCCAAACTATAAGTCCTACGGAATTTTACTTGGTGCCATTCGATTTTTCTCGACGAGCTGCTTCTATACATAGTCGTAGATTGCAATTTCGATCAGTAATTCGCCCAGAATCGAAAATATTTTGGTCCAAAATTCCTGCAAATTTTTGCACTTGGCGGGCGACTTTAGAATTTAGAGTTTAGAGTTTTCATGGGTATATATGGAATCGTCTCGTCGTTGCGATTCCAACGGTATATACATTTTTGGATTTATACCATTTTGTAGGCCCAATAGGCCTAATTTTGATTTTGATTTAGAACATTTCTAAATCACCCATAGACGAGTTATCTATGTATGGATTTTGTTCAAATTTTAACCATAAGTTCACTTTGACACGCTGAATCGAATGACGCAAACATAATTGAAATCGGACAATTAGTTTAGGATTTCGTGTATGACTTGGCCTCTCAGAAGGGCCCAAATGACCCGTTTTTGGACTTTAAAAGTCCAGGAAATTGTTTGCACTTGGCGGGCGACTTTCGAATTTAGTTTTCATGGGTATATATGGATTCGTCTTGTCATTATGATTCCAACGGCATATGCATTTTTTAATTTTGACAATTTTTGTAGGCCCAATAGGCCTATTTTACAGTATTCAAACCACTGTCCCCTACATGGTGGCTGTCTAAGTCAGAGAAGAAGCTGTTGGAGTGGCTTTGTTGGTGTTATTAGTTAGAGAAGGATATATAATTAAAGCTCTTTCCTATGTCTTCCTTCCACCCAAATTACCCACTTGTTATAATGGAGCAGCCACGTAAGTGATAATATGGCATGTTTAAATAGTATAGTTAGCCATACAATATTGAAGAAGATAGTTTTCTTTCAATAAGCTTTACAGAAAACGAAAGTTATGAATGGGTAACTATTATATTTTATTAGAAATCGAAGTAGAGTATCGATCAGTACTTTCCGTAGTTATCTATGTATGGATATTGTTCAAATTTATACCACAAATACACTTTGACACGCTGAATCGAATGGCGCAAACAGAATTGAAATCGGATCATTAGTTTAGGATTTATAATTTGACTCGGCCTCCCAGAACGGCCCATATGACCCGTTTTTGGACATTAAAAGTCGTCTGTAGCCCAAACTATAAGTCTTAGGAAATTCTACTTGGTGCCATTCGATTTTTCTCGACGAGCAGCTTCTACATATGGTCGTAGATTGCATTTTCGACCAGCCATTCGCCCAGAATCGAAAATATGTTTTTCCAAAATCCCTGAGTTTTATTTAAAGCCCAGGAAATGTTTTGCACTTGGCGGGCAACTTTCGAATTTAGAGTTTTCATGGGTATATATTGTTTCGTCTCATTACAATTCCAACGGTATATGCATTTTTGAATTTTTACAAAGTTTTAGGCCCAATAGGCCTATTGTAATGTTTAAAAACTCCATAGACGAGTTATCTATGTATGGATTTTGTTCAAAATTTTAACCAGAAGTTCACTTTGACACGCTGAATCGAATGGAAGAAACATAATTGAAATCGGACAATTCGTTTAGAATTTAGGATTTGACTTGGCTTCTCAGAAGACCCGTTTTTGGACATTAAAAGTCCTCTGTAGCCCAAACTATAAGTCCTAGGGAATTCTACTTCGTGCCATTCGATTTTTCTCGACGAGCAGCTTCTATACATGGTAGTAGATTGCATTTTCGACCAGACATTCGCTCAGAATCGAAAATACTTTTTTCCAAAATCACTTAAGCCCAGGCAAATTTTTGCACATGGCGGGCGACTTTCGAATTTAGAGTTTTCATGGATATATATGGATTCGTCTCGTCGTTGCGATTCCAACGGTATATACATGTTTGGATTTAGACCATTTTGTAGGCCCAATAGGCCTAATTTTTATTTTGATTTAGAACATTTCTAAATCACCCATAGAAGAGTTATCTATGTATGGATTTTGTTCAAATTTTAACCATAAGTTAATTTTTACACGCTGAATTGAATGGCGCAAACTGAATTGAAATCGGACAATTAGTTTAGGATTTCGTATTTGACTTTCCCTCTCAGAAGGGGCCGTTTTTGGACTTTAAAAGTCCTCTGTAGCCCAAACTATAAGTCCTAAGGAATTCTACTTTGTGCCATTCGATTTTCTTCGACGAGCAGCTTCTATACATGGTCGTAGATTGCATTTTCGACCAGCCATTCGCCCAGAATCGAAAATACTTTTTTCCAAAATCCCTGCGTTTAATTTTAAGTCCAGGCAAATTTTTGCACTTGGCGGGCGACTTTCGAATTTCGAGTATTCATGGGTATATATGGATTCGTCTCGTCGTTGCGATTCCAACGGTAGGCCTATATGCATTTTTTAATTTTGACCAATTTTTAGGCCCAATAGGCCTATTGTACAGTATTCAAACCACTGTCCCCTACATGGTGGCTGTCTAAGTCAGAAGAAGCTGTTGGAGTGGCTTTGTTGTGTGTGTTATTAGTTAGAGAAGGATATATATTTAAAGCTCTTTCCTATGTCTTCCTTCCACCCAAATTACCCACTTGTTATAATGAAGCAGCCACGTAAGTGATAATATGGCTTGTTTAAATAGTATAGTTAGCCATACAATATTGAAGACGATAGTTTTCTTTCAATAATCTTTACAGAAAACTATAGTTATGAATGGGTAACTATTATATTTTATTTTATTAGAAATCTAAGTAGAGTATCGATCAGTACTTTCCGTTGTTATATATGTATGTATATTGTTCAAATTTATACCACAAATACACTTTGACACGCTAAATCGAATGGCGCAAACATAATTTAAGTTGGATCATTCGTTTAGGATTATAATTTGACTCGGCCTCCCAGGTTCCCAGAACGGCCCAAATGACCCGTTTTTAGACTTTAAAAGTCCTCTGTAGCCCAAACTATAAGTCTTAGGGAAGTCTACTTGGTGCCATTCGATTTTTCTCGACGAGCAGCTTCTATACATGGTCGTATATTGCATTTTCGACCAGCCATTCGCCCAGAATCGAAAATACTTTTTTCCAAAATCCCTGCGTTTAATTTTAAGTCCAGGCAAATTTTTGCACTTGGCGGGCGACTTTCGAATTTAGTGTTCATGGGTATATATGGATTCGTCTCGTCGTTGCGATTCCAACGGTATATGCATTTTTGTATTTTGACCAATTTTTAGGCCCATTTTACAGTATTCAAACCAGTCCCCTACATGGTGGCTGTCTAAGTCAGAAGAAGCTGTTGGAGTGGCTTTGTTGTGTGTTATTAGTTAGAGAAGGATATATATTTAAAGATCTTTCCTATGTCTTCCTTCCACCCAAATTACCCACTTGTTATAATGGAGCAGCCACGTAAGTGATAATATGGCATGTTTAAATAGTATAGTTAGCCATACAATATTGAAGACGATAGTTTTCTTTCAATAATCTTTACAGAAAACGATAGTTATGAATGGGTAACTATTATATTTTAATTTATTAGAATTCGAAGTAGAGTATCGATCAGTACTTTCCGTTGTTATATATGTATGGATATTGTTCAAATTTATACCACAAATACACTTTGACACGCTAAATCGAATGGCGCAAACATAATTTAAGTTGGATCATTCGTTTAGGATTATAATTTGACTCGGCCTCCCAGGTTCCCAGAACGGCCCAAATGACCCGTTTTTAGACTTTAAAAGTCCTCTGTAGCCCAAACTATAAGTCTTAGGGAAGTCTACTTGGTGCCATTCGATTTTTCTCGACGAGCAGCTTCTATACATGGTCGTAGATTGCATTTTCGACCAGCCATTCGCCCAGAATCGAAAATACTTTTTTCCAAAATCCCTGCGTTTAATTTTAAGTCCAGGCAAATTTTTGCACTTGGCGGGCGACTTTCGAATTTAGTGTTCATGGGTATATATGGATTCGTCTCGTCGTTGCGATTCCAACGGTATATGCATTTTTGTATTTTGACCAATTTTTAGGCCCATTTTACAGTATTCAAACCACTGTCCCCTACATGGTGGCTGTCTAAGTCAGAAGAAGCTGTTGGAGTGGCTTTGTTGTGTGTTATTAGTTAGAGAAGGATATATATTTAAAGATCTTTCCTATGTCTTCCTTCCACCCAAATTACCCACTTGTTATAATGGAGCAGCCACGTAAGTGATAATATGGCATGTTTAAATAGTATAGTTAGCCATACAATATTGAAGACGATAGTTATGAATGGGTAACTATTATATTTTAATTTATTAGAATTCGAAGTAGAGTATCGATCAGTACTTTCCGTTGTTATATATGTATGGATATTGTTCAAATTTATACCACAAATACACTTTGACACGCTAAATCGAATGGCGCAAACATAATTTAAGTTGGATCATTCGTTTAGGATTATAATTTGACTCGGCCTCCCAGAACGGCCCAAATGACCCGTTTTTAGACTTTAAAAGTCCTCTGTAGCCCAAACTATAAGTCTTAGGGAAGTCTACTTGGTGCCATTCGATTTTTCTCGACGAGCAGCTTCTATACATGGTCGTAGATTGCATTTTCGACCAGCCATTCGCCCAGAATCGAAAATACTTTTTTCCAAAATCCCTGCGTTTAATTTTAAGTCCAGGCAAATTTTTGCACTTGGCGGGCGACTTTCGAATTTAGTGTTCATGGGTATATATGGATTCGTCTCGTCGTTGCGATTCCAACGGTATATGCATTTTTGTATTTTGACCAATTTTTAGGCCCATTTTACAGTATTCAAACCACTGTCTCCTACATGGTGGCTGTCTAAGTCAGAGAAGAAGCTGTTGGAGTAGCTTTGTTGTGTGTTATTAGTTAGAGAAGGATATATATTTAAAGATCTTTCCTATGTCTTCCTTCCACCCAAATTACCCACTTGTTATAATGGAGCAGCCACGTAAGTGATAATATGGCATGTTTAAATAGTATAGTTAGCCATACAATATTGAAGACGATAGTTTTCTTTCAATAATCTTTACAGAAAACGATAGTTATGAATGGGTAACTATTATATTTTAATTTATTAGAAATCGAAGTAGAGTATCGATCAGTACTTTCCGTTGTTATCTATGTATGGATATCGTTCAAATTTATACTGCAAATACACTTTGACACGCTGAATCGAATGGCGCAAACAGAATTTAAATCGGATCATTAGTTTAGGATTTATAATTTGACTCGGCCTCCCAGAATGGCCCAAATGACCCGTTTTTGGACTTTAAAAGTCCTCTGTAGCCCAAACTATAAGTCTTAGGGAATTCTACTTGGTGCCATTCGATTTTTCTCGAAGAGCAGCTTCTATACATGGTTGTAGATTGCATTTTCGACCTGCCATTCGCCCAGAATCGAAAATGTTTTTCCAAAATTCCTGAGTTTTATTTAAAGCCCAGGAAATGTTTTGCACTTGGCGGGCGACTTTCGAATTTAGAGTTTTCATGGGTATATATGGTTTCGTCTCGTCATTACAATTCCAACGGCATATGCATTTTTGAATTTAGACCAATTTTTAGGCCCAATAGGCCTATTGTAATGTTTAAAAACTCCATAGACGAGTTATCTATGTATGGATTTTGTTCAAATTTTAACCATAAGTTCACTTTGACACGCTGAATCGAATGGCGCAAACATAATTGAAATCGGACAATTAGTTTAGGATTTCGTGTATGACTTCACCTTCCTGGAGGGCCCAGGGGACCGTTTTTTGTACTTTAAAAGTTCTCTGTAGTCCAAACTATAAGTCCTAGGGAATTTTACTTGGTGCCATTAGATTTTTCTCGACGAGCTGCTTCTATACATAGTCGTAGATTGCAATTTCGATCAGCAATTCGCCCAGAATCGAAAATATTTTGGTCCAAAATCCCTGCGTTTTATTTAAGCCTAGGCAAATTTTTGCACTTGGCGGGCGACTTTCGAATTTAGAGTTTTCATGGGTATATATGGATTCATCTCGTCGTTGCGATTCCAACGGTATATAAATGTTTGGATTTAGACCATTTTGTAGGCCCAATAGGCCTAATTTTGATTTTGATTTAGAACATTTCTAAATCACCCATAGACGAGTTATCTATGTATGGATTTTGTTCAAATTTTAACCATAAGTTCACTTTTACACGCTGAATCGAATGGAGCAAACCGAATTGAAATTTGACAATTAGTTTAGGATTTCGTATTTGACTTGGCCTCTCAGAAGGGCCCAAATGACCCGTTTTTGGACTTTAAAAGTCCTCTGTAGCCCAAACTATAAGTCCTAGGGAATTCTACTTGGTGCCATTCGATTTTTCTCGAAGAGCAGCTTCTATACATGGTCGTAGATTGCATTTTCGACCAGCCATTCGCCCAGAATCGAAAATACTTTTTTCCCTAAATCCCTAACCAGGAAAGTTTTTGCACTTGGCGGTCGAATTTCGAATTTAGAGTTTTCATGGGTATATATGGATTCGTCTCATCATTAGAATTCCAACGGTATATGAATTTTTTAATGTTGACCAATTTTTAGGCCCAATAGGCCTATTTTAAAGTTTAAAAACTCCAAAGAAGAGTTATCTATGTATGAATTTTGTTCAATTTTTTACCAAAAGTACACTCGGATACCATAGTCTCTAGCCCACCCCACTCTGACAAAAGGTGAGGCCAGGACCCTTTCTGGATGGCGGCCCACAGTGATGGTGAGGGGTGTGGTTTGAGAGAGAGGGCAACACACAAACGAGCACAGTGTGAAGCATTTGAAGACTTCGAATCCTGTCCCAAATGCTTCACGCTGTGTTAGTGTGTGCGTTTCTGTCTTACAAATCCCAGCCATAACTATCACTGTGGGCCACCGTCCAGAAAGGGTCCTGGCCTCACCTCGTGCCAGAGTGGGGTGGGCTAGAGACTATGGTATCAGAGTGTACATATAGGAACATGTTTGTATATCTCACTCGAAACAATGAATTGATGCTTAGAAAGTGCAGATACCAATAATTGCTCGAAATATACTTGGTGCTCCGACACCACTTATTTGGCCGACTGTACCAGCGACGTCTGTTCTATATAATTCTAGCTATATGTTGATATGTAGCTTAGGAAGGACCTGTGCTAGGTAAAAAGGGTTGACTGAGATAGTTCGAAGCCTTATTGTTGCTAAGAGATCCTTCCAAAGCTGCATACAATCGTGTAATAGTAGCCAGAATAGAGCTAAAAGGACGGCACTGGTACTGAACAGTTTAATTGGTGGGTTGGTGATAGTTCGAAGCCTTATTGTTGCTAAGAGATCCTTCCTAAGCTGCATACAATCGTCTAATAGTAGCCAGAATAGAGTTAAAAGGACGGCACTGGTACTGAACAGTTTAATTGGTGGGTTGGTGATAGTTCGAAGCCTTATTGTTGCTAAGAGATCCTTCCTAAGCTGCATACAATCGTCTAATAGTAGCCAGAATAGAGTTAAAAGGACGGCACTGGTATTGAACGGTTTAATTGGTGGGTGAAAGTATAAATATTGTTATTGGATGGCTAGAGGCCCTCCTTAAGCTGAATAAAATTGCATACTGATGGCCGAAATAGAATGTTAAAAACTTCCTCGAATACCGAAAGGGTCAAGTTGTTGTTGTTGTTGTTGTTGTTCCCTAAGCTGCCTGGCCGAACAGCCCCGAGTCCCTGAGAAAGGCCATGGCCACGATCGGGCTTTCCCACAGAGCTCTCATTGAGTGTAGATTGTGTTGTTGGCGTAAGTGGTTGTGTGAAATGCAGTCTTCTATGATGTGTTTAATGGTATGGGGTGCTGTGTTACATCCCGGGCAGGCGTCGACAACGGAGTCATCCAGTCTCTTCTGATAGCTCAGGAGAGCTGGATGGTGTCCGCATCTCAGCCTGGCCAGGTGGACTCTGTCCTCGCGAGGAAGGGAGGATTCGGAAGGATGGATTTCGGGAGGTCGTGCATGCAGCTGCGTGTTGTCTGTGAGTGAGTGGATGGATCGGTGAGAGATATGAGTATGGATGTGCTTCTGGAAGTTGGTTCGGGGTGGGCAGGGAGGGAGAGAGGACAATAATTGTGTGTGATACCGTGTGCTGGGTGTTGTTTTGATATTTCTTGGTGTCTGTGGGTGTGTTGCCATGTAGTTTAGTGGGTGGTCTTGGTTCGTGGAGGCTGCTGCCAGGAATTGAGTGCCTCTCATGTCCAGATGGTCTTTGACTTTGAGGATTTTGGTTTCTTGATGTAGGTGATCTGTGGGTGCAGTAGCTGTGCAGCCTGTAATGATCTTCATGGCTTTGTTTTGAATAGTCTGTAAGGTCTTATATGTGTTTCAGCTAGGTTAGAAGCCCAGGCTGGGCTTGCGTATTCCATCACTGATCTTATGTATTGTTTATATACTGTGGTGGTAGTTTCTTTGTTGTGTCCAAATTTTGTGTGAGCAAGTGACCTGAGGGCGTTAAGTCTGGGTGTCAGTTTCTTTTTAATGTTTGTGGTGTGCTGTTTGAATGTCATATGAGTATCATATGTTACTCCTAGGATTTTGGGTGTGTGTGTATGTGTTAGGGGTGTGTTGTTTATGGTGAGTTGAGGGATGTATTCGTGTTCTCCTGTCCAACTTGTGAGCAGGGTTGCGGTGGATTTGGCTGGGGCTAGATTAAGTCTGTTTGTAGTGCACCAGCCATGTAGTGTGTAGAGATAGGGTTGAAGGAGATCTGTTGCTCTTTTTGGGTCATGGTGTGTGCATGTGAGTGTTATGTCATCTGCATAGGAGGCTAAGTTTATTTGGGGCGTATTGGGTGTAGTTATATCGTGCATGTACAGATTGAAGAGTGCGGGCGATAGGACGGATCCTTGTGGGACTCCGTTTGGAAAGTTTCTGATTTTAGATGACTGACCGGCAAAAGATACGTGTGCACATCTGCCTGCTAGGAAGTTGGCCAGCCACCGTTTTGTGTTGTTGTGCATGTTTGTGTTGTAGATTTTGTTTGTTAGGTTGTGGCGGGGGATGGCATCGAAGGCTTTACTAATGTCGAGTGTGGCTAATAGTGATCTGTGTGGTGGTCTAGCTGAATTGATGCCGTCGAAAGCTCTTTGTGTAAGGTCTGTGAGAAGAGTGTTTGTGGAGTGCAGTGGCCTAAAGCCATGTTGTGTTGGAGCTAGGGGTAGGTCAGATGTAATTAGTTGTAATACTAGGCGTTCCATGACTTTGGAGGGGGAGCAAAGGAGTGTGATGGGGCGGTGCGAGGAGGGTAGCATGGGGTCTTTGTTGGGTTTGGGGAATGTGATGATGATACCATGCTTCCAAATGTCTGGTATTGTGTTGTGTGAATAGCTGTAGTTTGATATGTTAGTGAGTGCTTGTATGCCTTGTGGTCCCAGGTGTCTGAGGTGTATGTTGCTTATGTTGTCTAGGCCACAGGCGGGTGAGTGCTTGAGATTGTTGATGATATGCTTTGTCTGGTGATTGGTGTATAGTCAGGGTCTGTGGGGAATTGTCTCTTACGTCGGATGACACGTCGGTCGTCTTTGTGAGGTTTTAGGTGGCTGACATGTGAAAAGTGATTGATGAGTGTTTGCTTGTTGTTTACATGAAGGAGTAGAGTCTGTTGTTGTGATTGCAGCATGTGATTGTGTTGTGTTGCTGTTGGAAAGTGTGATGCTGTTTAGTGTTTTGTATAGTTTTTTGGGGTTTGTTTTGTGATAAAGTGTTTGTAGGAAGTTATTCCAATTTAGTTTTTGTTGTTCTTGTATTTTGTTGTTAGTTTGGGTGTTGAGTGCTTGAATTTGTTGTGTGATGTCTTGTGTGTGGGGTGCTGGGGAGTGTTTCAGTATGTCGCGTTGTCCGATGAGGTTTTGAATTTCTGGTGTGAAGTTGGGGTTGTCTTTTTCTGTTCCCTCTTGGAATGTGTTTCTTGTCAGCGTTTTGGATAGTTTTATTGAGTATGTGTACAGCATTGTTGATGTTAGTGATGGGTGTACTGTTTAGAGTTGTGAAGTGTTGTTCTGTCTCATTTGTGAATGCTTCCCAGTTAGCTCTTTTATAATTGGTGTATGTGTGTTTGTGGCTAGCTGGGGTGAGTCTGGTTTTGGTGGTGATAATGATCGGGAGGTGGTCAGAGCCACCCTCTGACCACCCTCCAGGATGTTGTGGGGGCGAGTTCTGGGGAGCAAAAGGTGATGTCTGGAGATGATGGGTTATAGAGGGCTTGGTGAGGAATATGGGTATGTTGATGGATGTCGTTAAGGATGATGAGGTTATCGGTTTGGTTTTGTAGTACCAGCCCTCTGTCTGTGTCGGGGTTGTCGACAAACCAGGCCGACGTCTTGGCGTTGAAGTCACCACACATCATCCTGGGTGAGGGAGGGGCTGGGGGTTGGGATGGGTGAGGTGGGGGTGGGGATTGGGGAGCAGGAGATGGGGGTTGGAATGGATTAGGATGGGGTGTGGTGTGTTGAGTTGAGGATGTGGATGGTATGGGAAGGTTAGGTGGGTTAGGGAGGAGAGGTGGACGGGTTTTAGGGGGGGGAGTGGATGATATGGGAAGGTTAGGTGGGTTGGGGAGGAGAGGTGGACGGGTTTTAGGTGAGGGATTTGACTGGGAGAGGGAGGGGCATGAGGAACAGGTCCAGGTGTTTGTGTAGTGTTTCTTGGAGGCAAGTGTTGTGCAGTTGAAGTGGGTCCAGTTCCCGCATGAATTGCAGAGAACTGAACCCTTAGTATGGCGACTCGAAGTGATGGGTTTTGAGCAAGTTGGACATATGTATGTGAACGTGGGTCCTGGGTTGCTCTCAATGTCTCCGGCTAGAAGAAGTCTTCGAGAAATGACAGCCGGAGAGTCATTTCTCGGTGTAGGAAAAACTGTGATGTGTGTGTGTGTGGTGTGAGAGGTGTGGAAATTCCCGGCGCGACCGAAGCCGCTACAAGGACCCGTGCCCCCAGGGAGGGGGCAGGGGATGGTTGTGACGGTTTGGCTCCCGAAACTGCTCCCCGCGGCCAGCATCCGGTTTTCCTCCACTGGTCGTTGATTTTGTCTTCGGCTGTGGAGGGTCGGCAGCCATCCGCGGTTGGCAGCCTCGGGAGGTGGCCCCACGGCGTAGACGCCGCCACATCAGGATCAGGGTTAAGTTATGTACAGTAGGCATATACCCCATTGCTGGAGGTGGCAGACACAAGACAGAACCCGAACAGAAACATTTAAAAAGTTCCTATTCTCAGGGTCCGGGACCACTTTCGCGTTCCCTCGCCCGTTTCTCAGTCTCGTCGAGTAGGAGAATTAAACTAGGAGGATTCAGAGCCCCTGCCCCAGTAAATAAATGTCCTTAGGGGGGAGGTACTTGCTTTTTCTGGACCCCATTCTCCCTCATGCTTTTGGTTTTGAGATTTTAAGAAGTTCGTTCTATTAGTTTGTCGATTTTAAGACCTTTCGCCCCATTTCTTTGTCAATATTCAGACCTATCTTGTCATTTAGGTGTCAATGTTATCCTGGCGAGCGATAGCGAGCCTGGAATTTGATAAGGAACCTTCAAATTTTTCTGCCAAAAAATGTACACATTTATCTTGAAAGGGGATCAAGAGTGTTATTTTAAGCTTGGAGGACTAGCAAGGAAACTGATGGAAAAAAAAAAATAACCAAAAAAACAGCACAACCCCCTCTAAGACCTAAACAAAGCCTGTCTAGTGGGTTTGTTATAGAGTATTTTGATATTAAGGGGGGATGTAGGGCTTTTCTGGACTCCCTTCTCCCTCATGTTTAACCCCATTAGTTAGGAGGTTTTGGAGACGTTTTCCATTAGTTTGGCGATTATAAGACTTTTCACCCATTTCATTGTCAATATTAGGACCTCTTGTGCCACTTAAGTGTCAATTTTTTCCTGGCGAGCGAAAGCAAGCCTGTAATTTTAGGAGGAACCGGCCGAATACCAAAAATTTTACAAATTTATCTAAAAAGGGGGTCCAAGGGTGTTTAAGGGTGTTTTTTAAAGCTTGGTGGAGGTCTAGCGAGGAAACTAAACAAATAAGTAAATATACTAAAATACCAACCATCCCCCCTTAAACAATTGAGGAAATATAATTGAAGTTGAAGGTTCGACTAATTTGTTCTGTAGTTGTACAGTCGGTCAAATAAGTGATGTCGCGGCACCAAGTACAGTCTGCCTAATAAGTGATGTCTCAGCACCAAGTATATTTTGATCCATAATTTGTTTCGGCAATATCTAAACTTAATTTATTAATTTCGAGGGGGATATACTAACCTATTCCTACACTTACCCACCCTATTCAACATCTGACAGACATTAATACAGCACAGAGGGAGCCAAACGTAATGCCAACTGGGACATGACTTATTAGCGCGACTGTACATTTCGATTACTAATTGGTATCAACAGTATCTAAGGTTTTAATGTATAGTTTCGAGCGAGATATACAAACATGTTCCTATCTTTACACGCCCTATTCAACATCTGACAGACATTGATAGCCTACAGCACACGAGAAATATAAACATGTTCCCATCTTTACACACCCCATTCAACATCTGACCGACATTGATACAGCACACAACGAGAAAAACGTAATGACAGTGGAGACATGACTTATTTGACCAACCGTAATATTATTTCCCCATACTGTACAGTATACAACTTAAGGGGAGGAAGACCGTTTTTCTGGACCACTTTCTCTCTAGTCCCATTAGTTTTGAGACATTCGGCCCGTTAGTTTGGTGATGTTAACACCTTTCGCCCCATTTCGTTGTTAATTTTAAGACCTTTCGTGCCATTTAGGTGTATTTTTTCCTGGCGAGCGATAGTGAGCCTGCAATTTTAGGAGGAATCGGCCTTCGGCCGGGACATTTTTCTACCGAAAAATTTACAAATTTATCTTTAAGGGGGGGTCTAGGGTGTGTTTTTCTAAGCTTGATGGAGGTCTAGGGAGGAATCTAAAACCATATATGAATAAATGAATTAATAGACCAAACAAACGGTCTGCCTCCCCTTAACCCCTTCTGTACCGGTGGTCTTTTTATATCTAATTTTAACTACTTTTAGCCAATTTTATGAAGCTTAGGAAGGATATGTGGTAGCTAAAAGGAGGCATTGAGAAGCTTAGGAAGGATATGTGGTGGCTAAAAGGAGGCATTGAGATAGTCTTAAAATTTACTAGAAGTCTTTCCTAAGCTGAACAAAATAGTTTAACCCTCTCAGACATATGACGCGATTTTGAGCCTATTAAAGATACTTTAAAGCCTTTGTTACCATCAGGGGTATTTAGAAACCTTTAGTTTAGTTACTTCAACCTCTGCAGTTGTCTTTGAGTTAGCTGTGGGCAGAAAAATAATTTTGGAGAGGTAATTATAAGAGTGAGAGAACTCTATTTCTTATTGCTAATCTGGCAACCTCTGAGTCATATGAGTCTGAAAGGGTTAATAGCAGCCAGACTAAAATATAAAAAGTCGCTGGTACATAAAGGGTTAATAAGCAATTACAGTATAAGCTAAAATTGATTTGGTTCCTTATTTTATAAATGTAATAACAATATAACAGATTTGAAGAGTATTGATAGGTCTAATAATTGGATATATAATCGTAGTCATGTACTTAACCTTTAACAGTGTTGATGGTGTAATGGTTAGTGTTTAAGATCTGTATGTGGTAACCCAGGTTCGAATCTCGGGGGGGATCACATGCTTTCATAAAATTCATTGGCTGGTGTTGGGTGTGGAATTAATTAGATTATTCCTTGGACAGTTTCAAAATATAGTACTGTAGCTAAATATTTTGTCTTGTCTTTACAGATGATGGTCTTGGTGTGAAGAACCTACAAGACTACATGGATGTTCATTGGTTGAGGCCGAAGAATTCATCATACATCCGGACTTGAATTGTGGAAGTCTGAAGTCTGAGGACCAGTACAGGATCCACTAGGACACCACGACTCGCATGACTTGAGGAATAGGATGGAGAGGTGAGGGGAACTAAAACAATGACTCGCGGGACTTGAGGAATAGGATGGAGAGGTGAGGGGAACAACAACAACGACGACTCGCGAGACTTGAGGAATAGGATGGATTGGAGAGGGAACAACAAGACTCACTGGACTTTATGAATAGGATGGTTTGGAGAGGGAACAAAAACAACAAGAATTGCGGGACTTGAGGAATAGGCTGGAGAGGTGAGGGAACCATAACCACAACAACACCCAGCAGACTGACTAAGCGAGGCGATGAGAAACTATGATGAGGGAACCAAGCCTTCTCACAAGGGCATTGACGGAACAATTGGGGCCGACGAGAGGAACCCCAAAATAGGCTGCAGTGTGCTAGGGCAAGATACTACTGATGATAACCACCACAGACACTATCCTGGCCGGCATCACGACAGATGGGAAGCCGACTCGGATGCAAGACCGGTTGAGGGCGAGCAAGACAGACCGGTTGAGGGCGAGCAAGACAGACCGGTTGAGGGCGAGCAAGACAGACCGGTTGAGGGCGAGCAAGACAGACCGGTTGAGGGCGAGCGAAAGACCGAACAAGGCGGCATTAAGGAAGAATAAGATGGACTGCAGATATCCACCGAAACCACCTTGGATGCGTCCAAAGAAATTTTGAGCTTAAGTGGATACCACCAACAAGACCTCTTTGCTGCCTGGAACCTCAACTTGAAAAATCCAGTTGCCGACTACAATTACTGATGCACAAAAAAATTCCTGATATTGAATGGCCTTTCCAGTGGGGTGCAGACGCAACTCCTCCGGAACCCCAAATCACTTGCCGACTTCCCAACAAGCACTGTTGACGCTGCCCACTCCCTTGTAAACTTTCAACGACCACTGTCCAAACTGTTTAAGCACTGACCTCTCCTACAATGAAGTCCTCGACAACCACTGCCCTCGGAGACCTCCCCTGAAATTAAGTCCTCCACAACCACTGCACTCTAAAAACTCTCCTGAAAAACAATTGCCCTCTCCTGAAATTAAATCCTCGACAACCATTGCCCTCAGAGACTTCTGAAGTCCCTCAACCATGGCCCTCCAAGCAGTTGACGACCACCACCACCCTACGAGGAAGTTCTACGCCTGCTGTCATCGAGGACTTCTACTACTTTACGGAACCGTCCCTGGGTGGAGCAATGTGCTCTACCCCCCATAATCTGATCTAATGTTTTTAAGTCTTTATCTTGAACATAAGATAAAAGGAACCCCTCGTTTTTCTCAACTTTTGAATTTTTTTTTTTTTTTTTTTTAATAAAAAAAAATCCTGAGATATGTATGTGGTTGTTTAAGGGACACTCTTTTAAGTATAAATAAAGAAAAGTACCATGAATTTTCTGATTTAATTACCTTCTAATAATACATACATTACAAAAGATCATAGAATGTTAAGTTTATTTTTTTTATCAATAAAAAAAATATAATATTTACGGAGACTCGAAGAAGTATCATTTGGCAAAGGACCTATGGCCAATTTTTTTTGTAAATGTTCCTCTAAAGTAATAAGTTCAATATTGACCGAGACCTGGTCTTACTAAATCTCCCCTAAGAAAAGTTAAACTGCAACCTGAGCTTTAGGAAATGTTTATAAAAGTCCTAAGGCTAGAGTCCCAACTAAGACTGTAATTAGGCGTTTAGGACAAATTATAGGCATACTCCTCAGAAAGTAATGAATACAGTCCCAGTACTCGCATGGTCAGTGTAACACGGGAATTCATAAGGCATATTACTAAACTATAATAGATTCTGGCTTGTCATACAAAACGGTGCTTTAAATTAATTTACTCTCAATAATTAAGCTATACCGTAGTTAATTATGAATCTACTAATTGAAATGTATAAAACTTGCAAAAGAACTGCTGGAAATAACACTTCAACAAATAAAAACACAGTCCACCACATAGGGTGTAGCCTACATGAGCAAGTTTATCTGGATCACAAATATAACTACGCACTATCGTCACGTTAAAGGAATTCGTGCCAGAATCGATGACATATTAGATAAAATGCCAAAGAAACTTCCCATGTGACACTGCCTTAAGAATCTTCATATTACCTCACAAACACTAGTCTATTCATTACGATCAGGCCAAATATCTTCACCAATATACTTCCATAACTCAAAAGTGACTATACAGTACTCCGTTTCATTTTATCTGATGGTAAATTGAATCCCTTGGCAACTGATTTATCGATAACTAATAGAAAAATATGAAATGTATATGTCCCTGTATCTTAATAATGCCAAGTTTAAATAATTAACACAATATTTCACTGAGAAATCTTGATGGAAACTTTGCAATTTACCGCCAGTTGAAAAGAAACTGAGTGATGCAGCCCATTTTGAGTTACCGAGGATAGGCGTCGTGATTTCTGGCCTCCTTATAACCAATAGACTATAACAGGATGATGATTAACACCTTCAGTATAACATTGAGGCTTTTATTCTGGCTATCAGTAGGCAATATTATTCAGCTTAGGAAGGACTTAAGGAGCCAGAGTTTAACCGTTCTTAATCCATAGAGCCATCCAAATCTGAATAAAATCGTCCAATGTTAACCAGAAAAATTGCATAAAAGCAGCAAAATACTGATACCATGGCTTAGTAGGCAATTTTATTCTGGCTACCATCAGCTGATTTTATTCAGCTTAGGAAGGACCTCTAGGAATGAAAGGTTACATATGAGGTACAGTACAGTAAAAATCAAAAGTTCAACGAAAACCTTGATGTACGGTAATTTGTAATGGATCTAGAGAGAGGGAGGGAGGGACATTAACTAACATTTCAACGCTGTGATAGAATATATACTAAACAAGGGCTATTAGTAAACACAAGGGAAATGACAGTAACTTGATATTATGCAGTTCAAGAACAAGGTTTTCATTGAATTATTGATTTTGACTGTAGATAGTGAGAATAAGCACCAGTGATAAAAAAATATATGTTTGTTTTAAGCAACAATAATCATTCAGTATATTAATTATTATTATTGATGATAGTAAAACCAAATCTTCCTAACAGTACTGTACAGTACAGTACTAGTAATGGTTGAACATCCTTATCCATTACACTCCAATGGCTCAGCCCAAGTTGCCTTTCAGCAGTTGGCAAGTACAATAAAGTCCTGCCAAAACACATCCCCATCAATCCAAATTATTATGTTTTTTACACCAACCAACTTCACATCTAAACTCAATTAATGAAATCAACAAATACATGTGGCACTCCGAGGACTCGAACCCAGGATACTCGCATCGAAATTCCGCGCACTATGCATTACGCTATCTAGACAGTTAGATAATTGAGTGATTGATAGAACACCTGGCACCACAACCAAAAGGTCATATGGCAACCCAAATATTAGGTCAAGTATAATTGAGAAGAAAACATTCAATTTTAGATAGCTAAAAAACTTAAAGGCCACAATTACTGTCCTTGAGTATACAAGACACAGTAGGATAAATGTGGCATATTATACTTTTACTTCATTAACTTGTTAAATTCTCCTACTCAACAAGACAGAAAAAGGAGCGAGGGAATGTGCAAGTGGTCCCGGACACTGAGAATAGGAACTTTAAATATTGTTTCTGTACGGGCTCTGTCTTGTGTCGGCCACCCCCAGCAATGGGGTATGTGCCTGAGTATATACATACATTACAGTATTCTTACAGTAGATCCTCTGGAAAAAGGCAAACTATGCCTGTGTATCCAGCTCAGTACCAGTACTTGCACTGCTGCGGTCGTTCACGGTGTTGGCGGCGGCGGTAGCAGACGCAACATTTTTACTATTCTGTATTTTTGTAATACATACTTCACTAACTGTAAAGTTCCCCTTATCCCCAGGGCTAACATCAATCTTTGGTTTTACATACATCAATAATAATGAAAATATTGAAATCATAAGTTGCTTACAACAAACAAAAAGTATATTTATCATTAATGCTTTACTACACACCTCATACAGATCCATATTCCCAAGACAAAACCCATCATTGTTGGTGGTAATGGCCGGTAAAATAGTCTTGCTGTATTCCTAACCAGTCAATATGATAGGCTGGAGGTTGTAATGCAATGGGAAGTACTGTAGCTACTGTATTAACCCCTTCTGTACCGGCGACATTTTTTTTCTTAAATTCTAGCTATACTTAGACGATTTCATACAGTTTAAGAAGTACTGTATCTGTGGTAGTAAAAAGTGTTAAGTGAGATCGCTTGCCTCTTATTAATTACTGGAGACTTCTTGAACTGAATAAAATCGTCTAATAGTAGCCAGAAAAATGATGAAAGGACGCCTCGGTACTGAAGGGGTTAATACTCCAGTACTTCTCACTGTACTGTACAGTGGGCCCCGCAAGGGTGCGCACTAAAAGGGTGCGATTCTCCAACCGTGCGGCAGATGTCCGTGTGGTGCGTATAATCCAAGGGTGCGAAAAAAGCGCGAAAAAAGCAAAGCGTGCGTTTTTTTCGCCCAATAACCCCTGAAAAACATGAACTAAGGAAAGAATACCTGTAAGTAATCCCTCGTTATCGATGGGGGTTACGTTCTTAAGACTGCCGTCGATAGCAAAAACCGTCAATACCGCATTACCGTACATTACGGTACCGTACATACACGTACAGTATCCGTGGTCTCCTATCCTATGTACTTTTAAGCGTTTCCTTTACACATAACCTTACATATTAGAGTATATTGCAAATATCTATCACTGAATACATTAGAGGCCATAATAAACGCAAGAGATACAAGGTTCAGGTACAAATAAGCAAGTAAAAGGCGGGTGGACTTAGAGCTTCTGCCTTGTTTTGACAACATTAAAAATGGAGGTCGAAAGTGACGCTCCGATCGTCGGTGAATCCGGATTCACTCAAAACCTAAAGTCTTTAGGCTAATTATTTTTGCTCTCGTTTTCGGTGTATTTTCTTATTATTGTATGTCTTATTGTTCATCATTTAATCCACTTTTGGTTGGTATATTAGAGTAATATAAATAAACAATTAATCCGTCGATATATCAGTCGATACTCGAATCAGTCTAAAGTCAGTCGATAGTCGAATCCGTCTATGATAAAGCAATCCGTCTATAATCAAATCCGTCTATAAAAAAGCCGTCGATAACGAGGGACTACTGTACAGTATAGATATGTGATTAGATATTAGATAGAATATGGGTATTACACTCACTTTGGATGGTTTATGTATGCGTGGAGGTTGGGATGTTGGTCTTACTGAGGGTCCGAGGCTCCTCAGTAAGACCAACATCCCAACCTCCACGCATACATAAACCATCCAAAGTGAGTGTAATACCCCTATTCTATCTAATCTAATCACATTTCTATACTGTGCAGGTATTCTTTCCTTAGTTCATGTTTTTCAGGGGTTATTGGGCGAAAAAAGGGTAAGTTTGAAGAGTCCCCGGACTACATAGTGAATTTCCCATAGGTTCTTAAGCTCCAAGGGTGCGTTTTACAAGGGTGCGCGCATGTCTCGGACTTAGGTAACCGCACCCTTGTGGGGTCTACTGTACTTACAACATCTATCGTATCATATCGACTGGTTATGAATACGGGAAAACCATAGTAATTATCACCGGCAATGATGGGGTATGTCTGGGAGTAGGAATACTGACCTTAATCCCACGTAAAGGGGCAATCACACACAAGTTTTATCCTCAATTTTCAATGGTCTACATTTTGGAATTTTGTACACTGGTACTGGAAACTAGACTGAAGATAAATTAATTTAGGTAAACTAGATATTTGAGGAATCTTTTGCACTGATACAAAAAACTACTCACTTAGATCAAATTAGGAAACTAGATACGTTGATTTAGCTAAACTAGATATTTCTGAAATCTTTAGTACTGATACAAAAAAGTAAACTTAGATTAATTTAGGAAACTAGAGTGAAGATAGATTAAATTAGATGCCAGACTTATTTACAAAGTTAAACTTTTAAGCTGCCAGACCAGTGTTGACTATATAAAAATTGAGGGAAAAACACTTGTGTGATACCGACTTTGCCCTCTGGCTCCCACACATCCTTCCTAAGCTAAGTAAAATTGTCTAAAGATAGCCAGAATAACATTAAGAAAGGTGTTACTGTACTAAAAGGGCTAAGGGAGGTCATCGGCTTTTTTTTTATCTTTCTCTCCTTTTCTCTCTTTCCCTGGCTTGTATCCATTTGGCCCCATTCAGCCAACTGTTTTAAGACGTTTATCCTCATCCAGGTGTCGATTTCTTCCTGGCGAGCGATAGCGAGCCAGCATTCTATGGAAAAATCCGGCTTCACCGCAGACATGTTTCTATCGAAAAATGTACAAATTTAGCTTGCTGTCAAAACAAAAATATGTATATGCTGGCTCGCTACCGCTCGCCAGGAAAATATTGACACCTGAATGGGGGTAAATGTCTTAAAACAGTAGGCTGAATGGGGCCGAATGGATACAAGCCAAAGAGAGAGGGAAAGAAAGATAAAAAAGCGAAGTGGGCTCCCTTAAGGCTGCTACACACACACACACACACGGTCATGGACTACTACACATATAGAAGTTCCCTCCCTCTCCGTAATCTAGACATATAGAAGTTCCCTCCCTCTCCGTAATCTAGACATATAGAAGTTCCCTCCCTCTCCGTAATCTAGACATATAGAAGTTCCCTCCCTCTCCGTAATCTAGACATATAGAAGTTCCCTCCCTCTCCGTAATCTAGACATATAGAAGTTCCCTCCCTCTCCGTAATCTAGACATATAGAAGTTCCCTCCCTCTCCGTAATCTAGACATATAGAAGTTCCCTCCCTCTCCGTAATCTAGACATATAGAAGTTCCCTCCCTCTCCGTAATCTAGACATATAGAAGTTCCCTCCCTCTCCGTAATCTAGACATATAGAAGTTCCCTCCCTCTCCGTAATCTAGACATATAGAAGTTCCCTCCCTCTCCGTAATCTAGACATATAGAAGTTCCCTCCTCTCCGTAATCTAGACATATAGAAGTTCCCTCCCTCTCCGTAATCTAGACATATAGAAGTTCCCTCCCTCTCCGTAATCTAGACATATAGAAGTTCCCTCCCTCTCCGTAATCTAGACATATAGAAGTTCCCTCCCTCTCCGTAATCTAGACATATAGAAGTTCCCTCCCTCTCCGTAATCTAGACATATAGAAGTTCCCTCCCTCTCCGTAATCTAGACATATAGAAGTTCCCTCCCTCTCCGTAATCTAGACATATAGAAGTTCCCTCCCTCTCCGTAATCTAGACATATAGAAGTTCCCTCCCTCTCCGTAATCTAGACATATAGAAGTTCCCTCCCTCTCCGTAATCTTGGTCAACATTCCTAGACAAACCCCATCTTTGTAGTTGGTGGAAATTACTATAGTTTTACCATAATTCCAGCCAGTTATTATATTCTAATTGTTGTGAATTGTAATGAGAAGTACTATAGTCTATTCGCTGTAAGTAGGCGAGAAATCATAACCTCTATCGTCTGTAACTCAAAAAGGGCTAGAGCAAAGTGGCTGTAAATGTTCACATCTATTTCTTGACTGACTCTCCCCAAATGGTAGAAATATTAGCTCGATTACTCCAGTCGTTTTTAAGTTACAGAGGTTAGAGGTCATGATTTTTTCGCCTACTTACAGCGAACAGACTATAGAGCCTTATTACAGTACTCTCAGTCCAAGTACAACAACTACCTGGTCATATCCACTGGCTTGGAATACGGCAGAACTATACTGTAGTCTATTCGCTGTAAGTAGGAGAGAAATCATGACCTCTAACCTCTGTAACTCAAAAACGACTAGAGTAATCGAGCAAATATTCATACCATTTGGGAAGAGTCAGTTAAGGAATAGATGTAGAAATTTACAGCCAATTTGCTCTAGCCCTTTGTGAGTTACAGAAGATACAGTTCATGATTTCTCGCCTACTTACAGTGAATAGATTATAGTAATTACCACCCCTGTGTCAAAGGTAATTACTGTACTGTTTTTTTACCATATTTCTAGCCAGCCATAATGATATGCTAGTTGTTGTGATAGTAATGAGAAGTACTGGAATATTATTACAGTTCTATCATCAAATTTACAACAACAACCAGATTATACAGACTGGCTAGAAATATGGCAAAATTACAATACAGTACAGTAATTACCAATGACAAAGATGGAGTTGTCTTGGGATACTGGCCTTCATGTTATGGAAGTAAATTGTACGAGATTGAATTCTAGAGCTGAGAACAAGAACGGCTAAGGTCAATCTTCAATGCAAGAGGGACAAGGTATTTCGTTGGTCCTTCACCCAGATTTTAGTTATATTAAGGCCTTTGTTTTGGGGTATTTGCTTGGTTTTGCAGTAAAGTCACAAACCGGGGCAATACTCTTTTGGGACTTGATAGAGTGGGAGAAGAAATGCAGTAAAATTTGCCTAAAGTTGCATTATTTTGGTAATTGAATCACTTCCAAGGGAATCAAGGCAACAATGGAGCATATTTTTAACTTTGTATATTCAATAATCATGACTTAAAACAAGGGACTTAGTTTTGGGACTGGGCATGAAAGATTTCTCTTTTGTCATATTGTTTTGCAGAAGTACTGAATTGATATTAACTTTATAGCACTAAAGGAACAGGCTATTGCCACTTTATATTGTTAACCCTCTTGTTCTCAGCTCTAGAATAAAGAGTGCAATTAGTTAGGCAGTACTGTAGTTAATTATTATGATTAATTATTGTAAAACAAACTATTATCTTCAGTCAATCATACTATCATTACTCCCATACATTTATCCACTGAGAGGGAAGGATAATATGTGTGCAACTGTACAGTTGCCCATATTATTTTGCACCCACTCCGTGATTATATGTATGTAAAATATATACCTGTATGTAATTTAAGTATGATTAACTTAGATATAATTTGTTATAAAAACATTAAGTGATCATATGAATTAACTACGGCATAACAAACTAAATTCCTAATTCAATCATAGTAATTTTACTTCCACACATAAAATCATTAAGAGAGAGAAGGAACTAGTGTGCATAACTGTACACTCGTGCATGCCAGTTTGAGGTTGTGTGAGAGAAAGTGGTTAGAACACACCTGTGACACCAACACAAACCATTAAGGTAAATTTACACAAGGGCTTATTATAGAAAACTTTGATCCACAACATTATTCTGGCAGGATTCTGATAATACTATATGTTGCATTAGTATCAGCAACTATACATACCAGTATATACATACAGTACAATGGTTTAATGTCCTTTTCCATTACATTGTAATGGCTCAGAATAGGTTGCCTTTCAGCATTTGAACTGTAGTACAGTACAGTACTGTGCAATACAGTACTGCACTGCCATATCACTTCCCCATCATGTCATCACTGTAGCTGATGTTGCCATAATAGTAACAGTGACTCACCAAGACTCAACAAAGTCCCCTTGCAGCACCTACATTATCTACACCACACCAGCCTCAACAATGCTACAACAAGACAATGTTGTAACAAGTCTGTAGAGAGTAGGTCCATACTTCTCATCCCCCTTTTAGTCGCCTTGTACGACATATGTGGGACATATTTTTCTCCACCAAATGTGAAGGCAAGATCAAAATCGCAGACAAAAGTTGTGGGTAAAACGCTTGTGTAAATCCACCTTACTGAGTCTCCTACACATAATCAAACAGATTTGTTCACTATGACAGGCTGAACTAAATTAAACATCAACAACACCTAAAGTCAACACTGCATTACTGTCCCAACTAGTCCTATAAATTGCCATAATCAACACTACCATACCAGAGTTTCAAATATATTATTAGTTCTTTGTCAAATTGAACTTAATCCCAGCCAAAAATGTACTCCTCACAGGATCAATTTCCAAGGCCAGAGACCACCTTAAAAGTTAACCAGGCAAGGAATTCTGTAAGCAGAGGAAAAGCTCAAAATCCAGAAGTAAATTTAAATACAGTACACTCTAAAACACAGGTCATGCCTCTCTTTGACTCATCGAACTGCGTATACTAGGTATGAATTAGAAAGAAGATTCCATTTAGTCCCAAACAGCTCCACAAATTTAAGGCCACCATTCATTTCTTAAGTTTTTTTTTTTTTATGTGAGTGAGGGAGACAAAAGGCAGAACTGCCTGTATCGAGTGCCTCCCCCAGAGTTGAAAGAGTGACAGGGCAAAAATCAAGGGACATTTGAGCCAAAATGCTGGACACACGGGTTTGAAGCAATTTAAGTCATAGGAAGAGGGAAAGACTGATTCTGGGAGAGAGTTCCAGAGCTCAGCTGTTGAATAGAAGAAAGACTGAGAATAATGTTTCACTCTTAGGTTGGAGAGTTGCACAGAGTAGGGGTGGGATTGTGTTGCAAGACGGGTACTACATACCCTACGTAGAGGAGGTGGTAAACACTGGGAAAGCTCTGAGGAACATTGATTATTATAGTACCGGTAGCGATAGAATAGCGAGAGAGATGCAGCGAAGAGAGAGAGATTGCAGAGAGTTGGTGAGTGGGCGGGAGTTTTAATGATACGAAAGGCTTTCCTTTCTATTTTGTCTAGGAGGGCGGTGTGAGAGGATCCTCCCCACACATGTGAACAATACTCAATACAAGGACGCACTGTGCCCCTGTACAGAGCAAGATGCTGCGCAGAGGTAAAGAATCCCTTGAGGCGGTTGAGCACACCCAGCTTCTGGGAGGCTGTCTTAGCAAGACTGGTAATATGGTCCTTCCAAGTGAGAGCAGAAGAAAAAGAGACACCGAGAATATTGAGAGAAGATGAAGGATTGATTTTGTAATGTTGAATTGTAAGGGATAGTCCTCTGGGAGTTCTGAACGGGTAGTAAGATGTACAGTAATTCATTTTAAGAGGCTCAAAATACAAGTAGTGTAGCTTAAGAAGTAGTCTATGAGCTAGAGTGAAATTTTATACCATCTGAGATATCTAATACTGTATTTACATTAGAATCTCTTTCATCCAACTTATAAGAGTACTGTAGTTTGAAAGTGCTAGATAATTTATTATTCTATGAATGTGAAATTCAATTTTCTACAATTGAATATGACAACCGAGTTTAAAGGAAAATTAATCAAATCAATACTGTACAATTTGAATTGTTCATAATCACTAATTAAATATGCATAACATAATATTCTCCCCATGATAATACTTGAAACTAATAAATGCAGTGTTGACATCAGTATTGTTGACCTTGCATACATTCAGCTTAGCCTGTCATATGGAACAGATCAGTTTGATAAGTGTATAGTATGTGAGAGTTACCGTACTTAAGGTTTGTGTTGGTCTGACAGGTCTGTACAAACCATCAAACCACTCCAACGTCAAACTGACTTGCATAGTACACTGTATAATTCAACGGTATCAAAAGGGTAACCATATCAAGTTAGGTATACAGGTACTAATAGTGATTTACCTTTGATTATAAGATATACCTTCTATCCTTATATTCAATGGGTTCATCACTACCAATATTCCTGTAAAGGGTAAACTATTATAGACACTTTAATTACCCTTTTCATACCTTCCATAAACCTAATACATTATACAGTACTCCAACTGACCGTGGTGTGTAGCAGCCTTAAATTAACCCTTATTGTACAGTAATGCCTACTTTTCATTTTATTCTGGTTACCATTAGACAATTTTATGCAACTTAGGAAGGACCTGTGGCTATCATGAAGCTAATTCTACCATTCTTCGTTAGTAAAGGCAGTTCCTGTTTTGTACAGGTATGCCTTGTTCACCTATGTCATACTTCATACTATGGGATTCCGTGCAGTATTCCTATCACCTAAGTCATACTTCATACAACACGGTTCCCTGCAGCATTCCTATCAAGCCACTTAACCCCAAAATACTTCTTCAATATATCTACTCCAGTCCGTTTATCCACTTCTACACTTTTAACTCACTTCAACCAATCATTCTCACTCATTCTTTCCACATGAGAATTTCCCACCAGCTAAGAAATAGTAGTCTAAAGTAAGTAAAGAACTAAACTCTGCACCACCCCACATCACCCAGATAGCAGAATTCATCAACACACCCCATAGATATATTCCTGTTGAAATAACTTTGAAAAGTTGACAGAATGAATATAAACACCATATGAGGAGGAGCACTTGATTGATGTGTCGCAGATAGCTTCTTCAGGTTATTAGTCTAGTGACCTGAAGAAGCTATCTGCGACACGTCAATAAAGTGCTCCTCCTCAGATATATACCTCTTTCCACACTAACCTCAGCTTGGCAGATACCACAATATGTACAGTTTTCCATGTAAGTTTTTTACATCTGACATCTGATAGTGGAAACCCCCCCTCCATGTTAACAAACTTGCATTTCTTCACATAAATTTGTCAATCCAACCCCTCCACATTCCTATACCAACTAAGTCTGTTTGTACACATCTCTTCACTGATACTGTACTCATAACACCTAACTGCCTTCTCTGCTCTACATTAGCTACCTTATCTCTCAGTTTATCCTCATATATACTTGTCACTATTCTCATTTCAAAGTAGCACAGGTAATATCAGCCATATCACTGAGCCTGTCATTCTAACATCTAAAGGTCCTTCCTAAATTGAAAAAATGGTCTAGTGTTAGCCAGATTAAAATCAATATAATATTGCCATCATACTGAAGGTGTTACACATCCTGCCTGTCTTGTAAATAAGGTAATACTTCCAGGATTCCCAAGATCAAATCACATAAACCAATTTAACAGTGAATTTGTATCCGAGTCTGATGTCCACTACAAGATATCACAAAATGATACTGTACTGTACTTAGTCGGAGTATTGATTATGATAATGTCCCTGTGGTGGTTCAGTATTTATAGGAATGGAGCCATGAAAGAAATACAATGAAGAGCAGTGGCTGTTGGAGTACCCCTGGTAAGGGAAGTTGTCTGAGTGGAAGTTGCCTGTACTACTGTTTGCTGATGATACAGTTCTGATGACTGATAATAAGTGGGAGTTACAGGGTTTGGTAAATATGTTTGGTGTGTCAGAAGTAGAACCTGAAGGTCAATGTAGTAAACAATAAGTTTTTGAAAGAGATGAAGCCACAAACTGAGAAGTGACATTGAATGATCAGGTACTGTACAGTAATGATAAATGTCAGCTCAATAAAGTATTTGGGCAGTGTGATAAATAAAGATAGGAGATTGGAGGATTAATTGCGGGAGTGTGTACAACATGGGAAGAGGGTTGTAGGAATGCAAAAAGCAGTGACAAGGAATAGGGGGGTCTGCTTGGAAGTAAAGAAGTCATTGCATGATAGTGTGGTAATCTTGACATTGACATACGGGAGTGAAGCATGGGCTTTGTTGGAGATGTATAAATCAAAAGTTAGATGGGTAAAAATTAGTTACTTGAGAAGTGTGTGTGGAGTCACATAAAGAGATAGACAGGCAAGTGTGGAAGTACGAGAGCGATGTGGTGTGGATGTGCTGTAGAGTGTTAAGAGGAACACCTTGAGGTGGTTCTGTCATTTGGAGCATTTGGTAAGTGAGAGAATGACTCAAGAGAATATGAGAGTGAGGTGGAAGGGCAGAGAGGGAGAGTAGACTGAGAGTGAGGTGGAGGGATGGAGTTAAGAGATATAAGAGTGAAAGTGGTGTTGAGTGGGAGAAGGGGCACTGGCTGATGGGTGACAGGGGAGTACGGAGGCGATTCATTTGTGGTCACCCCATTAGGGATCAACCAATTTGGCAATAAATAGATTTTTTTTACTCTACAATTAGGTGCCAGGAAATCATCTCCTAGGCGATTAAATTTCTCCTACAGTAAAGATGAAGAGTTTACTTTACAGTATAGGTAAAATTAAAAATAAAGAACAACTGACACTAGACTTCACTAACAGGATATTATTGTCTCGGACACTGTGACTCGGAGAACAATGTACTGTTAAGAGTGGTGTTGTAACTTGACCTTAACTGACCAACCTTGATCTTGGAGAAGTGCTGGGTTGGTGGACCTGCTACTACCGGAACTGTTGGTCACTGAAATATGGTAGAAAGTTCAGCAGGAGTCTATAAGGAGAAATACAGTGGCGCTAATAAGTCATGTTTCGGCTGTCATTACGTTTGGCTCGCTCTGGGTTGTATTAATGTCTGTAAGATGTTGAATAGGGTGGGTAAGTGTAGGAGTAGGTTTGTAAATCCCCCTCGAAATGAATAAATTAAGCTTAGATATTGCTGAAACCAATTTTTGATCAAAACATACTTGGTGCCGAGACATCACTTATTAGCGCGACTGTACATCAATTATATTTTACATTACTTACCATGTTGTACATACTGTATGTATACAATTTTGAAAATCTGGTATTTATATGATGAAGAAACAAAGTAACTTAATAATTTTCCAAAAAGTATACAAAAATTAACTGCTAAAGAATTGAATTTTACGCTAGGTGGAAACAGCTAGACAATAGTTAATTAATTAGAGCACCACAGAACATCAACACTGGTAGACCATCATAATAGGTATACAACATGGACAATGTAAAATATAGGTGGCAAACTACTCCTTATAGAACTCAATAACCTAAACTGTAAACCATCTTCTTAAGTACGGTACCTGTATATCAATGTGTGGTTAAAGTAGCTATATTCTGATCAAACTTAATGATCATAATATAATATAATTTACTAATTATAAAACATAATATTTATAAAATAGATACATTAATATGAATGCTTTGCAGCAAATACTGTACTGTATTATCATAAAATTAACAACAATGTATTACACCCCCACCCCTTCTTCCAATCTCTTTCTGTTTATATATCTTTCTATCTATTCATATTTGTTTTCACCAACCCACCAATTAATTTACAAATAAACCTAACTAATGAAATCAATGAAAGCAATGAATACATGTGGTACTCCAAGGACTCGAACCAAAACTCACACCAAAATTCTGCACACTAAGCATTACGCTATCAAGACGCCACAGATGAATCGCATCTGTGTTCCTTTGTCATTCGAAAGCCGACATCCCTCCTCCCACCCAACACCACCTACACTCCTATACCTTACAACCCCAACCCTCCATCTCACTCTCGGTTTGCTCTTCCGCTCTGTCCTTCTACCTCACTCTCATAATAGTTATTCTCTCACCTATCAAATATAGCTCCATCTACAATAAAAAAATAAAATAAATAAATAAATACAAAAATCTCTCTTTTCATCAATCTATTTCCTAGCAATCTCTTTAAGTATCTATGCTATTTCATATTATGTCTGGGCTTCCACACTATCAACCTACACTGCACTCCTTCATACTAAACTATAATATGACCCACATTTCACAATATCAACCAAAACTGCATACCCTTCAAACTATATTTCCTGTACACTAATCTATATAATGACCAAAATGACATCACCAGTAATCACCTCAATATAAATTAGTATATTAACAGAAGTGTTTTTCTTCACAAACTTTTAAAAATGTTACCCACATATACAAAGTAGCTATCATTACCAGCCTACATGGAGTGATTTGTATACTGTATTCCACAATACAATGAGAGTGCGTTTTTATGTGTGCGATTAGTTTTCTTGGGAAACAGATTAACTTGCCCATGTAGTGATGTACACCCTTTGTGGTGGTTTTGTTTTCTTTTATTTCAAAATTGTATTTTGCTAAAGCGTTATTTATACATAGCGATTTTGATAAGTTCTTTTGTCTTTATAGTGTGTCGTCCCTGTTTTGGTTTGTTAATTTTGCAAGTTTTTCATTATGTTTCCTCACAAACACATATTTTATCACCACACTTTACACTCATACTTTCATATTTCTGGCCAAGACTAGAGAAGTAATAAAGGACTTATTCTGATGATGTACAGTATGTCACAATACGTCTTCCACTACTTAAACATTTTACACCTAGCCTACTGTATATATTGTACAGTATTTGTCTTCTCTTTTATCCACTGTGGGAGCTACAGAGTTTGAGATAGTTTTCACAATGTTTACCCCTTCGATACCTAGAGATCCTTCCTAAGTTGTATAAAATATTCTCTGAGAACCAAAATAAAGTGTAAAAATATGTCCTCAAATATTCCTTATAACTCAGTCCATCTAGCCTATTTACCCCAGATAGCATTACATATAGCTCATCTCTACAGTTCTTTACTTAGAACTCAAGGACCTATACACTTCTTGTTAAATTGAAAATATAGTTCAGATATAGCTATATAATTACACAAATGTATCGGTACACAAAGATGGTTTACTGCTTGGTCATTTATACAGGTGAAAAATCTTACCAAATTTCATCACCAATTTTCATTAAAGGCCAACTGTCACCAATAAAATGATTGAACGAACTTAGAATTATGATGACGACTCAAAATACAATATACTGTACAGTCGGCCTAATAAGTCATGTCTTGGCACCAAGTATAAATTGTTCTATATTTTGTATCAGAAATATATAAACAGGATTTTTTTTTCATATCGAGTGAGATATACAAACATGTCCCTATACTTACCCACCCTATTCAACATCTATCTGACAGGCATTATTACAGCACAGAACGAGCCAAACGTAATGACAGGCGAGACATGACTTATTAGCGCTACTGTACATCCCACACAATATACATTTAGTTAGTCTGGCAGTATTATTGATAGTATTGTCATGATGTAATCTGTGATGAGAGATATATGAGTTAAAGTGGTGTTGGGTGGGAGGAAGGGCACCAGCTTGTAGGTGACAGAGATGCATGGAGGTGATTCATTTGTTGCCATCCCCTCGGGGATAAAAATGGCTGCCAATAGATAAGATAGATGGTCTGTGTTGGTGGTGTAATGGTTTAGATGCTTATGTTCTGGGTGTGGTGTCCCGAGTTCGGATCCCGGGAGGACCATATGCTTTCATTAGTTTATTCAAGTACATTGGGGTTTGTAATTTATGAATAATATTAAGAACGGGGTGTTACTTATTAATATGAATACAAATACTGTACTGCCTGACAAATGTACAGTAGATGTAATGTATGGGTTCTGAAAATCATCATGGAAATGTGAGTGTGTACACCACAGAGGACTGCAGGAAAGAAGTGATTCTATCCATGTACAAAATAAATCAAAAGTTCTCCCCAATCCCTGATCAAAATGTGTGAATTCAAAAGAAACTTCTACTGAACTATTAATGGTAACTGTACAAAGGGTAAGGTAGTACAGTTGGGGTATTAATCTGATAAGCATACCTGGAGAGGTAAATGCAGTTGTAGTAACAGACAGACTAGTTACAAAAGCTAATTGATGATAATATAGGTGAAGAGAAGTGAGGGTTCAAGAAAGACTAGGATTCCATTGACTAAATTGTATCAGTAAAGTTGTTGATTAATAACTATGGTATCTCTCTAACAACAGAAACCTACATACAACATTCATGGTTATAGACAAGGTATACAACTGTCTATGGGAGGTGCTGTCATATACGGTGTGTGACAAAAATTGCTTATGGCACTAAAAATATATTAAGAATGCCTTGACATATGCAGAGTGGGCACCATGATGAATAAGGCAGAGCTGTACAGTACAGTATTGACATATTGTATGTGGGGTGGTTGAATGGATCAAGATAAGTATTGGTACTGTACTATAATGTAGTACCTGTATGGTCATGGGGAGAAATTAAAGACGACAAAATTACAGAACACACCGTTCTTAACATTAATCCTCCATTTCAAACCCCAATGTACTAGACTAAACTAATGAAAGCATATGATCCTCCCGGGATTCAAACTCGGGACACCACACCCAGAACATAAGCATCTAAACAATTACACCACCACAGTTAAAGCCAAAGAGATACTGGTAGGTCTACATGAACGTCAAGTGAGAGGGACAACTTAACAGCGGACGACCACCAATGGTTTGGTAGAAGAGTGTGAAAAATTACTGTACTTAAGGAAAAAATGCACTTGGTGGAAGGAGCATTGTGACAATGGTGTAAAACCCGAACAATTTGATGTCAAGACTAGAATGAATATGAGAAGAAAAACAAGAAAATTAACAGGAAATAGCATTGTTTTTACCTTAGCCTATTAACAAACACTTCCAAAGACATAATTGAACAATAAACCACAATTACATCTTTGCATCTTAATAAATAAAGGTCAATGTTTGTCTGTTTGTCAGTTACCCGACCTTTGTTACTAAACTCCTCCCACAGTTTTGGTGCCAGGTGGGAGTGTGGGGCACCGTTGGTAAGCCCAGGCTTTGGAGATGGTTTTAGGCGAGTTTAGTGGAAATCAGAGACACTTTTGTTTAATCAATTTTTTGGCAGAACTTATGTAGTATACGGGAGCAAAAAAATGCGAAAAAAATGGCCGTTTGGGGCAGAAGGAGGCCTCCGATCGAAAAGGTGTATGGAACGAAAGTTGTTCGCAGCTCCCCAAAATGGGGGTACGGATAAGGTCAGATCCAATATCGGAGGTCATTTAGCGGCCGAAATCGAGGTCGCCGTTTAATGAGGCACAGGGAGGTCGAGGCCGGTGATTATGGTAGTAGTAGTATTGTGATGATTGTGGTAGTAGTGATTGATGGTGATTATGGTAGTAGAATTTAAACCCGGGCAACGCCGGGTACCCCTCCTAGTATACAATAATAAAGACTAAAACAAAATAATTTGGCTTTCATTTGACACCCTGATTGTGACACAGGCAAAAGGAGCATGTCTGAAGAATGTAGCCTAAAGAAGTTTCTGGAATGGTGATCAATTAGTAGGATGTTCCCAATAGAAAGCAAGGTATCAGAAATAAGCACTGAGAATTATGCAGTGCTTCATAAAAATTACAGAAAATTTAGGAGCTCAAAGTTATATTGAAAACTAGGGAGTTAGGTGTGTCTGAATGATAAGGTATATGGAAAGTTAGAGGTGGTTTAGTCAGACCATTAGGATGGAAGAATATATTTAAAAAAACATGTGTTTTTTCTTTTCTGAGTGTTAAATATAGATATAGGTGAAGGGAGTTGTCAACAACAACACTATCGAGTGAAAAACTGTACGAGAATGAATGTTGAGGATGAGACACACAGAGCCTAGAGTTAGACCAAATAATACAAGGAATGAGGCCTTGTGTAATGAATGGACGAACTTCTTAATAACACTGTATATTGTGGGTCGGGAAATAGTTTATACTGATAAGAAGAGTCAGGATATTGAAAACAAAAGGAAAAATGTATAACAGTGGGCCTTTAACTGTCTACCTTAAAAAAATTAACCAATCAATTTACTAACTGGTGATGTGGGTGGTTGTTGTTGGTAGTGGTGTAGTTGCTGGTTGTTGGTAGAGATAGTGCTGGTGGTGACGACATCATCGCCAACTGAAAGAGAAAAAACAAAACATATAAGACTTTTGAACACATGACAGTAAACTGAAACAATTTACAAAATAAACCATTGGTGATGGTATGGTCTATCAGAGTGAGAGCCGAGCGTTCTCTGCCATACCCATAGCTTACTCTGACTGTTCCTTTTACTTATGAATTTTCTAGATCTCAAGTGACGGTGTCTCTTCCATGGATTGACCTCCCTACTGCCAACCATAGAGGTTGGCAGATTAAGAGCCAAAGTGTCACATTTTTCCTTTGCCCCTCAACTTTCCCTTCATAATTGCCGAGGGGCACAGGGCCTTGGGTGGGGCTTTGGTTTCTCGGGCGTTTCAGCATCCTCCTCAGCTCCCCGCCTTGGAGTGGCTTCGGTCACCCGGGCTTTAATAGTGGTAAGCAGGGAGGGTTTTATGGGGGTGCTCGTTTATGGCCTTGGCATTGCTCAGGACCTTGGGGCTATTCGGCCAGACAGCCTGGGGAACAGCAACAACAAAATAAACCCCAATATTGAAAAACTGAGCATTTGACTACTATACTGTAGATGTAATAGTACAGTAATACTATCATATGTATGCTATATGTACTTTACACCTTATTTAGCTACTGTAACGGTATTTGTAATGAAAATACAGTCGAGTACAGTACAGTATAGCTATATAAAGTACAGTATACTGTATATAACCCCATATGTATATGATCTGCATAATTCCAAAATTCAGTATTAGTAGTAGTTTCCTAGGCTGCCTGGCCGAACAGCCCCATCCAAAACTCAGTAATACAGTATTACGATAGGTAGCGCCAACAAACTTGACAATAATATTGATCCCTAATCTCTCTGTAACTCAAATGGGCAAACTGGCTGTAAATAGCCACACCTATTTCCTGGTGGACTCTTCCCAAATTATAGAAACATAAGCCCGATTGCTTTCATTCATTTCGAGTTATAAGAAGTTAAGGGGTCAAGATTATTGTCAAGTTCGCTGGCGCTACCTATAGCCATATTCTTAAAGGCTTTAGTACATACATAAAATGTTAAGATCGAGTGCTCCACACATACGTGAAGTTTCACTCTCTTGTCCGAATGGCGGCATTCCAGGCAACTGTTAGCGATATACCAACATCGGGCACTGTGATGACATGATGGGGCTGTGATGTGGCAAGTCTTTATTGTACTGTACTACAGTAAAAGGACTGAAACCACGCTCTGTGGATTAAGCAGTCTTTAAACTTGTATGTTAGGAAACAAATCTTCTCTTATTGGCCACTCTGATCATAATACTGATGATGCCGTTTTTGACGCCGTACACTCCATTGATTGACAGGGCTAGAATGTGCTCTTGTTAGAGGGACTTTACTGGACATTTGTCATGAAGCACTAGACCTGAGTGTACAAACTCTTGACGTCTACCAAAGGCACGGTCTGGGATCGAAGTGCTGACCCTTTCATCAGCAGCCAGACGTGCTACCGACCATGCCACGGCCCGCGGCATAAAAATACTGTACTGTACATTGGATTTAGTTCATGGGGAAAGTTTATCATTACCTTTGATATCTTGAGGCAGTGGGGTCAAGTCCAGTACCGGTACAGTATGTGGCATCCCGGTCCCTGCTGCCTGCTCCTCCTTGTTATGGTGAGTACGACACCAGGTCAACAACGTCCTTTAACTGAAGAAGAAGAGTCTATCATTAGTATACTATTATATAAAAGGCTCTGTCTCGAGTCGACCAGCCCCAGTAAAAAAAAAAAAAAAAAAAAAATGGGAAATGGGCTTCAGTAAATAGATAGAGATATATAATTTACAATTGCAATTTTATTTATTTTATTAATGTTTTATTTCATCATTATATTATCTTGACCAGGGTGTCAACTTGGGCCATTTGATATAATTCTAGTGGTGGCTCCAACTCGATTTGGGCATTAAAAATATTTCCGTTTGTCTGTTTATATCCTTATTAAATGGTTTCTGATATTATAAACTGGGGCATTTTAGTTTAAAAATTATACTAGGATAGGTTAGGTTGTTAAGTTAGGCTAATGATAAACAAAATTGCACCAGTTCTTAATATCACAAAACATGAAATATGAAAGAAAACTAGGGAGTTAAAAAATAATTAATGCTAAAATCGATTAGGAGTCATTGCTAGAATTTTACCGGCCATTTTATTTAAAGTCTGGAATGCAAATGAGATGGAATAATCTAATTTATTAATCTAACTCCCAATGAAATTAATGAAAGCATATGATCCACTCGGGATTCGAACCTGGGTTACCACATACAGATCCTAAACACTCAAACCATTACACCATCAAGACAGTTAAAGGTTAAGTACATGACTATGATTATATATCCATTTATCGAATACTGGATATAAATTTACATGAAACTTGATTGCTTTGGCAATTTTATCACTTCCCAAGCCATAATAACAACTTTAAATCATTACAATAACCCATTCTGTACCAGCGACGTCTTTTAACATTCATTCTAGCTATATTTAGATGATTTTGTGAAGCTCAGGAAGGATAGACAGTAGCTAAAAGGATTAATTGAGATAGTCTGTAGCCTTTTTATGGGTAAATGTCTTTCCTAAGCTGAATAAAATAATCTAATAGTTGCCAGAATATAATGAAACAGACGTCGCCGGTACTGTATGGGTTTGGTGTGTACAGTATATAATATTATAATATTTATGACTAAGAAGAAGGGACTTGGTTAGTGGAGAGCACGCTTATAAGAACATAAGAACATAAGAAAATGGGAGTCTGCAGAAAGCCGATTGGCCTAAGCAAGGCAGATCCCTGTCCCACACAACCCCAATTACAAAGCCCAATTATAGGCTGAACACTCTAATACCCTGAGGATCATCTTACCAAAACGGTTAGAGATTAACGCAGGATTACGGGGTCTGCAGAGCGTTGATTGGCCCAACCCTGCTGATCCCCCTTCACACCCAACCCTTCTCGTCCATATGCTTATCCAATTTTATCTTAAAGCTCCCTATCGTTCTTAATCCCACTATAGCACTTGGTAGTCCATTCCACCCATCTAAAACTCTGTTACCAAACCAATATTTGCCTATATCTTTTCTGAAACGAAATTTATCTAATTTGAAACCATTGGTACGAGTTCTTTCGCTATCACTGAGCTTTAGTACATTTGTCATGTCCCCTTTGTTAATCCCACTAACCCACTTGAACACCTCTATCATATCCCCTCTAACTCTGCGTCTCTCTAATGAATGTAAGCCTAATTTCTTCAACCTTTCTTTATACGGAAGATTTCTAATATTATGGATCATTTTTGTCATTCTACGTTGTACTCTCTCCAATGAATCTATGTCCATTCTGTAATAAGGACACCAAAATTGAACAGCATAATCCATATGGGGTCTCACTAATGACAAGTAAAGTTTTAAGATAACATCAGCAGTTCTGTTACTCACACTCCTAGAGATTAACCCGAGAATCCTGTTTGCCTTGTTTCGAACGCTTATACACTGTTGTCTAGGCTTCAAATCATTGCTAACAAACACACCTAGATCTTTCTCACAATTTGAGTTTTCTAATTCCATATTGGCTAGTTTATATTTAACATTTGTATGCATCTTCCCTATCTTTAATACCTTGCATTTGTCAATGTTAAACTTCATCTGCCAATTTACTGACCATTCGTGTAAGGTATCTAGATCCCTTTGGAGGCACTCAATATCTCTATCTGAATCAATTGTTCTCCCCATTTTGGTATCGTCTGCAAATTTACTTATCCTACTAGTTATACCTAAATCAAGGTCATTTATGTATATAACAAACAACAGAGGACCTAATACAGATCCCTGGGGGCACCACTTTTGACTGCTCCCCATTCTGACTTCGTACCATTTATGCTGACTCTCTGCTTCCTACCAATTAGCCATGACCTAATCCATCTCAACAACGCCCCACCTATTCCATGCGCCTCAACCTTTCTCATCAATCTCTCATGGGGGACTCTGTCGAAAGCTTTACTGAAATCTAAATATATTATATCATATGACTTGTCATTATCTACTGCTTCATATACCTCTGAGAAAAAACTAAGCAAATTAGTAAGGCAAGAACGTCCCTGAGTGAATCCATGCTGAGAAGAATTTATTAAATTAAATGTATCTAAGTGGTTTCTAATTTTACTAGCAATAATTGACTCTAGTAGCTTTCCTATGATTGATGTAAGACTAATGGGACGGTAATTGGATGCTATTGATTTGTCACCTTTTTTGAAGATCGGAACTACGTTTGCAAGCTTCCAAGCTTCTGGAACTATACCTGTCTCCAATGACTTGTTAAATAAAATGTTTAATGGGTAACTTAACTCATCCCTACATTCTTTTAATACTCTAGCATATACCTCATCAGGACCAGGCGATTTATGAGGTTTCAGTCTGTCAATTTCCTTAAGCACATAATTTCTACTTATAGTAATCGTACTTAACCTATTTTCTATACTATCGCTATATACCTTACGGACTTCTGGAAACTGTGCCAAATTTTCATTAGTGAAAACGAAAAGAAATTGACAATTTAATGTACTGCACATTTCTAAATCATTTTCTGTCATTTCTCCTATCGAAGTTTTAAGGGGACCAATTACATCTCTAACCTTGGATTTATATAGTTGGTAAAAAGCTTTAGGATTATTTTTTGAGTCATTGGCAACCTTAATTTCATAAAAAAAAAAATCTTTCCTAAGATCGTTTTTTATCTGCCTTGATAGATTCTGATAGTAAGCAAGTAGGTGAATTTCGCCTTTCCTAATTTTTCTATATATTCCTCTCTTTTGTCCTAGAAGATCTAATAGTCTATTATTCATCCATTTGGGTTGGTTCTGTGTTGATCTAAATTTTCTTTTGGGGATGTATTTATTTTGTGCATTGAATACTGACTCGATAAAATTATCGTATGTATCTACCAAGGTTGACGTCTCTTCCTGACTTAAGATGACAGGTGCCTGAGAAGGGGTACACTCATTTGGACACCTGGATCGACTTAATTTTTTGACCATAGGGTCAGCTAATAGGGCTCTTCTTAACCCACCATAATTGGCTTTTCTGAAGTCCGGTATTAATGTTGTATTCTCTCTGGTATTACCTTTCCATTGTATATTAAAATACACAGAATTGTGGTCACTATTTCCTAGGTGGTCCCCTATCTCTACTGTACATTATTTACCATATGTTCATTGTTACTGAAAACTAAATCGAGAATATTATTACCTCTAGTCGGCGTTTCTATGAATTGAAATAAAAAACTATCTTGTACTACCTCTATAAACTCCTCAGAATCAGAGTCTCCTATTTGATGCTGCCAATCTATATTCGGAAAATTAAAATCCCCCATAATGCACACATTGCTAAATCTTGATGCCATTTTAATTTCCTCCCATAATGACGTTCCGTAATTTCTACTCATATTTGGCGGTCTATACAGAACTCCAATAACTATGGTCTCACTACCTTCGTTAACCTCTACCCAAACACTTTCATTATCGTTATTTAGTCTAATACCTGATTTAATACAGCTTTTTAATGTACTCCTGACAAACACTGCTATACCGCCACCCCTCTTACTTGTTCGGTCATATTTAAACAAACTATATCCTGGTACAGTATATCAAATTCTGCTAAAAAATGCCTGGTTTCTGTATTAATCCACGTTTCAGTTAGAGCTATTATGTCTATATTTTCTTTGTTAACAAGGGCTCTAAGTTCGTTCATTTTGTTACATAGACTCCTACAGTTTGTGTAATATACTCTCAATTTACTTCTTTTCTTTATACCAAATTTACCTTTATTTCTAACGACATTTCCATCTTCCGTTGCACCATCACTACTATCATTTGCAATATAGTCATAATTTTTAGCATGAGACTGAATATCCTTATCGCTTTCGCCTGACGCTAAAATTGTTCCATTTAACCTCTCATTTACACTCTCAATATTTCTGTTCAAAACCCCACAACCACCCTATCTAAAGAACTAGCTAATGTAGAAACCCCTAACCGTGAAAGATGAACCCCATCCCTTGCGTACATCCCATCTCTCCCATAGAAACTATCCCAGTTATCAATGAATGGTATTGCTTTTTCTTTGCAATATTTCTCCAAACGGCAATTGACACCAATCGCCCTGAATGTCCATTCCTTGGGAACTCCTCTTCTGGGTAGGATACAATGTACTACAGGGATCCCTCCCTTCATCCTAACCTTATCTAACACATCCCGATACTGCTGCAGCAGTTCCTCACTTCTACCCTTACCAACATCGTTACTCCCGGCACTGAGACAGATAATGGGGTTATCTCCACTATCTTCCAAGATGTGGTCCATCTTCTCTAAAACCCTCCCAACTCCATGGCCAGGCAGACACACAACCTTCCTAAGTTTAGTGCGGGTAGCCCTAACTAAATGTCTTACCATGGAGTCGCCCACAATCGACACAGACTTACCTTCACAGGACACAGACTTACCTTTCCCTCGGGAGGATCCAGCAGCTGCAGTTGGAGAACCCACGGTGGTGGCAGAAGCTCCCTTGGTTGTGGTGGTGGTGGTGGTGGTGGTGGTGGTGGTAGGTAGCACAGCATCAGCGGTTGGAGCTGAGTCGGCGGCAGGCACTTCGTCTAACCCTCCCTTATCCTGACTATCTTTTCCCTCACATTCGTCTCGCAAAGGAGAGAATTATTAAAATGTAAAACTTGTAAACTAAACAAACCAAAATTGGGACAAGGACAATATAAAGTCAAATTAAATTATCAAAATCGCTATGTGGAAACAACGCTTACTAAAATGAAAATTATTAAATAAAAGAACACAATCCACCACATAGGGTGTACATTACTACATGAGCAAGTTAATCTGTTTCCCAAGCAAACTAATCGCACATATAACAACGCACTATCGTCACGTTCAAGGAATTAGTCAAGTTTGGGAAGTCCGGGACGTTCTGGTAAATTTTACTAAACTCTGCATGAATAAAGAAACTACATGTTAAATGTCAAAATATTATTTAAAATCAAATTTGCAACATGACAAGACATTAACAATACTGTAGTACAAAATACAAATATTTATAAGATATCTATACTATTACAAAATAATATATAAAATACAGTACAGCACTCACTAACGATAGTGCTATCGGGTAGATTCTGATTGATCTGGGTTCGATCCTAGCCAAGACGGACATTTTGTGGGTGTGGTAGTACGTCCTAGCGTGTTTCAAATGCTTGCACCCAGTCGGGAGACACCTCAACGACGTATACAGACTAATACCACACATAAAGCCACTCCAACAGCTTCCTCTCTCTCCAACACCCCTCCTCCCCTCTCTACATCATCATCATCATCTCCGACGCCTTGTTTCCCCCTGGGGGAAATCCCCGCTAGAGGATGGCCATGACAGAAACGTCTCCAGGCTACTTTGTCAAGACATGCCTCCCTTGCCCGTGCCACAATGTTTTTCTTCAATATATTTTTCTACTTTCTTTTCCCATACCATAGGTGGTCTTCCACTACTAGCAGTTCCACGCACCTGACTCCCATATATCTTTCTTGGCATTCTGTCTTCATCCATTCTCTGAACATGACCATACCACCTCAAAGTACTTCTCTTTATCCACTCAACCACACCACAATCAATGCCCAAAGCCTGCTCTTCCATTCCAAAGGACTCATACACTTCCCTATTACTTGGCCATTCTGAAAAAGCTCATCTCCATAGCTCTCAGTTTGGAGAGGTCCTCGTCACTTCCATACGAGAGTGTTGGGAGCAGCACACTGTTTCTCAGTGACTTTTTTACTTCCTGACTAACCATTCTTCCTATGAGAATATATCAAGTTCTCCAATCACCTTTCTCCCTTGCATTTTTCTCTCTTTTATCTCACTCTCCATTTTACCATATTTGCATAGTACAGCTCCCAAATACTTGAAACTTTCAACCTCTTCCAGTACTTCATTTTTCATTTTTATTTTACAACTTTTCTCATGTTCTTTCTTGATTCTATATGTTTCCTTAAAATCTATGGTTTCATGCATTCTTCTCTCAAACACCATTACCTTACATTTCCCTACATTGACCTTTAACTTTTTCTTTTCACATACCCTGTCAAAGTCAGTGACCACTCTCTGAAGTTCTTCCGCATTTTCCGCCAACAGGACTACATCATCCGCATATAGGCATGTTAAAATCTTCCATGCTCTTCCCTCTGATTCCAGTCTAGCTCCTACACCCATTGATCCCACCCTACATTCTCTAATCACTCCATCCATATATATATTGAACAACCAAGCTGACATGACACATCCCTGTCTTACTCCTACATTGACCTCAAAACTTTCACTTAACTTATCTCCTACCTTCACATTTGCCGTTGCATTCCTATAAAAAGATTTTACTGCCATTAGCAACTTTCCTCCCACACCATATACTGTTAACACATCCCACAGACCCTCCCAGTCTACTTTGTCGTAGGCTAGCGGTACGCCCGAATTCTACATTCTACCCAAAATGGCTGTCAAAATAGACGGGAACTTAACCATCAGCGATCGACCTATGTAAACATGATGACTGTATGCCCGGATACTACATCCTTCACCTCAAATTCAAAGCCCACCCCACTTGTTTTTTTTTAATATTCTCAAGGTAATGGGGCCGTATATTACCGATTTATAGGTTTTTACCATAATGTTCTTCTGGTAAATATACAGGAGACGCAACAATATAAGTAACAAATTTATAATGGTAGTTTTGGGTTCCTATCATCACATGCTTCATTTCTATAGGTATACTTTTTATCCCAGGGAAAAAAGAAAACAAATCTTGGGATTTTTCATTTTTTATTTTTTATTTTTTTCATTAACCTAACCAAAAAACCTAACCTAACCTAATCTAAATGTATTTGGGGGCTGTTAGGTTAGTTTTTTTTGGTTAGGTTAACCCTTAACCATCGGCGCGCAACATATGTCGAGTGAAATCAATTTGGACTATGTGGCGGTGCACGACAACTGTCGAGTGCCATTTTCAGCACGTAATGTTGCTGAGAGAGAGAGCTGAGCGGTGGGATGAGCGTAGTAACCTTATGACCGCACCCCACGACCACCGTGGACCTACTGAATTGTATCCCACCCTTCTCCCCCCTTTCTCACTCGCTACACAGGGAATTATGTACGGAAATTACCTTATTTTAGGGTTTTTGCACTCGTGTTGCACGATCGTTGCGAGAGAACCAGCGGTCGTACAAGGATGGTTCGGGTGTCATTGGAAAGCTCTGTTTACGCCCTTTCAGGGATAGATACTTGTTTTACGCTCTGGGTCTTGTTTATGCATGAAAATGAGCATGGAAACAACCCTATTTAGGGTAAAAAAAAAACGCTGTGCGGTACAGTGTAAAATACACACCACCCGCTCTTAGGCGTTAATGACCCCAAAAAAAAAATCCCAAGAAAAAAAATTGAAAAATCCCAAATTTTTTTTTTCCCGGGCATAAAAAATATATAGAAATGAAGCATATGATGATAGGAACCCAAAACTACCATTATAAATTTGCTACCTATATTATTGCGTCTCCTGTATATTGACCATTCTTTTCAGAAACACCAGGTTTTTAGGTACTGTAAACTCTAAAAAAAAAAAAATAATCTAAAACTGGCTAATGTAATCTAGATTTATATTTGGAATGAGTTGTGTTACCGGGCGTACGTCGTGTAAACACGTAAGTTGATGTCAAACAGCGGGGGTGTGGGGGCGGCAGCCCCCACCCATAATACTAGGATCTGTTAGGTAAGGTTGTTAGGTTAGGCTAATGTCCTTTCAAAGGGGTATAGTAAACACTAGGATATACCCGGTCAGAGGTAGGTGATACGCCCGATAAAACAACTCGGAGAATATTTATTTGAATACTGTACAGTGAAAGTCCGATAATCCGGAGGCTGAAACCTCGTAATGCCCGATACCTCGGAAGGTTTTTTCCCCCAAAATATACTATTTTTCCCCCAAATTAAGATTATAAAATAAGATTCATGTCTATCTTAAGTCAATTAATCAAGTGTTTTGGATTTACACCTCTACACCACCGGAACTTCACCGCACTGCCTCTATTCTAATTAATTATTAATTTGTATGTGTTTTAGGGCCATTTTTATGTATAAATCTGATACCTCGGAAAATCTGCTAATCCGGAACTCCCGCTGTCCCCTGCCTTCCGGATTAAAAGACTTTTACTGTACCACAAATTTTCCGAGTGGATAAATAGCCTAGTATAGGCTAGCAATGAAGCATAACATGATAGCAACCCAAAACTACCATTAGAAATGGTAGAAACGGGCGTTTCCGTGCCCTCCTCAGCTCCCCGCCATGGAGTGGCTTCGGTCACCCAGGCTTTATTGTGGTCGGCAGGGAGGGTTCTGTGGGGGCTCTCGGTTATAGCCTTGGCCTTGCTCGGGGCCTTGGGGCTGTTCGGCCAGGCAGCTTGGGGAAAAACAACAACAACCATTAGAAATGAGATCCCACCTGTCCGGGTTGTCTTCAATTTTTACCAAATAAAGTTATACTCACAACTCTTGCCTTTTGTTTTTTTACTGCCTAGGCTAGCCTATTTGGGAAGAGTCTCAGCCAAGGAATTATGAATAGGCTAGGCCTACCAGTGGAATTATAGGCCTACAGCCCATTTGCTCTAGCCTTTTTATACATTAAAGGCTGGGGGTCAAGATCCCTGGCCTGATTATAATGAATACACTAGCCTATAGCCTAGCCAACATTAAAAGTTCAACGAAGTCCAGACATATTTTTGACCCCCCCAGCCCCCGAGGCTCGACTTCATGAAAATGGGATCACTAAAATCTATTATATTTACCAAACCAGGGCTATTAGTAACTCCTAATTCATATACAGCTATGCTATATAGGCTAGTCTCATATATTACATAATAGCCATGGATTTAGTTATACAGTAATAGATGTATAATCTAGATATATTCATATATCTATATATAGAGGCCGTGGTGGTCAAGTGGTGAGCACGCTCGCGTGTGAATCTGAAAGACCCGGGATCGAATCCCTGCCACGGCGGACATTTAGTGGGTGCGGTAGTACGTCCTAGCATGTTTCACATGCTTGCACCCAGTCAGGGGACATCCTGACGACGTATACAGACAAAACACACATAACAAAGTCACTCCCAACACCTTCCTCTCTCTCCAACACCCCTTCTCCCCTCTCAACACTCTTCTCTGAGCTATTGCCGATAAAAATGGCATGTTCAGTCCTGTAAAGAATCGTAAGATTCAGAGTCGTAAAGGACGAGCTCATCAGCGGCGGATCCCCAGATCGACCGTGGTGATTGTCACCTAAACATCTACAAAACAAAACAATTTATAATACCTGCTAGGCATTCCTGAGTTTTTTTTTTTTTTTTTTTTTTTTTTTTTTTTTTTTTTTTTTTTTTTTTTTTTTTTTTTTTAAGGGATGAGGTCACGAGGAACCTATTTACCCTGGCATAGACCTATTTTACTGTTAGGCGATCAGAACAGAGGCAAGGGGTGTGAGGAGATTGCCCAACTATCTCCACCAGCCGAGAATCGAACTCGGTCCTCCCGGTTAGAAACCGAGCGCTCTACCAATGTCGCTACTGGTCACCCCTCCTGAGTTGTTGTTGCTGATGGCGTCTTCTTCTGACGGCCATAGAAGAATTAAAGTTGCCTTGTGATTGGCTGTAAGAGTAAACAAGTTGAAAGCCGCCCTGTGATTGGTCGGAGGCTTAAAGGCCCGTCAGCTGATCTTGAGCGAGGCATTTAAATAACACTTTCAGTACGGTTGACGGGTTTTTGGCTTGTTCTAGCAATATTTAGACGATTTTCTGCAGTTTTGGAATAATCTGTGGCAGTTAAAAGGGTTAAATGAGATAGTTTGCAGTCTTTAATTGCTAGAGATCCTTGCTAAACTGACTAAAATCTTCTAATGATACCCAGAACAAAATTGAAAGAACATCTCCCGCACTAAAAAAGTACACATTACAGTCCCAAAGAAACCCATGTTACCTAAAATTACACAAATAGGTTCCCGGAAATAGTTTTTGTTTAGTTATAGCCTATGTCTCCTATATCTCCGGCTAATTTGTTTTATAATCATATTTAACCCCTTGAGGATTGTGACACATTATGCCATTTTATTATGGCTGTCATTAAACGATTTTATTCAGAGTAGGAAGGTTATATGTAAGTCAGAGGGCTAATTGTATAGTCTTTACCCTATTAATTCCCACAGATCCTTCTCAAGCTGCATACAATCGTCTAATTATAGCCCAAAGGTAGCATTCAAGGAGACTACTGCAAGACTCTTCTTCTTCTTCTTACCTCTGACCGGGTATAGGCTATCCTAGTGTTTACTAGCCTAGGCTAAGGCTATACCCCTTTGAAAGGACATTAGCCTAACCTAACAACCTTACCTAACCTATCCTAGTATTATAGGTGGGGGCTGCCGCCCCCACACCCCCGCTTTGACTTAGATTTTTGGTGTATTGGTCTGTGAAGTGGGTATTTTTCAATTTGTTGATAACGAAAATCCTCCATGCGGACTATATATAGAAAAATATGGCGAATCTATTGGTGCCTATTTTCCCTAATAAATTGTTTCTCATAACGTCGCACTAGTGTCCTTGAATATTATCTATAAATATTTTACTTAAGGGAGCCCACTTTTTTTTTTTTTTTTTTTTTTTTTTTATCTTTCTCTCCCTCTCTCTTTGGTTTGTATCCAATCGGCCCCATTCAGCCTACTGTTTTAAACGTTTACCCCCATCTAGGTGCCAATATTTTCCTGGTGAGCGATAACGAGCCACCATATATATATTTTTGTTTTGAGAGCAAGCTAAATTTGTAAACAAAAATGATAGAAAAATGTCTCCGGCGAAGCCAGATTTCTCCATACAATGCTTTCTCGCTATTGCTCGCCAGGAAAATATCGACACCTGGATGGGGATAAACGTCTTAAAACAGTTGGCTGAATGGGGCCTAATGATTACAAGCCAGAGAAAGATAGAAGAGGAGAGAAAGAGAAAACAAGCAGGTGACCCCCCTTAAAATGAGAAGTACTGGAACATTAATACATTACTCTCATTGTAATTACAAGAAATAACCTATGATATTGACTGGCTAGGAATACGGTGATTGGTGAACCTATAATAAGTACAGTGGCGCTAATAAGTCATGTCCCAGCTGCCCTTACATTTGTCTTGCTCTGTGCTGTATTAATGTCTACCAGATATTGAATAGGGTGGGTAAGTGTAGGAACATGTTTGTATATTTCATTCGATAAATTATGAAGAAATGAAGCTTAGATTTTTTCTGATACCAACTATTGATCAAAACATACTTGGTTCCGATACATGACTTATTAGCGCGACTGTACCACTAACAATGATTGGGTTAAGCCGGTGTTACAACGAGCGAACTTTCCGTCATTTTTTATGAGCAATTGTTGTCTGGCAGCTTCAAAATATAAGTTCCATACGAACTAAACGACCTAACATTATCTACCTTCGATATAGTTTCCGATTCCAATGCGAAAGAAACTCATAATAGTACGAGAAAAAACTAGCTCATCGAAAATTGCCGGAAAAAGCGCTCGTGTGACACCGCCAATTAGTCCAGAAATACGGGTCTAAGTTTGTAAATGTTTTGTAGGGCTATCCTTGTGGGAGTTATCATACTGTATTTTGTGCTATGTGTGTGAAGGAGACAACAGACAGGTTACATGTAACGAGTGTCTCCCTCTGAGTCAAAAGAGCGACAGAGAGCCAAATTCAAGGGACGTTGTGGTCAAAAGCCTGGATACACGAACTTTAAAGCAGCTAAAAATTAAGTCATATGATGAAGGAAAGATTGATTGAGGGAGAGAGTCCCAGAGTTCACTAGTTTGGTGGAAGAAAGAGTGGGAAAATAGGTTTACTCTTGGATTAAAGAGTTGGGCAAAATAGGGGTGGGAATGTAATTAAAGGTTGTTTGTTATGTGCACACTGCTGTAAGTAGGCGAGAAACCATGACCTCTAACCTCTGTATCTCAAAAACGACTAGAGTAGACGAGCTAATATTTTTACCATTTGGGAAGAGTCAGCCAAGGAATAGATGAGGATATTTACAGCCAATTTGCTCTAGCCCTTTTTGAGTTAGAGAGGATTAAAAACCGCAATTTCTAAGACACTTTGCTTGGGCCTGGACATGTGGAGCGCATCGTTTCTGGACGACAGCCCACTTTAACTATCACATACCTATGTACAGTTGTACACACGTTTCGAACCAATATATGCTTCACTCAGTCTGCCATGTAAAATTATAATGCTGCTGCAATGCTATGATCCGCATTCATATATTTATGGATAAACAAATTACAAAAATAGGCTACCTTTATTACATTCCCTTACGTATCTTCAGTAAATAGCCTACGGACACGAATATGACCATAGGTTTTAAGAAATTACAAATTAAAATACATACTTCCAAATTGCTGCCCCACGAAAATGGCTCGTTTCATTGGCTGTTACGAAATTTGGTAGTTTAGGTTCGCTCGTTCCCCCCCCCCCCCAGAGAGCTGTCTTCATTTCCATGTTCCCAGTGACCACGTTATGCATACTTGTATTAATTTCGAAGAGAACGATGTTCAGTATTATAGTGTAAAGGTTTACCTTGCATTGGTGTGTAATACACAGTTGTTGTGTAAAGTAACGATGGCAATTATGACATGAATTGCTAGTTACGATTAGTCGAGTGTGTGTGTGTGTGTGTGTAAGTGAACCGATGTGTGTTGTAATATACATAATGCTCTACAGTAGGTGACAAACACTAAAAAGTGTCTGCTTCATGACATACAACACAACGAACTATGCATTGTAATAGTGCATGTTATCATCTGGTTATGACATTCAGGTGTGAAACGGCAATGAGTTATCAGTAGTGATATATGGGGGGTATTATGTAATGCCATACTAAGTTAAGCTTCGGAAGCTGATAGATATATATACTGTATATTCGGTATTAATTTAGTAAAACCATATAAAGGGTAAAGGCTATATAAGCATCGCATCGTGATATTAAGTTTAGCAATGGCTATATAGGTTATACCGCTTCGATGTTAATATTATAGTATCAGATATATTGCAATGTTTACACAGTGCAACAAGGTTAATAGCATGATATAAAATGGATGAATTATATGCGAGTACCGGTAAGTGTTTAATAGTAACTACTATGGATGATGTCTGATGAATCACACACACACACAACGAAAGCCTGTCCATGCACTGCATTTTGTAGTGTTTCTTTTCATTCTTAATTTTGTAATAGCTATCCGTGTTTAATGTAGATACAGGAGGGAATAACAAACAATGGTAGTTTTGTCATTTGTATAATTATCAGGTTCTGTAGTATGAATCGTATCGTAGCATAACAACACAATACTTTTACATGGCAAACTGAGTGAAACATCTATTGGTTCTAAACGTGTGGGCTGTCATCCAGAAAGAACACGTTCCCAATATCCGGGCCCTATCCAGGTGTCTCAGAAACTGCAGTTTCTGACTGTACATGTGCGTAGATACTCGCTAGCCAATCAGAAGACATAATTATGTAAACAACAAAGATGGCCGGCATGCGTTACCATAGCAACCAACCGCATCTGCCCCTCCCCCACCCCCCTCTCCAAAGCTCCACTCACCAGGTTGTCGTTGCTATGGTAACGCTTGGCGGCCATCTTTGTTGTTGACATATTTCTGTCCTCTGATTGGTTAACCCCTTCAGTACCGGTAACGTCTTTTTTTATTGGATTTTAGCGACATCTAGACGATTTTATGAAGCTCAGGAAGGACATATGGCAGTTATAAGGACTGATTGAGATAGCCTCTAGCCTTTTAATATGTAGACGTTCTTACTAGGCTGAATAAAATCATCTAATAGCTGCCAGAATATAACGAAAAAGACGTTACCGATAGCCTACTGGGTTAAAGGGTTAAAGACAGGCTGGAACCAATACTAAGAATGAGTGACAGGATATACAATGCTTACATCAGTTATGTATAGCTGTAAAATAACTTTAAGAGTTTAGTATTATGTGGTATATAGCGTAATGCATAAATGCGCAGAATTTCGGTGTGAGTATCCTAGGTTCGAGTCCTTGGAGTGCCACATGTATTTGTTGATTTCATTAATTGAGTTTAGATGTAAAGTTGGTTGGTGAAGAAATATGAATTAATTCTGGTTCAGAAGCAATTTATAGCGAGGCCTTCCCGAGTGTTAAGTGCCCCATTAATTACTCCATCCATTCGTCTATACATTAGGCTACATTAGACTATAATTGTGAGTGTATAATGTGAATGTAAGTGTGTGTTTATGTGTGAGTGTATAATTGTATAGTTACCAAGACTTAACCCAGGGATTACGACGTGGAGATCTAGCTTATTTTAGGAAGATGATAGTCTAATAGTAGCCAGAACAAACTTCTAATATGCGTACACATCTTCAATCGGTTAAATAAAATACAGCTAGATCTCCACGTCATATATCCCAGGGTTAAGTCTTGGTAACTATACAATTATACACTCACACATAAACACACACTTACATTCACATATAAACTCACACTATAGTATACTGTAGCCTAGCTAATGTATAGACGAATGGATGGAGTAATTAATGGGGCACTTAACACTCGGGAAGGCCTCGCTATAAATTGCTTCTGAACCAGAATTAATTCATATTTCTTCACCAACCAACTTCACTTCTAAACTCAATTAATGAAATCGACAAAATTAATACATGTGGCACTTCAAGGACTCGAACCTAAGATACTCACACCGAAATTCCGCGCATTTATGCATTACGCTTATCAAGACAGTTAACAAATTATGCACAAGCCTACGATTTATTATGCAGTTCGCAAAATTCACTAACACTCAGCCAAGGATACTCCTTCAATATCCCACATACAAAGGGCATGGTTCGCGTTTACTTTTTGACAATAACTTTTCGCCCACTAGATGATAAGTAGGGTGCGCGAAAGAGAATGGCCATAAAGTAACTGAGAAGCATGCTCCTTTTGTGTGGAATATTAAAGGGGTATCCTTGGCCGAGTGTTCAGGAACTTTTGAAGGGAACTGTACATATACATTCCAACTGTGCTATGCATTATAAGTAGGCAACAAATCCTGACCACAACCTCTCATAACTCAAAGAAGACTCCAGTAATTGACCACTTGCGAGTTTCAGGCTATAAGGAAGTTGGAGCTGTAGATATCAATATTTAACAGAAATTCCAGATAAAATACGGTTGTAGTGCATTTTATAAACTTATGAAATTATATTCATCATACTTTCTATCCATCAGAAACCTACATGTTTATTGTATGTATGCTTGATAGCGATGCTTACAGATTCAACTTCCTCTTTTCCCCCTATGTTCATGAAGGAAACAAAAGGAAAAACTGCCTGTAACAAGTGTCCCCCCAAGGTTGAAAAAGTAATAGAGAGCGAAAATCAAGGAACGTTAGAGATAATTTATTTTAGGTGTGATGGAAAGAAGTGTGGTGTGTTTGTTCAGTGTAGTGAAATTAATAGGAGGAGTTGTTTGTGAGAATTAGCTGGATTACACTGTGTAGGTGAGGCACAATTTATGACAGTTTAGAAATAGTGGGGGAAGCCAGGCAAATGAAACAGGAGTTCCAGCAACTCCTTATCATATGCTTATGTGGCTTCCCCTGGGTACTGCCCTGCTCGATTGGAGCCTACAATTTACTAGCCTGAAACACGCAAGTAGTGAATTGAGCTGTTTTTCTACCAATTGGGAAGAGTCGACCAGTTAATAGGTTGGGAAATGTACAGCCCATTTTCTCTAGCCGTTTCTCAGTTACAGAGGTTAGGGGTTACAATTGACCACTTGCGAATTTCAGGCTATAAGAAAGTTGGAGCCGTAAACATCGATACAGAACGGAATTGCAATACTAATGTAGTTGTCTGCTGGATATAAAGTATGATGAATGTGGTTTTATGTATATATATATATATATAAATGTACTAAGACCGTAGTTTAGCTGGTAATTCTGCTTAATGTCGATGTCTACAGCTCCAACTTCCTCATAGCCTTAGACTTGCAAGTGGTCAATTGGAAAGAGTCGACCAGTTAATAGATGTGCAAATTTACAACCCATTTGCTCTAGCCCATTTTGAGTTAAAGAGGTTAGGGGATACAATTGGTCGCCTACCAATAATGAATGTACTATACACATTCCTTCAACTATACCGTTCATACACAGTTAATAATACAGTTAAACACCCCCCACACCCACCCACACACACATACTGTAGATCATATAGTCAGGCACGCATACAGCCAGTTACAAGCACACAAACATAAATAAGATATATAAATGTTAAATTATTATCAATAAATAATACAGCTGATAAACATAAATAAAATAAATATAAATAATATAAAAAATACATTAGTAGTTAAATATATATATATACCGGGTATATATACTGTATATATATATATATATATATATACAGTATATATATATATATATAATACAGCTGATAAACAGAAATAAAAGATATATAAATAATATATAGAGATAAATAAATATAGGCAGAAGTTAAATCCAGCCCTTGCGCGAATGGTGGGGGTAGTAGGGTAGGTAGGTGCAAGGTTAAGAGATACAACAAGTATCTCTTAACCTTGGGTAGGTGGAGACCCCTTCCACCTACCTACCCTACTATTATACTAGGGTTGAGAGAAAACTCACCTATGGCCCACGGGTCACCCGCCCGTCTGCCCAAAATCAAGCCCTCAAATATTGCAAATACGACATTCTAACCTGTTGCAATCGATTTACCGCAACTTTTGACCAATTTCTGTAAAGTTTTTTTATAGGAATTTTAATCTCAGCCTCGAATTCCGTGTGGTTTAGCCGTAAATCGCATTTTTCCATGCAAAATTTGACATAGCCGTAACTTTTGCATTTGTTGAGCTACGGAGTTGAAATTTTGACACGATATGCATAAATATATTTTGAGAAATTTATGTTTTCACTTTTTGTTTATTTTGATTTTTAATGAAGTTATTGGACATTAAACATAATTTCTTTAATTAATTACCCGTAGATCGATAAATTACGTATATATTATGTCTTTGTTATCAAGCAATACATATATGTTAAATAAAATAATTGCATATTACGAATTAATAATATTTTTGTAGCGGGTACCGGTATGTATTATATAAGCACAATATACACCCTAGATACTCACACGTTTGTTACACAGCATAGTATATGTGAGTCAGTCACAACTTATGTTACATGTTTAGTTATATACAATCAGTTAGTTATACTCAGTCAAGCAATCAGTTAGTCACCCAGTTATATACACAGTTAGTTACAGTCAGTTAGTCACACAGTTATAAACACACCGTCAGTTACACCCAGTCAATCAATCAGTTAGCCAGCCAGTTAGTCACACAGTTAGTTATAAACACAGTCAGTTACAGCCAGTCAGTCAATCAATTAGTCAGCCAATTAGATATATACTCACAGTCAGTTACACCCAGTCAATCTTTCCCTCATCCTATGATTTAAATTGCTTCAAACTCCGTGTGTCCAGACATTTTGGCTCTAAAATTCCTTGATTTTGGCACTGTCACTCTTTCAACTCTGGGGGAGGCACTCGTCACAGGCAGTTTTGCCTTGTGTCTCCCTCGTCCACATAAAAAATATCAGTTAGTCAGCCAGTTAGTCACACACTTTTGTTTGTCCTATGTGTATGGAGGAGACAAAAGACAGGCTGCCCTGTAACGAGTGTCTCCCCCAAAGTTAACTGGCTGACTAACTGATTTTGTTGTGTGTATGTGGATGAGGGAGACAAAAGGCAAAACTGCCTGTGACGAGTGCCTCCCCCAGAGATGAAAGAGTGACAGGGCCAAAATCAAGGTATTTTAGAGCCAAAATGTCTGGAGACACAGAGTTTGAAGCAATTTAGGTCATAGGATGAGGGAAAGATGAAGAACAGATTGACTGGGTGTAACTGACTGTTTGTGTATAACTAACTGTGTCACTAACTGGCTGAATAACTGATTGACATTTGAATGGATGTAACTGACTGTGTGTTTATAACTAATTGTGTGACTAACTGGTTGAGTAACTGATTGATTGACTGGGTGTAACTGACTGTATGATTATAACTAACTGTGTGACTAACTGATTGAGTGACTGGGTGTAACTGAATGTGTGTTTATAACTAACTGTGTGACTAACTGATTGACTGAATGAGTGTAACTGACTGTGTTTATAACTAACTATGTGTTTATAACTGTGTGAATAACTAGCTGACTGACTGGGTGTAACTGACTGTGTTTATAACTAACTGTAACTAACTGATTGATTGACTGGGTGTAACTGAATGTGTGTTTATAACTGTGTGACTAACTGACTGTAACTAACTGTGTATATAACTGGGTGACTAACTGATTGCTTGACTGAGTATAACTAACCGATTGTATATAACTAAACATGTAACATAAGTTGTGACTGATTCACATATACTATGCTGTGTAACAAACGTGTGAGTATCTAGGGTGTATATTGTGTTTATATAATACATATCTGCGACAATTATTATTAAAAGGGTTGATCGAGATAGTGTGAAGCCATATCATGGCTAGAGGTCCTGCCTAAGCTGAATAAAATCGTCTAATAGTTGCCAGGATAAGATAAAAAAGGACGTCCCTGATACTGAAGGGGTTAAGATCGTTAGATACCGGTAATGGGGAAAAAAAACGAAATTCCGGAGATTGTAAATTTGTTATTAATTTCAACAACGGTACCGTACCTAAAACCATAAAGAAAAACCATGGGAACATTAGAGGTAGATTCGGTAATAGTTTCCTAATCCAACTAGTAATACTGTATGTCGAGCTAATCTATATTCTATTAATTTCACCACAACACCAAACACCTCCAATGAAATTAATGAAAGTATATAATTATGTGATCCACCGGGATTCAATGCCTTACAGCCCATTTGCTCTGGCCCTTTTTCAGTTACAGAGGTCTACACGCTAGCCTATCTCAATTCATTATATTAGCTACCATATATCCTTCCTAGAAGCTTCATAAAATCGTCTAAATGTAGCTGAAATAAACAAAATAGCTACCGGTACCATCTTTCCTTCCTAAGTTCATAAAATCGTCTATAAATGTAGCTGAAATAAAAATAAAAAGACGTCGCCATTACTGTAAGGGTTAAGTAAAGTTGTATATTAACTAAGTCTCCTAAAATCCTAATAATGTACAAATTAGCATTCAGTACATTTAGTCTAGGCTAGTTGTCGATTCCAATATAAAAAAAAATATAAAAAATAAAAGACGTCGCCGGTACTGTAAGGGTTAAATAAAGTTGTAGGCTATGTTTACTAAGTCTCCTAAAATCCTAATAATGTACAAATTAGCATAGGCCTACAGTACATTAAGTCTAGTTGTCGATTCCAATAACAAAAAATACAAAATACAAACACAAATAAAAATTAAATTGACCGTCTGATATAGCCAGAGAAATCCATGCCTTAGGGCCAGCCTAGGCGTTTTAGGGAGGAAAACGAGGGCGGATTGGCTCCAAATTGTCAAACCCTCCCACCTTATACTTTCTCCTTCGCTCGCTGTAATATTTCAGAACAACACATATATAATTATGCAACACAAAATATCATTCGTAAAACACATACAACGAATTTTCAACCAGCCCAGGCAAAAGATACGATGCGGCAAAAGAGGGAACAACTAAATAAGATGGTCACCAATTTTCCCATGGATTTTTTTATTTTTCCCTGTTAGTTTTCATCAATATTTAGTGTTTGGAAATAATTGCAACCCTCGGCGAAACCGTTTTCCCCATTATACAACGATCTTAAGACACGCCGCCCGATAGTGGGGAGGGCTATGAAGTACAGGGAAAATGAGGGGTTAAATGCGTAAAACGGCGATTAAAACGTATTTAGCAAAACTTGGCACGGGTTTTAAGGTATTTCTAAGGCCTAAAACCCAATATTTCGAAAACCCGAGCCAAGTTTTGGCCAAAGCTGGCTCGGATTTTGAGAGTTTGTAGACAACAAAATGACAGTAACTTCATTTAGAAATTTGGCTCAGGTTTCCCGAAATTGCAAAGGCATAAAACCCGAATTTTGGAAAACCCGAGCCAAGTTTTGTCAAAACTTGGCTCGGATTTTGCGAATTTTAAGAGTAAACAAATTACAGTAACCTAATTTAGAATTTTGGCTCATGTTTCTCTAAATTGCAAACCCCAAAAAGCATAATTTTGGAAAACTCGAGCCAATTTTTGGCAAAACTTTGATCGTATTTTGAGAATCGAAAAAGACTAACTACATGTCGGAAATCGGCTCATGATTTCCCTAATTGCAAAGCCATATAACCAGATTTATCGAAAACGTAGCACTTATTTAAATCATAAATATCCAGTAACATAGACCTAGTACATTGGATACAAGCCTAATCCACACCTAACGCCTACAATGTGTCCGGCTACCTAGTAGGCCTACGTGGGATACAACATGGCGGTTGGGCCGGCGCCCATTTAGTAGCCTACCGGAATTCGGCCGTATCTGTAAATACGAATGCGAGGAACTTCGAGCGAATTCCTGATCGAGCGGATGCACAATCCAATCTACCTAACCTAACCTAACCTAACCTAACCTAACCTAACCTAAATGCGCCTCCGCTCGAATATGAATTCGCTCGAAGTGTCCAGATACCATAAATACTACCGCAACTACGAATCTTGTTTCTGAGACCTAGTATATTAACCTAACCAAACAACCCAACCTATCGACAGAGATGGGCAGGTGGAGTGGACTAAAAAGTTGGTGGACAGACCTCGGGAGACAGGTGAAAATGGCGTGTGTACGAATCGGTGCCGTCTATAGGAAGGTATTGACAACCATGTTTCAACAAAATTCCATTTTAGTACCATATATTTTTATTAGGTTTTGCCGAGGCTTAAAACACATTTTCATATTATGTGGCTCGCTTGGTGTAGTGACTAGCGTCTCGGACTTCCACCCAGAAGGCCTGGGTTCGCGCCCACGCTCGGCGCATTAAAGATTTTTCACAAGCACTGAGTCGTTACCATCCCTCATGAGCAAAGGGATGGGGTAGTAGTACAGGGCCCCAATGGAAATACGCCTAATCGGCCTTATTGAGCTATCCTTAGCTAGCTTAGCATTCGCTAGCTTTAAGAACTATTATTATTATTATTATTATTATTATAAAATACAAAGACTTATCCACAGCTCGGGGCTTACACCTCGCCATTAGCAAAAATGAGAATGGGAAGAGACGATGAATATCTTACCGTAATATGCTAAATAGGTTCTTCCACGTCCTTTTACGGGGCTCCACACGTCCTCAGTTTTTTATTCGATGACGTGGTGATGGTGCAGATGCCGCGGAAGGCCATTATCACTCCCAAAACTTGATCTTTGTTGAGAATTTCCAGCACAGATAGGTGGGCACTTTGGTCGCCATTGAATCTCTGTTGCCAGTGCGGTGTTGAACCCTCTACCTTCCCGTCCACAGTTAAAATGATCTAATATACAAACTTAAATACATCGATTTCCGTATGGATTAGGCATGGATAAATTCAATTATATTATTATATTCACCATATTTACAATCAAATATGTCCAAATATCCCTGGAAATGCCCTAATTCGAGCAAATAGTGGGGATATACAAATATGCAACATAAGTTAAATATATTCGTCCATGCCATGTTTAAGTGCCATATATAGGTATATATGTGTATTTTACTTCCTATAAATACTATAAATGCGGACCAGGACACATATATTTCGTAAAATTCACAGAAATGTAATGAAACAAACAATCCTTTATATTTCACAGAATAGCCATTAAGTGACCTCAAGGGGTGATTATTTCGAAAACATAATAGGTTGGCCAATTTACTATATCCCCAATTATCACACAGCAATCCCAGTAATCAAATTAATCGAAGTGTAATTGTGTTTAGAAGAACTACAAATGAGCACTTGATTTTTAGTAATCTGAATTTTAGTTTTAGAATTCTGAATTTTGCTTCACTCAGGTACTTTGAACGAAGCATGTGAACTTTGAACAAACCATGTTCCTATCTCATTCGGAAATTTTCCGTTTCATAGTGCATCGATTTTCCCAGAACTCTCGTCCACGCAAATTCCCATTAGACATCGTTCATAGATAAAAAGGACACAAAACTGGCACAATTATAAACTTTTTATATACCGTTGGAAGAGAAAACAAATCTGCATCTTTTGGTTACCAAGAGAGCTCTGAAAGATGCCTCTAAGTGGGTGAAAATTGCGCAAACAACCCTGGAATTTACGGTATTGTTTCATCAAGGGTTTTAGCAAAAGTTCGAACTATTCACTCGTGATCGTCTCGGTTGTTAACGAAGCGTTCATAAATGTTTCGACGGCGGTTTATCGACATATATCGTTCAGCTTTCCTGGGTAAATCTGAGAAATGCAAGGAGATAGTAGTATTGGAACGGTGAGTGAGAGTGTTGTGGTTGGCATCTCGGGATTTATTAACCTTCGTACGGCAATATTCGGCCTTTCTCAGCTTTGGTTTTCCTACACAGCACTACAGGAGGTAGGCAGATCATTGTGTTCAACTTGCAGGGTGAGACAATAGCTATTAATTTTATACAAGAGTAGATATTGCATACAGCCCATCCCCGCATCTCAAATATGCCGTATTTTACCCTTACATAGGCATTTTAAGCCTTGGTATCTCAGTATATATATTCTGCAAAATACATGGAAGCTTGTAGCATTCCGTTGTGGCTTAGTGCATTCATTGAGTAATTTTAGTAGGCATAGACTGATGGTTTCTGGATTGATCGAAAGGGTTTGAGAGGCTGAGCATTCTGGCAACACTTTATTTCATAGGGTTGGTTTGAGAGGGTGTGTGTGTGCGTATGTGTGTTTGAGAAAGAGAGAGGGAGGAGGTTGTCTCGTCTGGTGGTGGGAGGCAAACACGTACGAACGAACGCACAAACGGAGCAAGGAGGTTATATAAGAGGAGAGACTGTTCGGTAGATTTTACCCTATGTGAGCGTGAAGCAGGCCCTAAAACTGACCGATTCTGAGCCAATCTGAATGCAGTTGGGTCTGAGTACATGATTAGATTGATATCCAAAATTCGAAAATCGATATTAACCCCTTCTATACCGGTGACGTATTTTGCTTATATTCTAGCTATATTTAGACGATTTTGTGTAGCTTAGGAAGGATCTGAGGTAATTAAATGGATTGGTTGAGATAGTTTAAAGCTTAATTATTGCTAGACGTCCTTCCTAAGCTGAATATAATCGTCTAATACTTGCCAGAATATGATGAAAAGTACGTCCCTGGTACTGAATGGGTTATTCGTGATCGTGTAGTCAATGTTATGGTTTAGGTGCTTATGTTCTGGGTGTGGTGTCCCAAGTTCGAATCCCGGGAGGACCATATGCTTTCATTAGTTTATTCAAGTGCATTGGGGTTTGTAATTGATGATGAATGTTAAGAACGAGGTGTTATTTAATAAGTTAAAGCAATAATAGGCTATAATTGTATGATGATGTGTAATATTAATATAAATAACTCTTTGCAATTTGTTACTGGTACCTAAATTCTCACCTTAGTCTCACATAGCCTATATAAGTTAAATTAATAATAGGCTATACTTATATGATGTGTAATATATATATATATATATATATATATATATATATATATATATATATATATATATATATATATAATTATACAGTATATATAGCCTATGGACTATGGTATATATGGGCAGTAGGTTTTCCCTAAGGCATATTTCGTTGAATGTGATACTAAGTTGTGCATTGCAGAGCTTCTTAGCTATGCTTTCTTTTCTTCTGATGGCTTTCTTGGCCTCTTCAGGGAGGTTATGGATCAGCTCTCCATAATTATGTCATCATCGTCCCTGGTTGGTGACATCTGGTCTCTAGTTGTCTTCTTCTCTGCGTTGGTTGGTGTTTCTTCGGATTCCGGAATTTTGGCCCACTGGAGCCTTCTTCAGCGAAGTACCGTATGACAGGCATAGTTGGTGTATCAGTAGTATGCAAACACCAACCAACACAGAGAAGACAATTAGAGACCAGATGTAACCAACCAGGGACAATTACGACTTATGGAGAGCTGATCCATAACCTTCCTGAAGAGGCCAAGAAAGCCATCAAAAGAAGAGAAAGCATAGCCAAGAAGCTCTGCAATGCACAACTTAGTATCACATTCAACGAAATATATATATATATATATATATATATACAGAACTAGAATACTGGTTTACGATTAAATATAACTCCCAACTCAGTTCAGAAACAAAAGTATACACGGTAAATCGAATACAACCAACATGCTTTTGTTTCCAAATGTAGTAAGAAGTTATATCATATCTACACCAAGTACGAGAAAAATATACTAATAAATTACTAAAGACATTCTACTACAACAAAAATATACAAAAAAGTGTGTTAAGTAAGTTAAGTAAGCATGATAATTAAACAAATTATTCAAGAAATCACCGGCTTGCTGACAACCCGCCATGCTTATTCTTCCACCAAATTTCAGCGTTCATCGAAGCCAAACGCCTTTTATCTTTTCGCCATTGATGTTTTTGTCCTTTCGTAAAAGCCGAAGGCGGCGTAGAGGGGTCCGGGAATAACGTGACATATTTGTCATAAATTTCTTTACTATTATGCTCCCAGGTCATCACCCCATCTGTCAATAAATCTTTTTCCATTTTACGGGCTTCGGCCGGAACCTCGTCTGATCCGTCGGCCAATTTACCGTTCCACCAAGTTACAGCTTCCATCAAAATCCTTTCTCTCCTATGACGCCTCCATTGTTTTATTTGTGCCTGAGTGAGGTCCGGCGGAACTTGGGTAGTGTCCGGATATTGCTTACCATACTCGTCATAAATTTCTTGTGTTATTGGTTGAAGACCAATTAGTGTCATTGAAAGACACTCATCGCACAGAGGGGTGGATTCCACTGGGTCGCCACGCAGCGGGACGAGCTCTGCCGGGTTATCGTGCAGAGAGGTTAGCTCTGGCGGGTCACTGCACTTCAAAGCAGGCTCTTCCGGGTTGTCGTACATCGGGGCAGGGTCCAGTGACTTGCCATGCTCCACCGCATCATCGCACGGCAGAGCGAGCTCCACCGGGCTGTCACAGCAAGGCGCAGGCTGCACCAGGCCATCGCGCAGTGAAACTGGGTTGTCACGCAGTGGGTCAGGCTCCAGCAGGTCATCGCGCAGAGCGGCGGGCTCTGCCGGGTCACTCTGCATTGGGCCGGGCTCTGGCAGGTTATCGAGCAGAGAGGTGGGCTCCGGTAGGTTGCCGCACAGTGGGGTGGGCTCTGCCGGGTCGTAGAATAGCGGGGTGGGCTCTGCCGGATCGTCGAGTAGCGGGGTGGGCTCTGCCGGGTCGTCGAGTAGCGGGGTGGGCTCTGCAGGGTCGTCGAGTAGCGGGGTGCACTCTGCCGGGTCGTCGAGTAGCGGGGTGGGCTCTGCCGGGTCGTCGAGTAGCGGGGTGGGCTCTGCCGGGTCGTCGAGTAGCGGGGTGGGCTCTGCCGGGTCGTCGAGTAGCGGGGTGGGCTCTGCCGGGTCGTCGAGTAGCGGGGTGGGCTCTGCCGGGTCGTCGAGTAGCGGGGTGGGCTCTGCCGGGTCGTCGAGTAGCGGGGTGGGCTCTGCCGGGTCGTCGAGTAGCGGGGTGGGCTCTGTCGGGTCGTCGAGTAGCGGGGTGGGCTCCATCTGATCATTGTATGACACAATGTCATAGATAATGTAAAAGCGATCCTTAGGATTGGGGATAATATTTTCTATATTAACTGTACATTTTTGAAGTGTTTTCTGTCCCAGCTTCCACTTAAACTGAATTTTTTCAAATCCATTTTTAAATCTGATTACGACCCCCGTGTCAAATTTATATTGCATTACCCCATTATTTAGTGCCCAATTTCCATTATTAAAGACAATTTTACTCTGCGTTTTGAAATTTTTGCCAATGTAAATATAACCCAACCAACACTTTTTGCATTTATTTTGAAATTTAATTTTGAGTATATTGGGCAATTTTACCATCTTAGCGTAGGGTGGGGCGTAGTACTCGACAGCGTTAATTACTATGGCAGCAGGGCCCGCTGACGGACATTGCTTTATGTTATCTGGGCACATTTTCCGTTTAAATTACTAATAGGAGTACGTAAATATGTATAATAACACTTATAAATACCCTACAATCACTGTTTAGAAAGGTCCTTTTGATATTTTTCAAACAATTATTTCGTGTCACGGACTGGAAACGAAACACAAGTTGACCTAGAAACTCACTGAATAATAATGAAACTCGTCGATTCTTCCTCTCAAATGTATAGCCCTGCTAAAATATCTACATCGATTTTTATTGCTAAGTTGCTTCATATTTAGTCGCTTCTGATCTTTACTTCTCAAGCTTAATTATGTTTCACCCAAATATAAGTTATTTAATATGGCAATTGTGTAAAATAAATTATAATAGCAAATATTTGAAACATATTTATTGTAAAATTTGTTAGTTACCCTTATTAAAAAAAACGTTTTCTATGAACACGTCCTTTAAGAAAAATGCTTCTGTAACTCATATTTAACCTAACCAGGGGATATTGGTCAGTATATTTTTATTTATTTTTATTGTGCGTTCGTCAATTATTATATATTGACCTTATAATATAGCCTATTTCGATAGTGTGTGATATCAACAACAATTAACACGTCACGCACTATCAGAGTAGGCTATATTAGGTCGATATATAAGCAAATAATATATATATATATAGGGTTAATCTTCCCAGGGTCAAGGTGGAAGGATAGTAAGGGAGGCAGGTTAACTCCTTCTGTACCGACAACGTATTTCTAACTTTACATTCGGGCTCTGTCTCGAGTCCCCCCAAAATAAAAATAAAACATAAAAATGGGGAGTAGCCTACATACATACATATTCTACCTATATTTAAACGATTTTGAGGAGCCTATGAAGGATTTGTGGTAGTAAAAATAGTTGAATGAGATAGTTCGATGCCTGTTAGTTGTTGGAGGCCCTTTATTAACTGAATAATATCGTCTAATAGTAGCCAGAATACAGTTAAAGAGACGTCCCCGGTACAGAAGGGGTTAAAACAGTGAATATATACTGTATATATATACCGGTATTTATTCTTATTGGCTTCACTGTTTTAACCCCTTATGTACTGGGGACGTCTCTTTAACTTTATTCTGGCTACTATTAGACGATATTCAGTTTACAAAGGGCCTCCCGTAACTAACAGGCGTCGAACTATCTCATTCAACTATTTTTACTACCACAGATCCTTCATAGGCTCCTCAAAATCGTTTAAATATAGGTAGAGTATGTATGTATGATCTCCCCATTTTTATTTTTATTTTTTGTATTTTTTCATTTTTTTTTTGGGGTGGGGGGGTCTCGAGACAGAGCCCGAATGTAAAGTTAGAAATACGTTGTTGGTACAGAAGGGGTTAATCTGCCTCCCTTACTATCCTTCCACCTTGACCCTGGGAAGATTAACCCTTTGAGTTCCAGCGACGTGTGTTGTATTTCATTCTAGCTATATTTAGACGATAGTATGCAGCTTAGGGAGGATGTCTCGTAGTTAAAACGGTTGGTTGAGGTAGTGTGAAGCCATATTATTGCTAGAGGTCCTTCCTAACCTGAATAAAATCGGCTACCAGTTGCCAGAATATGATGAAAAGGACGTCCCTGGTAGCCTACTGAACGGGTTAAAGGAATCGTGACCCGAAAATTGTCAACGTTAACCCTTCCATTACCGGGAATGTCTATTTCACTTCATGTCAGCTAGATTTAGAGGATTTTATGAAGCTTAGGAAGGACCTATGGTGGCTAAAAGGATTAATTGAGATCGTCGGTACTTGTTTAATGGGTAGACGTCCTTCCTAGGCTAAATAAAATTGTCTAATAATTGCCAGCATATAATGGCAAGACGTCATCGGTACTGAAGAGGTTAAGGGGACCGACCTGCTTTTTCTCTCTGGATTTTATTCTTCGGACCCATTTAACCTACTGTTTTAAGACGTTTACCCCCATCCAGGTGTCGATTTTTTTTCCTGGCGAGCAGTAGCGAGCCAGTATATTTGTTTAAATGGTTTTGACAGCAGGATAAATGTGTAAATTTTTCTATAGACAATTTCTCCGGCGTTTCCGTATTTCTCCATAAAATGCTGGCTCGCTATCGCTCGTTAGGAAGAAATTGAAACCTGGATAGGGATAAGCATCTTAAAATAGTAGGCTGAATGGGGCCAAATGGATACAAGCCAGAGAAAGAGAGAGAAGGAGAGAAAAGATGCAGGTGACCCTCCTGAATAGGGGGTGACCTGCTTTTTGTTATTTCTGTCCTTTTCTCTCTTTCTCTGGCTTGTATCCATTCGGCCCCTTCCAGCCAACTATTTTAAGACGTTTACCCCCATCTAGGTGTCGATTTCTTCCTGGCGAGCGATAGCGAGCCAGCATTATATGAAGAAATCCGGCTTTGCCGGAGAAATTTGTTTATCGAAAAATTTACAAATTTAGCCTGCTGTCAAACAAAAATAAAAAATATGCTGGCTCGCTACCGCTCACCAGTAAAAATTGACACCTGGATGGGGATAAACGTCTTAAAACAGTAGGCTGAATGGGGCCAAATGGATTCAAGCCAGAGAAAGATAGAAAAGGACAGAACCAAAACAGGTCACCCCCCTTAATGTGAGAGATGGCCACACCGCACATGTAGGGGAGTAAAACAGGTGAGTATTTTATATTGATTTATTTATGTATGTATTTATATTATATATGTTTTAAGTTTGATGGGGGTCTAGGGAGCAAACTAGAAACCTCCCCTTAACCCACTCACAGTCAGTTACTCAAATATATTTTGTTATACACAGTCAATCAGTCAGTCACACAGTCAGTCAGTCAGTCAGTCAGTCACACAGTCAGTCAGTCACACAGTCAGTCAGTCAATAGTTCATAGTCTGTTGTTAGTCAGCACTCACCCAGTCATACAGTAATACCCACTCATTCAAAACCCAGTCAATCAGTCAGTCATATTCAGTCAGTCACGAACACAATCAGTCACACACGCACCCGGACATTCACATATACAGTCACACGTAATCAGTCAGTCACACCTATATTCAGTCACACACACCCGATTATCACACAAACAGTCACACGTAATCAGTCAGTCACACTGTCAGTCAGTTACACATTAATTCTTAATCAATCATTTGTCTACATAACACTAACATGCGTATGTAGATTTAAATGTCACTAAGTAAATACCCTATACAACACATATTAACTATGTCACTAACTAAATACCCTATACAACACATATTAACTATGTTTAATACAGATTTGATTAGCACTAATACATATAACAATTACACTTTTATATAAACGGTAACTCTTTATTTATGCATAATGACATTCGTATGCATATAATTAAGTAATCCTCTTCGATTATCTATACAAAATACAATTAAATATAATTAACTATCGTATCAATCAATAAACGATGCACTTCGTAAATATAAATATATATAACTAATAAGAAAAGACAAGGGAATATTGAGTACAAATAGATATCTCTAAGTAATGCCGGGTTGGGGTAGGGTAGGTAGGGGGAGGGGGTGGGTTGAGAGAGAACTAAGCTCTGACTGCGGGTTGCCCGCCCGTCCGCCCAAAATCACGCCCTCAAATATTGGACCAACGACATTCTAACCTGTCGCAATCGATTTACCGCAACTTTTGACCCTTCTTTGGTAAAGGATTTTTGTAGGAATTTTAATCTCAGCCTCGAATTCCGTCTGGTTTAGCCGTAAATCGCATTTTTCCATGCACAATTTGACATAGCCGTAACTTTTGTATTTTTGAGCTACGGAGTTGAAATTTTGACACAATTTGCATAACTATATTTTGAGAAATGGATTTATTCACTTTTTTTTTATTTTGATTGTTAATGAAGTTATTGGACATTAAACATAATTTCTTTAATGAATTACCCGTAGATCGATAAATTACGTATACTGTATATTATGTCTTTGTTATCAAGCAATACATGTATGTTAAATAAAATAATTTCATATTACGAATTAATAATATTTTTGTAGCGGGTATGTATTATTATATATAAGCACAATATACACCTTAGATACTCAAATGTACGGCCCATTTGCTCTAGTCCTTGTTGAGTTACAGAGGTTAAGGGATATGATTTCTGATTTAAAGCTAATATGTCTACCATTTGGGAAGAGTCAGCCAGGGAATAGGTGTAAAAATGTGCAGCCCATTTGTTCTAGCCCTGTTTGAGTTACAGAGTTATGAATTCTAGCCTACCTATTTGGAACAGGGTGTAGTAATATTTCTGGCCTACCTATTTGGAACAGGGTGTAGTAATATTTCTGGCCTACCTATTTGGAACAGGGTGTAGTAATATTTCTGGCCTACCTATTTGGAACAGGGTGTAGTAATATTTCTAGCCTACCTATTTGGAACAGGGTGTAGTAATATTTCTAGCCTACCTATTTGGAACAGGGTGTAGTAATATTTCTAGCCTACCTATTTGGAACAGGGTGTAGTAATATTTCTAGCCTACCTATTTGGAACAGGGTGTAGTAATATTTCTAGCCTACCTATTTGGAACAGGGTGTAGTAATATTTCTAGCCTACCTATTTGGAACAGGGTGTAGTAATATTTCTAGCCTGCCTATTTGGAACAGGGTGTAGTAATATTTCTAGCCTACCTATTTGGAACAGGGTGTAGTAATATTTCTAGCCTACCTATTTGGAACAGGGTGTAGTAATATTTCTAGCCTACCTATTTGGAACAGGGTGTAGTAATATTTCTAGCCTACCTATTTGGAACAGGGTGTAGTAATATTTCTAGCCTACCTATTTGGAACAGGGTGTAGTAATATTTCTAGCCTACCTATTTGGAACAGGGTGTAGTAATATTTCTAGCCTACCTATTTGGAACAGGGTGTAGTAATATTTCTAGCCTACCTATTTGGAACAGGGTGTAGTAATATTTCTAGCCTACCTATTTGGAACAGGGTGTAGTAATATTTCTAGCCTACCTATTTGGAACAGGGTGTAGTAATATTTCTAGCCTACCTATTTGGAACAGGGTGTAGTAATATTTCTGGAGTATTTTACACTGGTATCGGAAACTAGACTCATGATAGATTAACCCTTTCAGTACCGGTGACCTCTTTTTTATTTTATTTCAACTACATTTAGACGATTTTATAAAGCTTAAGAAGGATATATGGTACGGTAGTTAGACGGTTTAATTGAGATAGTCTGTAGCGTTTTAAGGGGAGTTTTATAGTTGATTCCCTAGACTTCCATCAAGCTTAAAATGACTCTCCCTTGACCCCCTTTCAAGATAAATTTGTACATTTTTCGGTAGAAAAATTTCCCGGCCGAAGGCCGGTTCCCCTTAAATTACAGGCTCGCTTTCGCTCGCCAGGAAAAAATCGACACCTAAATGGCACGAATGGTCTTAAAATTGACAGAAATGGGGCGAGGGTTCTTAAAATCGCCAAACTAATTGGGTCAAGGGGGTGTAATTTCAAGATTGATGGAAGTCTAGGAAACACACTAAAAACCTCCCATTAATGGGTAGGTTATAATTGCTGGCCTTCCCATAATGAAGGAACTATAGTACGGTGGTGCTAATAAGTCATGTCTCAGCTGCATGTCATTACGTTTGGCTCGCTCTGTGTTGTATTAATGTCTGTCAGATGTTGAATAGGGTGGATACGTGTAGGATCATGTTTGTGTATCTCTCGCGAAACGAATATATACATCAAGTTTTAGATATTGCTGATACCGATATTATTGATCAAAACATACTTGGTGCCGAGACATGACTTATTAGGCCGACTGTACATGGATAAGGTTGTGGTCTTGGGTGAGAGATAGACACAGCACAGATATTTAACATTTGTTTGTCTAGACCCCCTTCTCCCTCATGTTTAACCTCAGATTTGAAAACAGTTCACCCCATTAGTTCACCCCATTTTCTTCGTCAATTTTAAGACCTTTCTTGCCATATAGGTGTCGATTTATTCATGGCGAGCGATAGCGAGCCTGTAATTTATATGGAATAGGCCTTCGACCGGTACATTTTGCTACTGCAAAATGTACAAATTTATTTCGAAGGGGGGTCTTGAGGGTATTTTGTGTATTTTTAAAACTTAATGGAGGTCTAGGGAGCAAAGTAATTAATGTTGCTCCACCCCTTCAGCTTAATGGAGGTCTAGGGAGCAAAGTAATTAATGTTGCTCCACCCCTTCAGCTTTCGAGGATGCATCTTAACTTTGTTCTGGGTAACATTTTACTATTTTATTCAGCTTTAGAAGGCCCTGAGGGAATCACATGGTAATTAACTCTCTCATTCCCACAATTCCTTCCTAATCTTCCTAAACCTTCTTCATATCCTGAAAGGGTTGTTGTTGTTGTTGTTCCCTAAGCTGCCTGGCCGAACAGCCCCGAGTTCCTGAGAAAGGCCATGGCCACGATCGGGCTTTCCCACAGAGCTCTCATTGAGTGTAGATTGTGTTGTTGGCGTAAGTGGTTGTGTGAAATGCAGTCTTCTATGATGTGTTTAATGGTATGGGGTGCTGTGTTACATCCCGGGCAGGCGTCGACAACGGAGTCATCCAGTCTCTTCTGATAGCTCAGGAGAGCTGGATGGTGTCCGCATCTCAGCCTGGCCAGGTGGACTCTGTCCTCGCGAGGAAGGGAGGATTCGGAAGGATGGATTTCGGGAGGTCGTGCATGCAGCTGCGTGTTGTCTGTGAGTGAGTGGATGGATCGGTGAGAGATATGAGTATGGATGTGCTTCTGGAAGTTGGTTCGGGGTGGGAAGGGAGGGAGAGAGGACAATAATTGTGTGTGATACCGTGTGCTGGGTGTTGTTTTGATATTTCTTGGTGTCTGTGGGTGTGTTGCCATGTAGTTTAGTGGGTGGTCTTGGTTCGTGGAGGCTGCTGCCAGGAATTGAGTGCCTCTCATGTCCAGATGGTCTTTGACTTTGAGGATTTTGGTTTCTTGATGTAGGTGATCTGTGGGTGCAGTAGCTGTGCAGCCTGTAATGATCTTCAGGGCTTTGTTTTGAATAGTCTGTAAGGTCTTATGATGTGTTTCAGCTAGGTTAGAAGCCCAGGCTGGGCTTGCGTATTCCATCACTGATCTTATGTATTGTTTATATACTGTGGTGGTAGTTTCTTTGTTGTGTCCAAATTTTGTGTGAGCAAGTGACCTGAGGGCGTTAAGTCTGGGTGTCAGTTTCTTTTTAATGTTTGTGGTGTGCTGTTTGAATGTCATATGAGTATCATATGTTACTCCTAGGATTTTGTGTGTGTGTGTATGTGTTAGGGGTGTGTTGTTTATGGTGAGTTGAGGGATGTATTCGTGTTCTCCTGTCCAACTTGTGAGCAGGGTTGCGGTGGATTTGGCTGGGGCTAGATTAAGTCTGTTTGTAGTGCACCAGCCATGTAGTGTGTTGAGATAGGGTTGAAGGAGATCTGTTGCTCTTTTTGGGTCATGGTGTGTGCATGTGAGTGTTATGTCATCTGCATAGGAGGCTAAGTTTATTTGGGGCGTATTGGGTGTAGTTATATCGTGCATGTACATATTGAAGAGTGCGGGCGATAGGACGGATCCTTGTGGGACTCCGTTTGGAAAGTTTCTGATTTTAGATGACTGACCGGCAAAAGATACGTGTGCACATCTGCCTGCTAGGAAGTTGGCCAGCCACCTTTTTGTGTTGTTGTGCATGTTTGTGTTGTAGATTTTGTTTGTTAGGTTGTGGCGGGGGATGGCATCGAAGGCTTTACTAATGTCGAGTGTGGCTAATAGTGATCTGTGTGGTGGTCTAGCTGAGTTGATGCCGTCGAAAGCTCTTTGTGTAAGGTCTGTGAGAAGAGTGTTTGTGGAGTGCAGTGGCCTAAAGCCATGTTGTGTTGGAGCTAGGGGTAGGTCAGGTGTAATTAGTTGTAATACTAGGCGTTCCATGACTTTGGAGGGGGAGCAAAGGAGTGTGATGGGGCGGTGCGAGGAGGGTAGCGTGGGGTCTTTGTTGGGTTTGGAGAATGTGATGATGATACCATGCTTCCAAATGTCTGGTATTGTGTTGTGTGAATAGCTGTAGTTTGATATGTTAGTGAGTGCTTGTATGCCTTGTGGTCTGAGGTGTATGTTGCTTATGTTGTCTAGGCCACAGGCGGGTGAGTGCTTGAGATTGTTGATGATATGCTTTGTCTGGTGATTGGTGAAGGGTGTATAGTCAGGTCTGTGGGGAATTGTCTCTTACGTCGGATGACACGTCGGTCGTCTTTGTGAGGTTTTAGGTGGCTGACATGTGAGAAGTGATTGATGAGAGTGTTTGCTTGTTGTTTACATGAAGGAGTAGAGTCTGTTGTTGTGATTGCAGCATGTGATTGTGTTGTGTTGCTGTTGGAAAGTGTGATGCTGTTTTGTAGAGTTTTTTGGGGTTTGTTTTGTGATCAAGTGTTTGTAGGAAGTTATTCCAATTTAGTTTTTGTTGTTCTTGTATTTTGTTGTTAGTTTGGGTGTTGAGTGCTTGAATTTGTTGTGTGATGTCTTGTGTGTGGGGTGCTGGGGAGTGTTTCAGTATGTCGCATTGTCTGATGAGGTTTTGAATTTCTGGTGTGAAGTTGGGGTTGTGTCTTTTTCTGTTACCTCTTGGAATGTGTTTCTTGTCAGCGTTTTGGATAGTTTTATTGAGTATGTGTACAGCATTGTTGATGTTAGTGATGGGTGTACTGTTTAGAGTTGTGAAGTGTTGTTCTGTCTCATTTGTGAATGCTTCCTGAAAGGGTTAAATAAATTAGTTTATACTGTATATAGCAAAATCGTAATTGATTAAAGGGATAGTGGCTGTTTTTGTTCTGTCCTTTTCTATCTTTCTCTGGCTTGTATCCATTTGGCCCCATTCAGCCTACTGTTTTAAGACGTTTATCCCCATCCAGGTGTAACAAATTTACTGGTGAGCGGTAGCGAGCCAGTATATTTTTTATTTTTGTTTGACAGAAGGCTAAATTTGTAAATTTTTCGATAGAAAAATTTCTCCGGCGAAGCCGGATTTCTTCATATAATGCTGGCTCGCTATCGCTCGCCAGGAAGAAATCGACACCTAGATGGGGATAAACGTCTTGCAATACTTGGCTGAATGGGGCCGAATGGATACAAGCCAGAGAAAGAGAGAAAAGGACAGAACTAACAAAAAGCAGGTCACCCCCCTTAAAGGGATAGTGGCTATTTTATTGGTCTATACTGTATATTCAGTTATTTTTTAGTTTCCTCGATAGACCTCTTATCAAACTTAAAATAACACCTCCTAGATCCCCCTTCAAGATCAATTTGTACATATTTCGGTAGAAACATGTCACGGCCGAAGGCCGGTTCCTTTTAAAGATACAGGCTCGTTATCGCTCGCCAGGAAAGAAATAGACACCTAAATGGCACGAACGGTCTTAAAATTGACAACGAAATGGGGCGAAAGGCATTAAAATCGTTAAACTAATGGGCCGAATCAAAATTTGTAACTAAGCATAACAGCATGTACAGTTGCCCACATATGTAACTAAGCATAACAGCATGTACAGTTGCCCACATATGTATTGTTCCTCGTCGTTGTGTTCTACCGAGAGTCCTTCTTGCTTAGCCCCATTAGTTTTGAAATTTTGAGACATTTGGTCCATTAGTTTGGTGATTTTAAGATCTTTCGTGCCATTTAGCTGCTGATTTTTTTCCTGGCGAGCGATAGCAAGCCTACAATTTACGAGGGACTGGTCATCGGCCGTGGCAAGTTTTTACCCAAAAATATACTATTTTCTATTCGCTGTAAGTAGGCGAGAATTTATTACCTCTATCCTCTGTAACTCAAAAAGGGTTAGAGCAAATGGGCTGTACATTTCCACATCTATTCGTTGACTGACTCTCCCCAAATGGTAGCACTATTAGCTCGATTATTCTAGTCGTTCTTGAGCTACAGAGGTTAGAGGTCATGATTTCTCGCCTACTTACAGCGAATAGACTATAACTTATCTCGAAGGGGGGTCTTGGGGATATTTTTTAAACTTGATGGAGGTCTAGGGAGGAAACTAAATATTAAGGGACACTCCGTTCTTAACTTTAATCATCAATTACAAACCCAAATTCACTTGAATAAACTAATGAAAGCATATGGTCCTCCCGGGATTCGAACTCGAGACACCACACCCAGAACATATACGCATGTACACCATTACACCACCAACGCAGTTAAAGGTTGAATACATGATCACAATAATTAATATCCATTTTCGAATTTTGGATATCAAACTAATCATGTAATATATTATATAATGCGTAAATACACAAGCAAATCAGTAAAATTCTCCGCTTAATGGTTAACTTTTTGGGCGTTTTTTGCATGTATTCATTATTTTTCTAGTTTCCTCCCTAGACCTCCATCAAATTAAAAAAAGAACATCCATTAGATCCCCCTTCTAGATAAATTTGTACATTTATCGGTAAAAAAAAATCACGGCCGAGGGCCGGTTCTTCCAACATTACAGGCTCACTATCGTTCGCCAGGGAAAAAATCGACACCTAAATAGCACTAAAGGTTTAAATATTGACGAAGAAATGGGGCGAAAGGTGTTAAAATCGCCAAACTAATGAGCCGAACGTCTTATATTCTCAATACTAGTGGGGCTAAACATGAGGGAGAAGTGGGTCCAGAAAAGTGACCCATCTCCTCTTAACCCCATCTGTACCGACAGAGAGGAAGTGTGTGTGTCTTCTATAGTCTATAATTTTATCAAAAAGGCTGGAGAAAATGGGCTGACAATGTTCACAGCTATTCCTTGGCTGGCCCTTCCTAAATGGTTTAAGCCGGGGAGATGGGCCGGTTTTCTGGACCACTTTCTCCCTCATGCTTAGCCCCATTAGTTTTCAGATGTTAAGATATTTGCCCCATTAGTTAGTCGATTTTAAGACCTTTCGCTCCATGTCTTCGTCAATATTTAGACCTTTCGTGCTATTTAGGTGTTGATTTTTTCCCTGGCGAACGATAGTGAGCCTGTAATGTTGGAAGAACCGGCCTTCGGCCGGGACATTTTTCTACCGAAAAATGTACATATTAATCTAGAAGGGGGATCTAATGGATGTTTTTTTAAATTTGATAAGAGGTCTAGGGAGGAAGCTAGAAAAATAATGAATACATACAAAAATCGCCCAAAATGTGAACCAGCCCCCCCTTAAATATATAGAGGTTAGTTATGAAGATTTGTGTCCTAAAGCTGGTATCACACGAGAGCTTTTATAGTCAACATTCGATGATCAACATTTTTCTGGCAACATTTCTAAATATTTTGCACTGGTATCGGAAACTAGACTGATGATAGATTAATTTAAGTAGCAGAAATATTTTATAAGTTAACCTCATAAGCTGCCAGACCAGTGTTAAGGATAAATGTTGAGGGACAAAACGCTCGTGTGATGCCGGCTTTATAGTGGTTAGTTATGAAGATGTTCTTATAGTCTATCTAAAAAACCACTAGAGTAATCAAGCTAATATGTCTAACATTTGGGAAGGGGCAGCCAGGGAATAGTTGTGGAAATTTACAGCCCATATGGTCAAGCCGTTTTCGAGTTACAGAGGTTAGAAGTCACGATTTCTTGCCTACTTGAAATGGATGGGCTATAGTAAGGCAATACTTGATTTTTTGAGCACTGCTTGTTATATATATATATATATATATATATATATATATATAGCCTATATCGTGATTGTTCAAACCAACACCTTCCGCTTTAGTGAATAAAAACCCATTCAGTGTTGTATTTCATGATATTTAGAACCTCCAGGACTTAAAATTACACTGGAAATGTATATTTTACCAGGTAGAACGTTTTCATTGTCGAGCGTGATATCTCTGCCTAGCCTATATTTTTTGTTTGTTATATTATATGGGTTAGTTGCTGTTAGGTAAAGGTTAGCAACTGTTAGGTAAGGGTTAGCAACTGTTAGGTAAGGGTTAGCAACTGTTAGGTAAAGGTTAGCAACTTAGGTAAAGGTTAGCAACTGTTAGGTAAAAGTTAGCAACTGTTAGGTAAAGGTTAGTAGGGTGTCATAATTTAGCCTACTAGGTTAAGTTAAGTCAAGTTAGGCTAATCAACCTAATAACAAATATTATAACGTGGGTTGTAGGGGGTTGGTGGGGGGAGGGGGGTTGAGAGAAGGCGCAGTACTGAAGAATTACCATTTATATATATATATATATATATACAGTATATATATATATATATATAAAATCTTATATCCTTAAAATAATTTGGAAGTCTATTTGGTTACTAATTAAACAAATATTTTGCTTAATTTTATATATATTTTTTAATAGTATACCCAATATTATTTATCAATTTTCTATGATTGTGTTTTTGAGAAAACCAAACTTGCTATAGGAGTAACTTTAATATAATTTATTCGCAAGCTAAATTCGCTATTTTATCGACATTACAAATCATCTATATACACACACACCACTATTATGGTGCTATAGATAACTTAATACTATTTTTAGAAGTGGATTTCTTCACTCACCACTAATATCAGCGTGGGTATACAGGTAACAAAATATTGGCATATCCTCAAAAGGTTTTGAAGTGACACACCACACACTTCCTTTGCGGACATCAGTGATAGAACATAGTAGTCGTTAGAAAATAGACTCTCTCGTTTTGAAGTGACACACCACACACTTCCTTTGCGGACATCAGTGATAGAACATAGTAGTCGTTAGAAAATAGACTCTCTCACTGTATTTTGATAATTTTGCATTTGATTAATTAATAATACTGTGCTCTTTGGCTGACCGCGACTCCCGGAACATTGCTAACGTAACATATTTCGACAGAAACTGTAATATGGACGTCAAAATAGAAGTACTACGACGGGATGCGAGAGCTAAGAAGCGGGCAGAAGAAAGGGTCAAGATTATGGATAGGAAAATGCTGGAAAGGAAGCAGTGGAAGAAGGGAGAGCAACGGGCATCTGCAGCAATGGACAGAAAGCTATATATCGGCTGCCGTGCGAGGGTTGGCGGTACAAGTGAGAAACATGGTCAAGGGTTGCGTTTCCGTATAACGCCCAAACCTAAGAAAGTAACCCGCGATCCTCTGGTGAAATTGTCCAAACTTTCGGCAGTAGATCTCTGCCCATTAGATATCGCCGACCTGCTTCGCCTACAGAGCCTGATCACATTGCCAGTTAACATAAACAAGCATTGTGTAGATTTCCTGCTTGACTCTGGCTCTAGCATGAATTTAGTTTCAATCAAAACCGCAAAGATTTTAGGACTTAAGGACAAATATCCCTACACATTGAAAATATATAGAATTCAATGTTGGGAGGGACAAATCCCTTGTTTCGGGTTAAGATTCCCCAATGTAGAAGTCTGTCTCAAAAATGGGCAGAAATTTTACATGGAAGTTACCTTGATAGAGAATTCGGGCCCGGCCGTAACGGATATTGATCTTATTGGTCATCCGACTCTCACTCGCTTAAACGCCGTCCAGCACTTCTCCTACACTTCCCCGAGGCTTTTTTTCAAATCTTTATACATGTTTGATAAACCATTACGCAAGATTGGTACTAAAACACAACCGATACTGAAAGGAAGATTAATGGGCAAAGAGAGGCACCTCATTGGTAAACAACCCTTTGACATTCTCTTGGACTCAGGGATGGGGCATGGGCTTTGTGTTTTGCCTAGTTGTAAAGAGAGGTTAGAAGCGGCCGACATAAAGATCCCCGACAAATTCCGGTTTGAAATAGACAAGGGTAAATATATCGACCATTCAATAACCTATTACGATGGTGATGGTTCCGACCTGGTGATTGGCCGTAAAATGCTATGTAAATACGCTTCTCTTTATGATTACAAATACAATACCCTTTACGTCAGACTTGCGAGGGATACTTACAGTGCTAAACTCGACATGAAGACGGCGTAGCTTATGATTTTTTTTTAGTAACCATTTGAGTACCAGCGACGTGTTATATTCTAGCTATACTTAGACGATATTATTCAGCTTAGGAAGGATCTGTGGTAGTTAAAAGAGGTTGGTTGAGATATTTTGAAGCCTTAATATTGCTAGAGGTCCTTCCTAAGCTGAATATAATCGTCTATTATTTGCCAGAATATGATTAAAAGGACGTCCCTGGTACTAAATGGGTTAACCCCTATTGTTCCGGCGACGTCTTTTACATTTTATTATTGCTAGATTTAGTTGATTTTGTGAAGTTCATATATAACCCCTTCTGTACCAGCGACGTCTTTCTATTTTTATTCTGGCTATATTTAGACGATTTTGTACAGTTTAAGAAAGATCTGTGGTAGTAAAAAGGGTTAAGTGAGACAGTTCGAAGCCTGTTAATTGCTGGAGGCCCTTTTCAACTGAATGAAATTGTCTAATAGTAGCCAGAATAAAGTGAAAAGGACAGCACCGGTACTAAATGAGCTAACTAGCATAGTACCGGTAGTTGTTTCCTTTTTTTTTATTTATTTACTTTATTTGTGTTTACATTTAAGCAATGTTTATTAAGTAATCTGTATTATGTCTTCCTTAGCATTTTCACACATCAAATCACATACGAAAAATCACAAAATATAGAAGGTGCAATAGATTCCCGCATAACAAGAAGTAATTGGCTTGGCTATTGGTGGGCGCTGGAAGTGTAGGGGCCGCGGGTCTGTGTTTAACACAGGTGGTGGGAACCAAATTTTGCGGACTCGAGGTTAGCAACATGGAGGTACTTTCCAGAGCTACAAACCCGCAAATAGGCAGCTATTTTGGCGCCAACGCTAATGCGCCACCAAAATGACACCTCCGCCATGGCGAAATTGGCTATTTGCGAAAGTGCCCATAGCTCTGCAGATTGCCTAGGTTACCACTATATGCTTCTCTTCAACCACATTCTCTCCAGGAAGCCTTTTACATTCTCAATGGTTGTGTTATTCCACTTATCTATCGTGGTTAGACCTAGCAGGAATAGCACCATACGCAGAGGGTCCCATTGCATAACTTCTATCAACCCGTTCCACTGTACCTCTCCTACTTCCTGTCTCACTGCACTGATCAGAATTTCTCTTTCCCTCCCGTACTTATCACATTCTAGCAGTATGTGCTCGATGGTCTCATCCCTTCCCCCGTCGCACATTCTACAGATCCTACTACCCTCATTGTTCCATCTGTATGTCCGGTTGTTCACCTCCAGGCATAATTAGTTCGCGCCTTAAACAGAAACTCACTCCCCATAGGCCTACTACCATCATAGAAAAGTTCACTTCTTGGACTATTATTTGCCATATACCAGTCTAGTAAACTCTTTTGCCTCATTCTTTCCATCCACTCGTCCCTACCCTTGTCTTGGACCCGCGTGTTTATCTAATTTTTCCACTTCCCTGAGCTCCACGTTCTCATACTCTCACCCATCATTATTCCACGCATTCATATTTACATTCGCATGTCCCATCTCGGATTTTGTACTGTTTTCATTTATTTTCCTCTTGTCACCGATCCATCCTGTTGCGTGAATAATCCTTCGCTGACGTTCCTGTCGTACACACCGCTCATTATCTTGTCTTGAAGGTCTCCACCATATCACCTCTTGATCTCCGGTAGGCTAAAGTTGGTAGATCCAACTTCCTAAGTCTGTCGTGATACGGTGTAAGGTGCTAGACTGACGCCGTGCCAGAGTGACATGGTAAAGCAGCCCATATGCCTTATAAATAACCAAAACAGTTAAATCACAACTATTTCGGTTAGGTTAGGTTAGGTTAGGTTAGGTTAGGTTAGGTTAGGTTGGTTAGGTTAAGTTAGTAAATGCAATAGCATTAAGTCAAAATCAACCGAAATAGAATCGTGGTTAGCGCTCCGGGATCCCTTGCCTTCTACAAGTCGATCCCATACTTTATCCCACCAAATTATTTTTATTTATAGTTATTTTCTGCATTAGTATTATTGTAAGTAGTGGTAGGTTATGCTCTTTAACGATATATCGAAATAAAGTTGTGATTTAACTGATTTTGGTCATATATAAGGCATATGAGCTGTTTTAACATGTCACTCTGGCACGGTGTCACTCTAGCACCTGGCAACGGTAAGTCCTTCAAAGTTGGCACCAGCTTCGTTGCCCTCCTCTGCACCGCTTCCCCTGCCTCCACATCCTTCTTTTTGTATGGGCACCATACCTGGTTGGCATATTCCACTTGCGGTCGTACTAATGCCACAAACAAAGCCCTGAATATTGATTCGTCCAACGCCGTGAATGTTCTTCTTATCAGCCCAACCATTTTATTTGCCTTGTTTATTTTCTCAGCTAAGTGTGTGACTAATTTCTATAATTACACCTAGGCTATAGCCTACAAGCTAAAACAAATATTGTATTTAACAGGAAGGTATGACGAGGCAAGTCCGCAAGTGATGTGGTACAGGTGGCAATAGGCCTATGCGGAAATGGATTATAAGGGCATTCCGCCCCCTCTGACAAAAGTATCAATCTAGATGTCACGATGTGACACAGATTTTACAGTTTCAGAGAGACATTAGCCTAACCTAACAACCTTACCTAACCTATCCTAGTATTATGGGTGGGGGCTGCCGCCCCAACACCCCCGCTGGTTGGAAAGAAGAACAGATCACATTGATTTATAAAGGAGGAGCGAAAAGTGTGCACGAAATGGGGAGTTACAGACCAATAACGGTATATAATAAACATAATAAATAAGATATTTTATGGGATACTAAAGGAGAGGGTAGGAGAGTATGTAGAAGAAAGGAACCTGCTTAGTGAAGAGCAACATGGGTTTAGGACGGGAAGAAGAGGAACAGACAATATATATATATATTAGATGAGATTATAGAGAAAAAGGCAAAGCAAGGGAAATGTGTGTTTATAGTGTGTTTGGATGTGGAGAAGGCATATGATAAGATTAGTAGGGGAGTTGCAGAAGCAGTGATGGAGAAACTAGGAGTGAGTAGTGTTATGCCCTGTTTTTCTACAGGTTTAACTTGGGTAATGTGAGTTCTAAATTGACTGGGTATATAAGGCTGCATGCACAATACAAGATATGAGGAATAGAGAACACAAAGAAACACATGGTAGCAAGTTACATGATCACGTTTATTGATATACCACTGTAGAATACTTGTGTAAGACAATATAATAGAATTGAACAACACTAGCATAAGTGGATCTGGATGGAGCCTAGTCTCCCAATTCCAACGTTCAGGTATTAATCTTCTGATCACTGGCTTTGATTTCACAGGTTTATATACCGAAGACCATCAATGTTACTTATAGATTCATATTCACTGTTAGATTTATTACTGGTAGCTCTGGTGCACAAGTAGTAGTTCACAGACTAGATTAGACACACGTATTTTAGAGCACGGAAATTCTAGTAACCTCAGGGGGTACTGATCTAAGTTTTATATCCTTGTCTCAGAAATACATAGAACGCAAATCAGTGGGCGAACGTTAGATATCACTAGAGTTTTAATATCTGAATAAGGTAATTACGAGAGTCAAGGTCGCCTGTTAATTAAAGAGCACTGATCGCTTAGTACGTCCCAAATGGAATGGTTAAGTATGAATTACACTGGGCAAGGTCTTAGCCACTTCGTAGAAATATTAATTAGTGAATCTCTAAACAGCACAGTAATATGTAGTACTGCTAAAGGGAATCTTGGGTAGCATCTGATGGGTCTGGTCCTGGTTATCTTGCGTCCATGATGTTGGAGGCTGACGACTGGTTCCGCGGCCGTCCAGGGGGCCCATATGTGTGAAGTTCTTAAATACGTGGGCAGGTCCTTCTATCCAAATCTGCCACGGAGTCTGCCGGCTCTGGGATCTCACTCCGGAACAACACAAGGGCAGAGCTAGAAGTTAACTGCAGGGTAGTGACCCCTGGTTGGTGTCTAGCTTTCAACTGATTTGACTGGGGGCGGGAGTTAGATTTATAGGCTCGGTTCTGGACCCTGTAGACAGTAGGGACTCGAGTCTTATGGACTTAATTGAGCTCTCAATAGATATGGGGACTAGGTAAGATGGTAATTACTGTTGTGGCACAGGGCGATAGGAAGCCTTTATATTTTCATATAACTGAGCCTTAGTAAGAGGTACTATTTTGGCTATACTGGACGTATTTAGGGGAGAGAGACTGGATATACTTTGCGAGGAGGATGGGGACAGCTGTGATAGGAGCGTCTCTCTAGATTGTTCAATCTTCATTCTATGGTATAGCTGAGGTGCTAATTTAGTGATCAGAGCATGCAAGAAAGGTAAATGGTTTATTGTGAGTTAATAGAGGTTAGTAAAGGTGTTAGTCATTCATGGTTAGTTCATTGATAGGAAGAATTCATGTGCTACCTGGCAATGACTCGAAAGTCAAAACAGGGGCCAGGTATACCTCCGCGGGGGTGGGGGTCTCCCTCCTCGGGTGGGCAAAAAGGGGGAGCTGGGCGCCCTCTCTCTGTGATAGTCGTCCGGCGGCTGTGGCTAGGGGCTTGCCATATCACCAGTGTTTGTAATAACCCTCTGTGTATGAGACAGATGTGGGTGTCTTTAATACCAAAACCGAAGGTGCCTTAGCTAGCTGGTTTTACTCGGCTGGTTGTTAATTGTAGGGTTTGCTGGATGTGGTGGAGACTGGGTTTCTAACTCTGCCACATTTATCTGGAAGTATGGCAATAGAAATTAGTTACTGGCGGGGCGGCTAGCCTCGCACCGACGACCATTGGGTGCAGGGTTGTGAATGTGTTGTAAGAGAATAGATGGCATGCAAGGGGCTAGTAAAGTTCTAATGTTGTTCTGGCCTACTAAGTGAAGGTAGGCTGGATAGGAGTATATATAAAAGGTTGGAGAGCGTTAGCAACGGACAATTCAAGGATCTTCAAGAGGTATGAGAGAGAGGCTAGGTCGGACAAGAGTCGAGAAGCGCGGGTGTCTTAATGAGAGGGGTGGGGGAGAGTTCAAGGGCTACAGGGAAATTTTGCCCCTAAGGTCCCTGGGCGTGGGGGTGGCATTAGGCTACAATTGATATGGAAGTTTGAAAAGGCAGTAGAATACGTTAGCCAAATGCTACCGGGGAATGCAACTATGGGGTGGTATATGAGTCTGGAAAAGATAGAGTTATGTGATCAGTCAGAGGGTTATGGATACTATTAGTTGGCCCTGGGAACTGCGTTTTCTATTAAATATAAAATACCAACCACAGCGGCAGTTCGTAGGGGTACTTAGTTATTGTTTTCGGGGTACTTATGACAGATACTGGTAACCAGGTTATCTTATACAATCTCTGGTTGGGGTAAGAGGTGTAAGACACGAAGTAAATTGGCGTAGTGTGGACTGTGGATACGAAAGAGGCAAGGGGGAGACGTATGACAATAGTGGGAAAGTAAATGGAAAAAGGTGAAGACAATGGCGGATAAAAATACTTAACCTAAGGATTGAATACATAGATTTATGGGGCGATGGGTCTTCAGAAGCTTAGTCTGGCAAGACAAGATGTTAGGGAATGTTAATATTAATACTTAGTTACTAGAGGAACAATGCAAGGGGCGACTGAGCACGGGTTACATATATCTATACTCGTCATGGGAAATGATATACTAGGTCTAGGGACAAGCGTGGGTGTTTTAACTTCTAAGATATATAACATCTACTTCTCGGATGTAAGAACATACATAGATATAATTATGGCTGTCTGATGTGTTGGCATTGGCTCAACGTCGGGACAGGGCATGGGTGTTTTTAATATGAATGTATATTCCTGTTCATCATCTTTGTAGTTAGGAGTGTAGGACACGAGAGGGTTAGTGTACGTGAAGTGTGGAAAATGGTCAGTTTAGAAAAGGTAAAGGGTGCAGCCTGGAGCTGCTTAGCCCTGTGGGCTTGGGCCTGTCTGAAATGGCTGGCTCGGTCAGCTGGTCCTTTCGTTCTGTGGACCTTTCCTATGGGTGTTTCTGTGTGGTGTTCGCTCGTGGCTTCTGTGGTGGGCTTCTTGTTCTGGGGCATTTTAAGTAGGAAGATAAGGAACATGATAATGAATATGTATGAAGGGGCGGAGACAGAAATTGTGTGGACAAATATTGCAGTGAAAGGAATCAGGAGAAGGAAAGGGTTAAGGCAGGGATGTAATCTGTCACCATTAATTTTTGCAATGTGCATGGAGGAGTTGGTGAGGAGAATTAAGAGTAAGGGAAAAGGAGTGAAAATAGGGCAATATAGGCTAGCAATTCTGACGTTTGCTGATGACGTAGTGTTGATAGCAGAGAAAGGGGAAGATATGGGAGAAATGTTGCAGGAGGCGGAAAGGTTTGGCAGAGACTTAGAAATGAAGTTCAGTGTAGAGAAAAGCAGTATGATAGCGGTAAATGGACCAGAGGCAGTAGAAATGAGGATAGGAGGGGAAAAAATAGAAACAAGGGAGGAAGTGAAGTATTTAGGGGTATGGATAGGGAGGGAAGGGCGACACAAAGGACAATGAAATATAAAATAGTAAGAGAGGTGTGGAAGGACTTTGAAGTGCCGAAAATAATGTACGGGATGGATGTGAGAGGGAGTACAGGGGGAGAAATAAATAGACTAGAGACGGGACAAAATAAAATAGGAAGAATAGGGTTAGGAGCAAGAAGGTGGACAGCAAATGAAGCAGTGAGAGGGGAGATGGGATGGAGTACGTTTGAGGAAAGAGTGGCGAAGGCAAAGTTGAGGTACAAGAGTAGGTTGGAGGAGATGGAGGATAATAGGTGGCCAAGGAGAGTGTATGAATGGGGGGAGGGGAAAAGTAGATGGGCAAAAGGGTGTAGGAGAAAACTGAAAAAATAGGAGTGAAACAAAGAAGGGTGGGAGAGGAGTGGAGAGATGTAGGGAGTAATGCAGGACTAGGTCAGGGAAGGAGACTAGAGAAAGAAATAGGAACGAGAGTGAAGGAAGTAGGAAGACAGGAATGGAAGAGAAATATGGAGAAGAAAAGTACACTGATAAGATATAGAAGCAAGGGGAGACCGAGAAAAGAGGAGTTTTATGACGGAAGTTGGGGAGCTGAACTACTGTTTAAGGCTAGGGCAGGAGCATTAGAGACACATAGGAGAACATGGAGGTGGAATGGGGGGTGAAAGAGTGTCTGCAGTGTTAGGTGGGAGGGAGGAGAGTGGAGGAGACAATAGAACATATAGTGACAGAGTGCCAGGGGTATGCAGAGGAGAGAGATGGGTTGGAACATGAGTTGAAACGGGTAGTAGGGGAGAGGGAATGGGAAGAACAGAAAGAAGAGGAGGATGAGGGTGTAAAATTTGGGTTAGGTCTCGGGACAGAAGAGGGGGTAGATGGGGAAATGGGGAAAAAAATTAAGGTAGTGAAAAGATTCCTGGAGCAGGTGTGGCAGAAGAGAAAACGGAATAGAATAGGGGGAGAAGGTGATCAGAGTGGGGGAGGAAGATAAATTAGATTAAATAGTAGAGAGGGGGAGAAGGGAAAAGTTAAATTAAGTTAAGGAGAGAACAAGATATTGGGGGGTGGAGGAGGGGGTAAATAGGGAGAGGAGAGTTATGCTTAAGCTATATACTTCAATACTTTTCTTTAACTATCCTTTCTACGACTACTTATTTTCTAAACTAAATCTTAATCAAGCTCTAGCTGTTTCTGGAGAAGGGATCACCGGTGCATAGGTGAGCTGGTTCAAAACAAGGGACAGCAACTCCACAATAAGAAGAAGAAGAAGAAGGGTAAAACGGTAGAAAACCAGTTGGGGTGGAGTGAGTAACCTCAGATTTTCGTAAGGGGGTCAGAGCCTCAGAGGGGGCGGAATGCCCTTATAATCCATTTCCGCATATTGCCACCTAGGCTATGCCACACTTACCTCGTTGTACCTTCCTGTTGAATAGCCTACAATAATAATTTGTTTAGCTCGTATAGGTGCAATTATAGAATAATTCCCTCTATTTATTTAACCCGGGAGCTGCGGGGAGACTCTTAAGAGTTCCCCCGGCGCACTGCGGGGAGACTCTTAAGAGTCAGAGAAAACAAAAATCAACTTTTGACATCGAAAAAAAAAAAAAAATTATATTTTTTTTTTTTATTTTTTTTTATTTTTTTGGCCCCTGGGCCATGCAAAATCTCAGTCCTCTACCTCCCCTCCTTCCCCACTTTCCTCCTCTCCTTCAGTTATCACCTATTTTCCCTGTTATTCCCTTATTCTGAGGTATATTTTCGTGCTAACATTAGAAATCCGATTGGAGGGTGTGGTCATCACTGATAGCAAGCGAGTGCAAGAGAGAGAGAGAGAGAGTATCGATCGATTGTGTCTCAGTGGCCTTGGGGGAAATTGGCGGGAAAGCAGATTGCCTCACCCATACATTATACAACTCGCGGGCTATATCTCCGATTTTGACCATCCAAACGCTGTTTTCACTCGTTTTATTGTTGTTTCAGGTTAATACCTTTATAATCAACCCATAATAGGCGCATATGGATAAGTATTAATGCTATTAATGGCACAATGAATATTTTAGTGACGGAAACACCTCAAATACGTCAGCACAGGGGGACGTTTCCAATTACCCCCATGCGCACTTCAGAGGTTAATGAGCGACGTAGGCCTAAATAAACTAGATTGTTAAACAAATAGATACTCTCAGATGCTCTATATTTACTAGCCTGTACCCCTTTGAAAGGACATTAGCCTAACCTAACAACCTTACCTAACCTATCCTAGTATTATGGGTGGGGGCTGCCGCCCCCACACCCCCGCTATTTGACATCTTTTGACAGATTTTTGGTGTATTTTTCTTTGAAATCGGGTTTTTTCAAGTTATCGATAATGAAAATCCTCCATGCAGACTAGGCCTATAATGAGAAAAATATGGCGATTCTATTGGTCGCTATTTTCCCTAATAAATTGTTTCTAATAAGGCGGATGTAGTGTCCTTGACTATTATCTTTATCTAAACCAGAATGCCAATTTCAAACTTTACTATCGTGTCAGCGTTAACTACCCACTCTGGCAACACATTCCAGAATTTCCTATGGTAAATACTTAGCCTCTACCTCTACCTTGTTCCAAGTAAGTAGTCCACAACTCTTGACCACTAGCCTCTAGGGTACAGGCTAACTCACAAATGACTTGAGTAATCGAGCTAATATTTCTACCATTTGGGAAGAGTCAGTCAGAGAATGGGTGTGGAAACTTAATTAGAGCCCATTTGCTCTAGCCCTTTTTGAGTTACAGAGGTTATGATTCATGATTTCTGAGCGACCTACTTGGTAACTTGGAACAGGGCTGTAGCTATACGCTACTGCAGGTCTGCAGGAATTATAGTTAAGCTACTTAGAGACACTTACAAAATTAATGTAATCTACATTCTACAGAACTACCTGGTACCACAGTACCGGTATTCCTAAGAAGCCTACCTGATGAGCCACCAGTTTCTGGGTACACGTCACTCTGCAGAGCGGCTTAGCCTACAACTCAATAGCTGATCAAGTGGACCTCAAGAAGAGGGATGCAGGCGGCAGGACAGGCAATCTATCTGAGGTGGCACCTCTGAGTCTAGTCTAGACTACACCAAGTAGTATATCAGTTGCCCTCTGACCCCTGACCAGTGCGGACGTCCCCAGTGACCGCTAGTGAACCTGTTTACCCTTAGTGAGGTCCTAGTGAACTTTCTTAGTGATGGCTGTTGTTGATGAGTCTGCTGTCTCCTCCCATACTCTCCAGCTTTGTCTTGCTTTGCAAGAAAGACTGGAGAGTGTGGAGCAGGAGATTCAGTGTCTCAAAGATGAAAATTTGGCCTTGAGACTAGCTATGGCGGAGAAGAAGTGTGAGGCTACCGGAAGTGTTCCCAGGGATCGTGAAGTTCCCAGGGATCGTGAAAGTGGTGTCAACCAGTGCAACGGCCTGCAAGCTGAAAAGGCAGCCACTCAAGACCCACAACAACTTCAGCACCTTGGCTGATGAGAGTGATGGCGAGGAAGTGGTGATCATCGAGGCAGTGAGAGGGGAGGGGTGAGGGGGGGAAGTCTGCTGCTGTTGCTGCTACAACTCCTGCTACACGCCGACAACGGAAAAAAGCTAAGTTCATTGTCGGTGATTCAATGGTTAGGTACCTTGACGGGGCTACTAACACTCATGTTAGTAAAGTTGTCTGCCTACCTGGAGCCGGAGTCGGGAGGGTGGCAGAGAAGATGGATGGTGTCCTAGAAGTGGGTGGGGAGGACCCCATCATCTTCATCAACGCGGGATCCAATGACATATGGAGATGCAGGACTGAGGAGTTGCTGACCAAGTACCAGGAAATGCTGGAGAGGATCAAGGAGAAGGGTGGATTTCCTGTGGTACACAGTATCCTGCCAAGAAGAGGGGTACAGAAGGAATGGTCCTCCAGGGCTATTGGTGTAAATAGCCGGCTGGAGAAGTATTGCAAGGCAAAGTCAATACCATTCCTAGATAACTGGACCCACTTCTATGGTAAGGATGAACTGTATGCCCAGGATGGAGTACATCTTTCTCGACTAGGAGTTTCGACCTTGGCCAGCTCACTGGACAAGATTGTTGCGGGGTTTCGTTAAAAAAACCTGGGTGTGTAAGTAAAATACTGTCTCCATATGGAGCAGGTACTTCATGTGACAAACCAGTGAGTAAAATAGAAATAATCAGTCAAGATAGTGCGGATATAGTGATGTGTAATAGTAGTATCGGTAACACTACACATGTAACTGATAGTAAAGATGAGATTACTGATAGAGTAGAATTTCCGTCTAGAGCTAGTAGTTCAACAGGAAATAATAAGTTAGCTAAAAACAATAGAAAATTAGTTGCAAATAAAAGTACCGGTAATAGGTTGAGGGTATATTATACAAATTGTAGGAGTTTATGTAACAAAATGAACGAACTTAGAGCACTCGTTAGCACAGAAAATATAGACATAATAGCGCTAACTGAAACGTGGATTAATACAGAATCTAGGCATTTTTTAGCAGAATTTGATATTCCAGGATATAGTTTGTTTAAATATGACCGAACAAGTAGGAGGGGCGGGGGTATAGCAGTGTTTGTCAGGAGTACATTAAAAAGCTGTATTAAATCAGGTATTAGACTAAATAATGATAATGAAAGTGTTTGGGTAGAGGTTAACGAAGGTAGTGAGACCATAGTTATTGGAGTTATATATAGACCGCCTAATATGAGTAGAAATGGCGGAACATCGTTATGGGAGGAAATTAAAATAGCATCAAGGTTTAGCAATGTGTGCATTATGGGGGATTTTAATTTTCCGAACATTGATTGGCAGCACCAAATAGGCGACTCCGATTCAGTAGAGTTTATAGAGGTAGTACAAGATAGTTTTTTATTTCAATTCATAGATACGCCGACTAGAGGTATTAATATTCTTGATTTAGTTTTCAGTAACAATGAACATATGATAAATAATGTAGAGATTGGTGACCACCTAGGAAATAGCGATCATAAATCTATTTATTTTAATATACAATGGACAGGGAATGCTAAAGAGAATACGACACTTATCCCAGATTTCAGAAAAGCCGATTATGGTGGGCTAAGAAGAGACTTAAGGGTGGACCCTATTGTTAAGCAATTAAGTCAGGATATGCCAGAGTTAAACTTGCCACCTACATATAACCAGTTTATTGCTTCACTCCACAATGCTCAAAATAAATATATCCCTAAAAGAAAATTTAGATCGCCGCAGAACCAACCAAAATGGATGACTTATTTAATAAGCTAATAGATCTTATAGGAAAAAAGAAAGGAATATATAGAAAAATAAAGAAAGGCGAAAATCATCTACATATATACTATCAGACTCTATCAAGACAGGTCAAAAAGGAAATCAGGAAAGCAAAAAGAAATTATGAAATAAGGATAGCCAGTGACTCAAAAAATAACCCTAAAGCTTTTTACCAACTATATAAATCTAAAGTTAGAGATGTAATAGGCCCCCTAAAAACTTCAATAGGAGAAATAACAGAAAATGATTTAGAAATGTGCAGTACATTAAATAGTCAGTTTCTTTCCTTTTTCACTAATGAAAATTTGGCACAGATTCCAGAAGTCAATATGGTATATAGTGATAGTATAGAAAATATGTTAAGTACAGTTAGTATAAGTAGAAATGATGTGCTTAAGGAAATTGACAGACTGAAACCTCAAAAATCGCCTGGTCCTGACGAGGTATATGCTAGAGTATTAAAAGAATGCAGAGATGAGTTAACCTCTGAAGTGCGCATGGGGGTAATTGGAAACGTCCCCCTGTGCTGACGTATTTGAGGTGTTTCCGTCACTAAAATATTCATTGTGCCATTAATAGCATTAATACTTAACCATATGCGCCTATTATGGGTTGATTATAAAGGTATTAACCTGAAACAACAATAAAACGAGTGAAAACAGCGTTTGGATGGTCAAAATCGGAGATATAGCCCGCGAGTTGTATAATGTATGGGTGAGGCAATCTGCTTTCCCGCCAATTTCCCCCCAAGGCCACTGAGACACACAGTCCGATCGATACTCTCTCTCTCTCTCTGCACACTCGCTTGCTATCAGTGATGACCACACCCTCCAATCGGATTTCTAAGGTTAGCACGAAAATATACCTCAGAATAAGGGAATAACAGGGAAAATAGGTGATAACTGAAGGAGAGGAGGAAAGTGGGGAAGGAGGGGAGGTAGAGGACTGAGATTTTGCATGGCCCAGGGGCCAAAAAAAAAAAATAAAAATAAAAAAAAAAATATATAATTTTTTTTTTTTTTTTTCGATGTCAAAAGTTGATTTTTGTTTTCTCTGACTCTTAAGAGTCTCCCCGCAGTGCGCCGGGGGAACTCTTAAGAGTCTCCCCGCAGCTCCCGGGTTAAGTAGCCCATTAGCATTTTTATTTAACAAGTCATTAGAAACAGGTTTAGTTCCAGAAGCTTGGAAGCTTGCAAATGTAGTTCCGATCTTCAAAAAAGGTGATAAATCGATAGCATCCAATTACCGTCCCATTAGTCTCACATCAATCATAGGAAAGTTGCTAGAGTCTATTATTGCTAGGAAAATTAGAAGCCACTTAGACAAATTTAACTTAATAAATTCTTCTCAGCATGGATTCACTCAGGGACGTTCTTGCCTTACTAATTTGCTTAGCTTTTTCTCAGAGGTATATGAAGCAGTAGATAGTGACAAGTCATATGATATTATTTATTTAGATTTCAGTAAAGCTTTCGACAGAGTCCCTGATGAGAGATTGATGAGAAAGGTTGAGGCACATGGAATAGGAGGATCGTTGTTGGGATGGATTAGGTCATGGCTAATTGGTAGGAAACAGAGAGTCAGCATAAATGGTACCAAGTCAGAGTGGGGAGCAGTCAAAAGTGGTGTCCCCCAGGGATCGGTATTAGGTCCCCTGTTGTTTCTTATATACATAAATGACCTAGATTTAGGTATAACTAGTAGGATAAGTAAATTCGCAGACGATACTAAAATGGGGAGATCAATTGATTCAGATAGCGATATAGAGTGCCTCCAAAGGGATCTAGATACCTTACATGAATGGTCAGTAAATTGGCAGATGAAGTTTAACATTGACAAATGCAAGGTATTAAAGATAGGGAAGATGCATACAAATGTTAAATATAAACTAGCTAATTTAGAATTAGAAAATTCAGACTGTGAGAAAGATCTAGGTGTGTTTGTTAGCAATGATTTGAAGCCTAGAAAACAGTGTATAAGCGTTCGTAATAAAGGCAAACAGGATTCTCGGGTTCATCTCTAGGAGTGTGAGTAACAGAACTGCTGATGTTATCTTAAAACTTTACTTGTCATTAGTGAGACCCCATATGGATTATGCTGTCCAATTTTGGTGTCCTTATTACAGAATGGACATAGATTCATTGGAGAGAGTACAGCGTAGAATGACAAAAATGATCCATAATATTAGAAATCTTTCGTATGAAGAAAGGTTGAAGAAATTAGGTTTACATTCGTTAGAGAGACGCAGAGTTAGAGGGGATATGATAGAGGTGTTAAAGTGGGTTAGTGGGATTAACAAAGGGGACATGACAAATGTACTAAAGCTCAGTGATAGCGAAAGAACTCGAACCAATGGTTTCAAATTAGATAAATTTCGTTTCAGAAAAGATATAGGCAAATATTGGTTTGGTAACAGAGTTGTAGATGGGTGGAATGGACTACCAAGTGCTATAGTGGGGTCTAAAACGGTAGGGAGCTTTAAGATAAAATTGGATAAGCATATGGACGGGAAGGGTTGGGTGTGAAGGGGGATCAGCCGGGTTGGGCCAATCAGCACTCTGCATACCCCCATAATCCTGCGTTAATCTCTAACCGTTTTGGTAAGATGATCCTCAGGGTATTAGAGTGTTGAGCCTATAATTGGGTTTTGTAATTGAACTGGGGTTGTGTGGGACAGGGATCTGCCTTGCTTAGGCCAATCGGCTTTCTGCAGACTCCCATTTTCTTATGTTCTTATGTTCTTAAGTAAGTAGGCGGCAGGCCTAAGTATTTAGTGCACTGAAGTTAGTTAGGCCTATTTATTTTTTACTCTTTCCTTGTTGGCACATTGAGTAAAATGTACATAGGCTATGTAACTAACTTCAGTGCACTACAGTATTAGCCTACTTCTTTATTTTTAGCCTCGGCTAGTGTTTTTTTTTCCTCTTTTTTTTTGGGGGGGGGGGAGAGAGAGTAGCCTAGGCTACTCCATCTTGAGAAATATACGGTATGGTATAATAGGTACAATATAATACCCTAGGCCTATCAATATATAATTCAAGATAGCCTACCCCTGTTTAATCGTACCATAGTTTAGCCTAGGCAGCCTCTGAGCCACTGAAAATTTAACAAGTGTTAGGCATATAAATATAGCTCATCATATGTAATAATGGTAAAACTTTATTAGTGGGCGTTCTCCCTTGGCCTTCTTCTCTGTCGTGCTAGCAAGAATACTCGTGGACGTAAAGAAACATGTGACTCACCTGCCTCCCCTGACAACAATATTGTCATTACCCTCACATGACCACCTAACTTAACCTGGGGCAGCTCTTAATAATGATGTACAAGATGTCAAATTACTGAAATGAACGCCAAGTCGCCGACTAGCGAGGATATTCATGGACGTTAACAAACCCTTACGTGACTCACCCGCCTCCTCCAGACCTCCGACGACAATATTGTCATTACCATAACCTGATAACTTGACCTAACCTGGGGCGTCCCCGCTGCTATGAAAAATGTAGAAGACATCAAATTTCTAGAAAACAGTGCGGGAGAGGGAAAATCGCCTCCGTCTGATCTGATTTAACTACGGTAGGCCTAACAACCCTTACCTGTTACCTAACCTAACCAACTAACCTATCATGGCGGGTGCCCAACCCCAAAAGGGGTTGAAATAGGGGAGCTATCCCCCGCCAAAGGCGGCTTTCTGTGGCCTTTCCTAGCTGATGCTGAGAAGATTGGGTTCTAGTCATGTGGTGATGGGCTGGTCTATCAGAGTGAGAGCTGAGCGATCTCTGCCATACCCATAGCTTACTCTGACTGTTCCTTTAACTTATGTATTTTCTAGATCTCAAGTGACGGCGTCTCTTCCGTGGATTGATCTCCCAATCTACCAAGATTGGAAGCCAAAGCGTCACATTTTTCCCTTGCCCCTCAACTTTCTCTTCATAATTGCTGAGGGGCACAGGGCCTTGGGTGGGGCTTTGGTTTCCCGGGCGTTTCCGCACCCTCCTCAGCTCCCCGCCATGGAGTGGCTTCGGTCACCCAGGCTTTATTGTGGTCGGCAGGGAGGGTTCTGTGGGGGCGCTCGGTTATGGCCTTGGAATTGCTCGGGGCCTTGGGGCTGTTCGGCCAGGCAGCTTGGGGAACAACAACAACAACAACAACTAACCTATCATTAGCCTATAGCCTAGTTAGGCCAGAAATCTTGACCACTAGCTTCTATAACTCAAAAAGGTCTTACCCAACCTTAACCATTATGTCTGTCTCTTTTACTGTACAGTACTGCTTTTGGTAAGGATGTAGTATTCGGGTGTATCGCCTTCCTTGTTTACACTACTCGCACGCTCGCGATCACGTTTCCGTCTATTTTGACTGCCTTGGGATACAATAGTAGGTTGATGAAGCCCCCCTCATCCCCCCATGACCTATTGTCATCATCATATTGCCAGCAGGGGGCAAATAACAGAAACAAGGCAGTTAAAATATAGTGGAACGTAACCGCAAGCGCGCGACCTATGTAAACAGGACAGTACGCCCGGTTACTATATCCTTCCCCTAGTTTCCCTTCCAGGTGCTGGTGAGATCGCCCGATTGGGTGGCACTGCAAGGGGGGCTGCAGATGGCGGGCGGGGGCATTGGCTCGGGGGTGCAAGCCCTTTTCTATAGTACTGTACAGTATAATAAAGACATGCCACAACACAGCCCCATTATGTTATCATAGTGGCTGATGTTGGTTTAGTGATGAGTGTCTCAGTAAGACTCAACTAAGTCCCTCTGAAGCACTTTCACCTGAAAAATTCGCACCACACCAGCCCTAACTGTGCTACAATAAGGCAGTAACAGGAAATTACCGTAACTTGCACCACTCAAGAGGCGGGCGAAGGGGTCGCTGTATCCCTACGCCAGAGAAAGGCCGACTTGTACCAATGGGCTGTGAGAGTAAGAAACTAGGGGCACACCATTAAGGCCCCACTGCCTTCACCACTCTCAGGAAAAAAGATAGATACAGTATAAGGATGAGGAAAAAGGTAAAGTCAGAACTGGCTATGGGAAGTAGAGGACACCAACCCTCAATTTGACAGATCCAGCCCACCACATGAAAAATGTAAAACTTTCAAAACAAACAAATGAAAACCAGGATCATATACAACTGTTTAATGTAGTGTTATATATTCCAGTGTCTGTCATGCAAGGCCTTCACCCCCAACTGGTGACTGCCTGTGAGAAGATTAAGGAAAAGGAGAACTTCATGATGCAGTTTTTAACACCGTGATCTCCCTTGATTGACAGGGCTAGGGCATGCCCTTGTTTCAGGGACTTAACCGGACATTTGCCACGAATCACTAGAGCTGAGTGTCCAAACTCTTGCTGTCTACTAATGGCACGGCGTAGGATCGAACTGCCGACCCTTCAATCAGCAGCCAGACACGCTATCGATCATGCCACGGCTCGAACAGGTAAGACTTCGGCCCAAATTCTAAGACAAACCCCATACCAACACTGTCGGTGGTAATTACTACTGTACAGTACAGATTTGTATTATTCCTAGCCAGTCAATACAGGTCTCCTTCACTATCTGATGCCCCAAATAACGATATCATTATAGGTTTTATAAGTGTTTGGGTTGGTCCCAGAATGCATCCCCTTTTACCCCATTAATTTTAGGGTTCGCTATACAATTATTCTATCTAAGATCGGGTTTTCAGGGTCGTAACCCAATCGTAAACCGAGGGAGACCTGTACCATCACTGCTGGTGATAATTACTGTACTACACTATGGCTTTTTATTTTTCCTAACCAGTAAATATATGCTAAAGTTGTAATTGCAACTAAATTGTATTCAAGCTAACCTGACAGAAATTGGTAACACTGCCTTTCTATGCTTCCCATACTGCCTTACTAAACTGCTCGTGTGATGCCACCTTTATATAATATTGGCCATACAAATATATAGAAAGGCAGTGTTACCAATTTCTGCTAGGTTAGCTTGAATACACTTTAGAGTACCGGTATACAAGGGTGCCAAACGAATGCCGAGTCAATTATTTTTCTATCTATATACTCAGGCCCATACCCCATATTTATTTATTTATATATTTATTAGTATTTATTTATTTATTTATTTTTTTAGCTGGGGGTGGCCAACTCGAGACAGAGCCCGAACAGGGACAACACAAGAAAAACAAAACACAAATTCACACACATCTAGGTTGCCCAGGAGAAGACCCAGAGACCAGGGATCACTAAGGGCACTCCAGCACTCCCCTGGCCCCCAACCTCCCGGAGAATTTCCGGTCTCATCAGGAAGACATGCAGCAGAGCACACCACAGTGCCCGTCCACTACGCATCCAGGCGTACCCTTCACATATACCAGCTTCCCGGGCCGGTATTATTGCATAATATGTAAGGATGATACTATTGTTTATAGTTCAAATTATATCTTTGTAAGTGATAAAATGGCCAAAACAATTATATTTTATGGTAATTTCTTGTATTCCTTCTCATTATTCATTCAAGTATTCTAAATAAATTGCTCCAGTTTGACACCCTGGCAGTATACAGGGTGATTCTTTAAAGCATGTCATAAACCAGAGAGTGATATCCTGAGACAATCCATGGTAAAAAGTGTCTATAACAAAATGTCTACTTTGGATTAGTTTCATAGTAACAGCATATTAATGTATGAGAAAGGTTGGAGTCATACATCCATAGATTTATGTATGGTAGTTCAATTATTATTCACATTATTTATTTATGTTAGTTTTTACATACAGTAATTAACGTATGTAACACAGATGTAAAAACTAACATGAATTAATAATGTTAATAATAATTCAATTACCATACATAAACCTATGGATGTGTGACTTCAACCTTCCCTCCAGTTGTTCCTAATACATTAACATACTGTAACTACGAAACTAATCCGAAGTCGTCATTTTGTTATAGACACTTTTTGCCTTGTACAGTAATTGTCTAAGGATATCACTCTGATTTACGACATGCTATAAAGAATCACCCTGTATATTGTAATAATGTTCTAATACAGTACTTCTCATTGTAATTATAACTAAATTGAGTTACCAATGTGGTCACCAACTGAGACAACCAGTTAACTGACTTCTGCCCTGTATTGTAACACAATAGTAGCTTCATTAAGGGGAAGTATGGTTTTTCTGGACCCCCTTCTTCCTCATGTTTAGCTTTATTAGTCCCCCGTGGTACTACTCTCCTTGGCGCGGTTGGGGGGGCTTTGGGGCCGGCGACTGAGGCTTGATGGGGGAGGGCTTGGGTTATTTCCCTCCCTCTCCCCTCGAGTTTTCGTCATCAGCTTGACTAATTTTTAGTAGTTTTTCATTCTATGTTTTTCCCCTTCTATTCTTATGCTGTCCCATTCGGCTGTCCTCGGGCAGCCTATATCTCATATCTCCTTGGCCTGGCTAGGTAGTTGACTCATGACCCGTTTTGTCTCTTCAGTTGCTGATGTGGCCGAACTGACTTGATTCCCTTCGATAATGCATTTTTTTGTTCTCGCTGTGATTTATGTTCTGCCTTAGTCCTGATCTTTCATTCTTCGCCCTTGATCACTTCTTGGTTGGTGTTGCGGTGTAGCAGTTCTTGCCTCATCCTTCGGCCCTGCCCTATAAGAGCTCTGATGTGGAGCTCATGTGGTCCGGCTGAACTGGTGAAATGGTGAGCAATGTCTGCGTGTCTTCACCTTCCTCGATTTGTTCCCCTCCTGCCCTTCCCCATCTATCTTGACTCGTTTAGTTACCGTATACTGTATATCTTGATCGAATCCTTCGGGCCAGCCCTATGAGAGTTCTTTTATGGAGCTAAGTGGTCTGGTTAACCCTCCAGCCCCGGCTACGCATTACATAAATATTCCCCGAAACCCGGGTGTTTTGGCCGAAAAACGTCTAGGCTAGGCTACCGTATATTTGTTATTCTGACTACTTCCCGCATTCCCACGCATCCCCAAGCGTAGCTGTGTTATTTACCTGTAGAATGGCGTTAAGTAGAGCTCTCTAAGTCAACTGGTTGAGTTGTGATGATGATTTCATTGGAGATATGGCAAAAACAGCCACTTTACACTACTTTTCGATACTTAACAACAACATACAGGCACACACGAACAAGCGACGCTCTCCTTCTTGTGGCCGGAGATGCGGGGCGTCGGTCCAGCCGGCTGTTGTTTACATGCGTCGGACCGACGCCTCGCACACCAAGCTCACAGGCTTTGAGCTCATGGGTGTTTAAGAGCCCTTCCGGGCAGCTCGTGTATGCTTTTTTATGTGCGTTCAAGAGCCCTTCCGGGAACAGAGGGTTAAACTAATATTAAAAAGAAGATTTTTTTTTTTTAGTTTTGAGATTATAAGATGTTCAGTCCATTAACCCGTACAGCCCCAGCGACGCGTCTGACGCGTCGGCGATGTATGTAACGCACAGCCCCAGAGACGCGCCTGACGCGTCACCCTAATTGCGCCGACCGTAACCTCAGGTGTAGCCACTCAAGAGGGCTCAGATTTGTATGGGAACTGTGTACGTATCCCACGCAACCGTGCCGATGGTTGAAAACTCAAAGTCCACGTGCGTGCGCGTGAGCGCGCAATAACCTGGTTTTTTGGGGTAATTGCCTTCAATTTTTTACTCTTGTAAAATACGTTTTCGGGGGCTCTGTAGGACCATTTTTTAAGCTTTTTGAGCGTTTTTTCGTGGTTTTTCCTTCATTCCTAACCCATTCGCTATTGTTTCTGGAATAAAACCATTTTTTGAAAACCGGCCGGGTTCTGGTGAACAAACATTACAAAACTAGCTGGGGCTCCATGGGTTAATTGGTAATTTTAAGTCCACTTCTTACAGTTTCTTACAGTAGATCCTCTGGAAAAAGGCAAACTAGGCCTGTGTATCCAGCTCAGTACCAGTATTTGCACTGCTGCGGTCGTTCACGGTGTTGGTGGCGGCGGTAGCAGACAGAACATTTTTACTATTCTGTATTTTTGTTTTATAATCAAACATCAAATCTTGTCTTCCCCATGCTTTATCAAGATTACTTTCAAACTCCCTTATTGATTCGGAATCGACTACATACTGGGGCAGTGCGTTCCACTCATTTACCACTCTATCACAAAATGAGTTCTTTGCCTTCTCAAGCCTATTTCTTTGTAAATTTTCTTAGAGTGTCCTCTCGTTCTTGTTCCCTCCCGCATCAAGAAGATACCTTCACACACATCCTCATCGTACTTTCCTGACACTATCTTAAAAGTCTCCATCATATCCCCTCTCTTTCTCCTATATGCCAGTGTCGGAAGCCCCAGTGTCCTCAACCTCTGCTCATAGCCCGCGTTCTTCAACGTTGGTACCAGCTTGCTAGCTCTCCTCTGCACTTTCTCCACTGCTTTTATATCCTTTACCATATATGGAGCCCACACCTGGTTCGCATATTCCAGGTGCGGCCTAACCAGCGCTGTATAGAGATTCCTAAAGATTTCTTCGTCAAGTGACACAAATGTCCTCCTTATCAGCCCTACAATTCTATTGGCTTTGTTTATCTTTTCCGCTAAATGTTCTGAGAAATTTAACTTATTGTCTATCACTACTCCTATATCCTTTTCTGCATTCACTTCCTCCATCGCTTCATACATACTGTATCCTACCTTGTCTATATTGCTTGTCCCAATCCGCATGTACTTGCATTTTTTTGGATGAAAAGGCATTAACCAATGCTCAGACCATCCCTTCATGCCTTCCACATCTTGAAGCAAACCCACATCTTCCTTACTCCTCACTCTTCTATACAGCTTAGTGTCATCCGCATACAGGTATACCTCACTTCCATTAGTTATAACTTCAGGTAAGTCGTTGATAAATATAACGAACAGCAGTGGTCCCAACACAGATCCCTGAGGTACCCCACTTGTAATTTCCCTCCACCCTGAGCCTATTCCATTCACCAGTACCCTCTGTCTCCGATCTTTCAGGAAGGCTTCTATCCATTTCACACTTTTCTCCCCTATATTATAGCTTCTAACTTTCTCTATTAACCTTTTATGTGGGACCTTATCGAAGGCCTTCATAAAATCGCAATATACCACGTCTATTACATCACCATCTTCTAGAATTTGCATCCAATCATCTACCACCTTAATTAGCTGTAGTACTGTCGACCTCCCCGGCAAGAATCCGAACTGTCTCCCACTGAAAAGTTGGTTTGACTTCATATGCTCCATTATTCCTTCTCTAATTACCGTTTCCATTGGTTTACACACAACACTTGTCAAACTGACTGGTCTATAATTCCCTGGGTCATTTCTCTTTCCCTTCTTAAATATAGCTGTTATGTTCGCCTCTCTCCAGTCCATCGGGATTTGTCCTGTATTAAACGATACCTCAAATAACATTTTCAATGGCTCTACTAACATCTCACCTCCTTCCTCTATGATTCTTGGGTGTATCCCATCCGGTCCCGGTGACTTACTTCTGTTAATTTTTTCTATAGCCCTTCTTATTCTAGCATGGGAAAACTCTATAGTTCTAGTGCCGGTGCCTGTTTGATGGGAATAGTAGGCACTGCATCATCCGACTCCACTGTTAGTACCCCACCAAAGTATTTCCCCAGCACCTCTGCTTTCTCCTTATCAGTCTCCGCTCTACTCCCATCATCCAACCCCCCCACCAGCTCTGGGATCCCTACTCTTCTTGTTAACTTTTCCTGAATGTACTTCCAGAATATTTTTGGATTATCCTTCACATTTCTAGCAATCTCTCTCTCCCTCTCCTTCACCCCCCTCCTTGTCTCCCACCTTATTTTATTGTTTATTTGTCTGCGTTCCAGATCCACTTCTTTAGCTTCTATACTAGACCCCCTGTTATTTTTTTAACAATTTTAGTCTTTCCCACAATCGTTTCTTTCTTCTAATCAATGTCCAAAGCTTTCTTTTCATTGGCAATTCTGGGTTCGTTCTTTTCCTCAATTTTATTTTATCCTTATATTCCCTTACTGGTACACTTTTGGATACAGCATACTCCAGTTTGACTCTAATTTTCCTCCACATTCCTTCAGCGTCTTCACCGTTCAAGTATTCCCCCCAGTCAATGTCCAAACACCGTCTCAGCAGCTCATAATCTGCTCTATCATACATGTATATTTTTCTATTGCTTCTATTATCCCTCTCTGATTTAATATTGCAACTAAAGCTTATACAGGCATGGTCACTACGACCTATAGGGCTATCCACATTAACATGTTCCACTATATCCTCCTCATTGCTAAAAATCAAATCAAGTACACTCCCCTGCGTCCCATCTCTATATCTTGTCATCTCTGTAATATGTTACGTTAAAAAACAATCTCTCACTTTCTCTATAAACTTATTTTCCAGGCTACCCTGTCCCGCTGGAGTAGTACAATTTGCCCAGTTGATCCTTGGCAAATTGAAATCTCCAATCAAAATTTTATATTTGTTCTCTCTATTATCTATTTCCTCCATTGATTTCAATAGGTTATCATCCTCTCCCCTACTATTATTTGGGCTTCTATATATAGAGGCAATTAGAATTGATCCTCTTGCACATTTTACTTCAATACACAAATACTCACAATACTGCTGTCTCATATCCACCTCATTAACCTTGAGCTCTTTTCTTACATAAATAAACAGTCCTCTTCCGACCTCTGCTCTAATAGCATTTCTCTCATATAACTCAAAACCCTCCAAACTATACTCCACCAGTTCCCTTTCAATTCCAGCATTTTTTGGTCTTTGGTCTTTTGGTAAGGCTATGACATCAGGTTTTTCCTCTTCATCCTGCAACCTACATATCAGTTCTCTTTTCTTGTCCTGGGTAAACACATCCACATTACTAAACATAATCCTTAATCCATCTACCATTCCTTCAGCAATTACACCATCCCGCTCCTCCTGTCCGTACCCTACTCCCCCGTTAGCACTACTGGGTCTGGCACTTTGTCTCCTGTCTCTCCCTGTGACACCTCCACCCCGTTCTCCTCCTCCGTCACAACTCCTATCACATTCTCTTCCCTCCCTGATCTCCCCCTCCCTTCTACTCTTATAAAACACTTCTTCAATTTTCCGTCCCTCAATCTCCAGTAAAAATTTCTCTTATCCTCCTCACCCAACTTTCCATTATTTTCATCAGCCTTTTCTTGTAATTCCTTCATTTTTTTTCTTTGTTCTATACTCAAATCCTTCTTTAGTCTTATGTGTTTCAGTTTTTCATTTGTATTTAGCCTCCAACTAAAATTTGTCACCGTCTCTGCCACTGCCCTAGTTTTAAACTGTACCCTTATAGGTCTCATCTCTCCCCTTTTATATCTACCTATCCTACTGACCTCCTCCACCTGCCCTTCCCATCCATATCCGTCCTCATCCACACCTTTCATGACCTCCTTCACTGTCTCCATATCCCTCACTTTTCTCACTCCATTATCATTCATATGAGTCTCTATATCTCCATACAAGATTACACCCCTATCCCTGTCCATGGCCTCCCTCACGACACTCTCCTTGTTCTTCATGACCCCTACAACTGCACTCTCAAAACTTTTTTTGGTCATATTCATTTCTTCCTTTTGCACTTTCATAATATCCTCCTAATCCTTGAATTTCTGTTTACCTACCACCGTCCATGCAGTTGACTCCTTTACTTCCTTGAAACGTCCTTCGTATTCCTTCAGCTGCTCCTTCAATGCCATATTCTCTGCTCCCAGTTCATCTACCCTTTTCAATACCATCTCTAGGCTATCATTAACTGCCGAAATAGGCCTGCATTCACTTCCTTCGCTAGGCCTATTCCCTTCCCCACCTGTCACACCACACATTACACACAGTGCCTTAACTTTCTCACCAATATCCCCCTTCCATTTCTCCGTATCACTCACCCACTTTTCCAAATCCTTCACAACAATAATAACCTCTTCTAACTTATTATCTGTGCTCTTAAACCCACGAAAACGTTGTAACTTTTCTTCCGCCTCCGTCATACCCGAAATTCCCTCCGCCATGTTTGTTTACAAACTCAACAACTCACAACACTACCGCTGTCCCGTCACTACACACTCTTATTACACTATATATCACCCCTCCACCACACCAATATATCCTCCAAACACTTCACAAATCCTTCCTCTTCTTGCTAGCCCCGTATGCACTCGATATTCCGTGAATTACTTATCCATTCCCATGAACATATGCCGGAGCCTCAAAATCTTGCGTCCGCCTTCCGCCATTGTGTGCCGCCCTCCTCTTGTGCCATTTAGGTGTCTATTTTGCCAGGCGAGCGATAATGAGGCTGTAATTTAGGAGGAACCGGCTTTTCTACCAAAAAATGTACAAAATATATCTTCGGGGTATTTTTTAAAGCTTTATGGAGGTCTTGGGTGGAAACTAAAGAATATAATATATAAATATATCCAAGAGTGAGAGGGGTGGAAATGAGTTACCTGAGATGTGCATGCAGAGTTACATGGAGGGAATATACCATGTACTGTATATTAAATATACTATAGGGGTAGTGCCTAGTGAGTAAACAGCTCAATAGGCGTCTTTTGAGAGAGCAAAAAGGGTCCTAGATAATGAGATGAGACAGCGAGAGATTGGCGATGCAGTTTATAGACGTCAGATTTGCAACGGTCCATGAGGGGACAACTAGGCATCCTGGGTTTATGAAGGTTAGACCATAAATGAGCCAGTTGCAACACTCAAACTGTTTCGTTGTCTCACTCACCATCTGGAATAAGACCTCCTGACTTTACCGTGTTGAGCGGTTGAATCTACGGGCTGTTTGTAATAGAGCTAAAACTATATGTATACAGTATATTCAGGCACATACCCCATAGCTGGGGTGGCCGACTCGAGACAAAGCCCGAACAGAAACAACATTTAAAGTTCTGGTGTCAGATACTGAATGTATAAACTCACTTGGCTGAAATCACTCAACCACATGGGGTACCTCTTTTGACACAGTGGTGGAGTGCCAGTTTAGTAACTGGTTAGTCCAGAGTTCTATCCCTTGGGATTTTTGTGAGAAGACCGGTTCATTATCCAACCCAGTTTGGTGACTAAAAGTTACAGTGAGTTATCAAGAGTCCTAAAATAAACCCCCTTACATGTTAGCGTATGTTCAGAGGTAGAGTTGGAAGATAGAAAATAAAAGCCTTCACAGGTTCTTTTACTGTATCTCAGACAGTTCATATGACATTACCTGCCTAGAGAAGATGTAGTGCCCCTGGTACCCATCTTGAGAAAGGGTGTGTGAGAGAGAATTAATGTATGACAGTCAAAGAGAGAGAGAGAGTGATGGAGAAAGGTTGACATTGAGAGAAAGAAAACGAATAACTATAACTACTGTAACTATTTAACCTGTTCAATACCGGTGACATCCTGTATATTATATTCGGGCAAGTATTAGTCGGTTTTATTCATCTTAGGAAGGATGTTGACCCATTAAGAGATAACAGACTATCTCAATTAATCCTTTTAGCTACCATATATCCTTTCTAAGCAGCATGAAATCGTCTAAATGCAGCTGATGTAAAAACAAATAGACGTCACTGGTACTGTAAGCGCTAATAATAACCGCACAAACCCTCCGCAGGATGAGGTGGGAGACAGCGTGCGTGACTATGCTTGTCTGGAATAGTCATCTTGGACCCATCACAGGGAACCAAGATCTTGTTGGAGGAAGCTGTGGTCGTGTGGAAGTCTCTACGCCCACAGTTCACAACATTGGCACCAGGTAAGTTCAGAGTAATCCAGTGTCATATTTACTTTAACCCTTTCATTATGTTCGCATCATACCGGTACTGTTTTAGATATAGACTTTCCTGAGAATTGTCCTGACACATGTAAATAATTTACCCTTAATCTGTCACTCACTCTCTCCCTCTCCCATTACCCAAAGCTTCCCTAGACACTTTCATTTATTAAACAACTTTATTCAGCTGAAGAAGGAGCTGTAGAAGTCAGAGATGTTTGAGATAGGGATTTACCCCTTTGTTTACATGAAATACATGCTAAGGTTCATGAAGCCACCTAATATAGGCATGATATAATAAAAATAACACATTTTTCATCAGGTAAATCTATATACAGTACAGTCAGCGTTGCTATAACGCACTTTTCCATAAAGCGGTGTGCCTATACAGGTGTATTGCGGAAAACGCCATTTTCGTTAAGAAATAATTATAGCGCATTTTGGGGGTTCAGAGAGGTGCAAATCCGGGGCGTTTTTTTTATTAACATATCACCCGATGATATATTGCGTAGTGCGATTTCACGGTCGACTGTGAATCCTCCCCCAGACAAATCTCCCGCCGCCCGCGTTGTGCCAGTGTATTCGTAAATTGTGAATACATTTTTTTGTTTGGACCTACCTGATGCCCACCACTGTCATGCCGCAGACACCTAATCCGGTCAGACGTAGGAAGTCCCTGGCTGGCACACGACTGTATCTTGTTAACACTCGTGCAACTATTGATTATGGATTATTATTGATAATAGATTTACTGTATTGATTATTGATTTATTTCACCATTGTAGCCAGTCTTATCTTACTGTCCACTGCTTGTGTGCATCGATTCAGGCGGCCGAAGACTTACGATCTACATTATTAACTTGGGCTGTGCTTGCAAATTAAGTCAACAAGCAGATTGATTTTGAGGGTATGTTGTTGTTTTGTTTTCCGTGGACTACCCGCCATGACAAAAAACCTTTCTCTTGTGCAGTTCTAAGTAGTTTTAGGACAAATTTAAACCCAAATCTTAAATGAAGAATGTAATGCAACAAAATACAAGGATATCCTGAAGGAGACCATAAAGGACATGGATGTGATGATAGATCTGGGAAATACTGTAGACGAAGTATGGAAAGGTACAAGAGACTCCATGACTAAAGCAGCTGAGAAAGTATGCGGGAAGAAAACATTTAAAATGTGGAAGAAGAAAGGTAATGCATGGTTTAGCAAAGAGATAGAAGAAATAGTGAAAAAGAAGAAAGAGTTGAGAAAGAGTACTGTATGCTGCAAAAGAATATACCTAGAGAATCTAGAGATGCGAGGAAAGAAGAATATAAATATTTGAAACAAAGAGTGAAGAGGACGATACAAGACGCTAAAAGGAAGGCAGATGAGGAATATGGGAAAAATATTAGTGAACAGTTTCTGAATGACAAGAAAGCATACTACAAAGCTGTTAAAGAAGCCAGAGGGAAGAAGACTGAGAGTGCCTCAGGTGGTAGAATGAGGGACATGAATAGGAAGGTAGTGGAGGGTAATGGTTTGGTGAAAGTATGGAAAGATAATTTTAGTAGCTTAGCGGGAAGGCAAAAATCTCATCCATGGGAATGGAGAGAGGTAGAATAAACAGGGTAGTTGAAAGCCAGATAAGCAGAGAAGAAGTAAAAGAAGCAATTAATAGACTTAAAATGGGCAAAGCTGCTGGAGTAGATAACATCCCAGGTGAGATGCTGAGATATGGAGGAGAAGAAGCTGTTGACATAATGCATAGGTTATGTAAATTAGCATGGGAAAAGGAAAGTGTACCAGAGGACTGGAGGAAAGCAGTGATAGTACCCTTGTACAAAGGGAAGGGTAGTAAAGAGGAGTGTAAGAGTTATAGGGGAATTAGCTTGCTTAGCATACCTGGAAAGGTATACGCAAGAGTAGTAACAGAGAGACTGCAGAAGATAACGGATGACAAAATAGGCGAGGAACAGGGAGGTTTCAGAAAGGGCAGGGGCTGCGTTTGTTAGTAGAGAAGTATCTGGCCAAGAACAGAAAACTATGCAGCATTCATGGATTTAGAAAAAGCCTAAGACAAAGTAGACTGGGAAGGTCTGTGGGATGTGTTAACAGTATATGGTGTGGGAGGAAAGTTGCTAATAGCAGTAAAATCTTTTTATAGGAATGCAATGGCAAATGTGAAGGTACGGGATAAGTTAAGTGAAAGCTTTGAGGTCAAGGTAGGAGTAAGACAGGGATGTGTCATGTCAGCTTGGTTGTTCAATATATACACGGATGGAGTGATTAGAGAATTTAGGGCGGGATCAATGGGGGTTGGAGCTAGACTGGAATCAAAGGGAAGAGCATGGAAGATTTTAACATGCCTATATGCGGATGATGCAGTCCTGTTGGCGGAAAATGTAGAAGAACTTAAGAAAGTGGTCACAGACTTTGACAGGGTATGCAAAAAGAGAAAGTTAAAGGTCAATGTAGGGAAATGTAAGGTACTGTAATGGTGTTTGAGAGAAGAATGCATGAAACCATAGATTTTAAGGCAAAATATAGAATTAAGAAGGAACATGAGAAAAGTTGTAAAATAAAAATGAAAAATTAAGTACTGGAAGAGTTTGAAAGCTTCAAGTATTTGGGAGCTGTACCATACTATGCAAATATGGTAAAATGGAGAGTGAGATAAAAGAGAGATAAATGCAAGGGAGAAAGGTGATTGGAGAACTTGATAGTATTCTCAAAGGAAGAATGGTTAGTCTATCTATCTATCTATTGCCTGACGCCGCGATCCCCGAAGGGGTGGCCACGAACGAACCGCCCCCATGCACCTCTGTCCCCAGTCAGTCGACGCCCCTCCCCCCAACCAGCACCGCCTTCGTTCATATACTTCCTCACTCCATCCTTCCACCTCTCTTTCGGTCTACCTCTCCCTCTCTGTCCCTCCACCTCGCTCTCGTACACCCTCTTAGTCATTCTCTCACTTTCCATACGTTCCATATGGCCGAACCATCTCAAGTTGTTCCTTCTCACACTTTCCAGCACATTTACCTCCACACCACACCTCCTTCTTACTTCCTCATTAGTCTGTCTATCCCTCCATGTAACTCCGCACGCACTCCTTAAGTAATTCATTTCCACTGCTCTCACTCTTGGTCTGAGTCTCTCAACCAACGTCCATGCTTCACTTCCGTAAGTCAGTGTCGGGATTACCACACTGTCATGCAAGGACTTCTTCACTTCCATACTGACCACCCTATTTCTTGTTACTGCTTTCAGCGTTCCTACAACCCTCTTCCCCTGTTGTACCCTCTCCCGCACTTCTTCATCCATAGTCCCATCTTTACTCAACACACTGCCCAGATACTTAAAAGAGTTGACGATCTCCATAGCCTGACCGTTCAGCTTCACCTCACACTGTGACTTCACCCCTTTCGAAGACCATAACCTTGCTCTTCCCCGCATTTACCTTCAAATTCCGTTTTTCGCACACTGTTCCAAACTCATTTCCAGACTCTGCAACTCCCATTCATTATCACTCATCAGAACTGTATCATCCGCAAACAGCAGTATAGGTAGCTTCCTCTCAATTCCCTCCCTTTTCAGCGATACACCAACATCCACTGCTCTTGATAGTATTTCTTTCATGACTCCATCCATATATACAGTAAACAACCACCAAGAATGGTTAGTCAGGAAGTTAAACAGTCACTGAGAAACAGTGTGCTGCTTCCAACACTCGTATGGAAGTGAAACATGGACAGCAAGTGACGAGGACCTCTCCAAACTGAGAGCTGTGGAGATGAGCTTTTTCAGAATGGCAGCTGGTGTGAATAGGATAGATGGGACAAGTAATAGGGAAGTGTATGAGTCCTTTGGAATGGAAGAGCAAGTTTTAGGCATTGATTGTGGAGTGGTTGAGTGGATAAAGAGGAGTACTTTGAGGTGGTTTGGTCATGTTCAGAGAATGGATGAAGACAGAATGCCAAGAAAGATATATGGGAGTCAGGTGAGTGGAACAGCTAGTAATGGAAGACCACCTATGGTTTGGGAAAAGAAAGTAGAAAAATATACTGAAGAAAAACTTCCACGTAGTGGAAGGGGCATTGTGGCACGGGCAAAGGAGGCATGTCTTGATAAAGTAGCCTGGAGACGTTTCTGTCATAGCCATCCTTTAGCGGGGGTTTCCCAGGGGGAAACAAGGCGTCGGAGATGATGATGATGATGAAATCTTTTGTAAGTACGCCAAAGCCCCACTGTTATCGAAATCGATATCGAAACTAACTTTTAACAGTACGCCCGGACCCCTCGGGTTTATTCCTTCCAGTAAGGCATTCACCCTTTTTGGTTTTCTGCTACTTCTTTATAAATACTTGAAATAATCAGACCAGCGAGGGTTGTTAGTAGAGTACATACATACTTACCGGTACCGTACATACATACATACATAACATTTTAAGACTGAGTGCTCCACACATTCGTGCAGTTTCAGTCTCTTGTCCTAATGGTGGCGTTCCAGGCAACCCTGTTAACACTCAACGAGCGGCCTAGGCGGTATATTTGACCGTGCTGCCCAGCGGGTTTTTTTTACCATAAATGGCGTTGTTTCTGTGCTCTTTTTCATGCATAAACAAGAGCCAGAGCGTAATACAAGTATGTATCCGTGAAAGGGCGATAATTGAGCTTTCCAATGACACCAGAACCATCCTTCTACGATCACTGGTTGTCATGCAACGACCGTGCAACCGAAGGGCAAAATCGCTAAAATACGGTGATTTCGTTATTTAATTACGTGTGTAGCGAGGGAGTGAGGGTGGATGTATGTGGAGTACATCTCAGTCGGTCCACGGCGGCCGTGGCGAGCGGTCATGAGGTAACCCATGCTCCTCCCGTCGCTCGTCTCTCTCTCAGAGCCAATATTACGCCAAAATTGCACACAGACTAAAGTCCGCCCCCGCCACATAGTGCAAGTTTTTCGATACAGACTTAAGTCCGCCCCCGATGGTTAGGGGTTAAGGGCTGCTTCACTTGTCAAGTTTTTGGATTCGAGATTGGCATGTATAGTCCGATCCCAGGTCTTCCTCGGTCCACCCCTTGGTGCAGCTCCCTCCACAATCACAGACTTGCATCTTTTCACCCAATTTTGTTCATCCATTCTCTCTACATGCCCATACCATCCCAGGCTACTTATACGCATCTCCTCGCTAATACTCTTTATACCTAAGCGTCTCCTCAGCTCATCATTTGTTATTCTATCCTGCAGTTTGGCCCCACACATCGATCTCATCTGTATGTTCAAACATATACATACATACATGCGTAGGCTACATACATACCTTTTTATTATGATAAATGATTAACTCCGCACCAGTCTAGATATAATCCCAGACACAAATGCAATCTCCTCATGGTCAAGTTCCAAGACAAGAGACCATCCCTGAAGTTAACCAGGTGAGGAACACACTCCAAAAGAGGATTTGCTCAAAATTTATAAGGAAAATTCAATAATTTATTGAAAAGGTTTAGATACACGCACACATGTGACATGTGAGCCCTGGCCATCCAAAGGTAGTTTTTGAAACAAAGAGGGTTATCCCCAACTCCAACACACTACCTGTAGTTATGTGGTAGTTCCTCCCCCTGGTTCCAGTACCATATTACTGTACCACCTCCAGGGACTAATATGAGACTGTTGGGAGCAGAACACTGCTACCAACTACAGAGACGTACATCCTTACTGGCACCCTGGGCTATATTGTCAACCACCTTGATGTGATGCTAGAAAGTATAACTAGTCAGTGACCCAATATACTGTCCAGCAAAGATTACATTCTCTGACCAACACATTGACCACATAATGTGGATGATATGTATACCCACCTACCAATCTTCATGAAACTTAATAAAGCTATTATAAGCTGCTTGTAGTACTGTAATGAGCTTATCATTGATTTGAAGCCTGTGAGATTCTGCAAATATAGGCGGCTTTACACAAGAAACTTTATCTGCTATATTTATCGGAGTCTTGAATCCGCTACAGGTTATCAGATTACTATATATTTATTGTTTGTGCTATTTGATATTTTATGTTCATAATTTATCATATATATTTAACTTCAACTTCAACGCCCTCAGGTCACTTGCTCACACAAAATTTGGACACAACAAAGAAACTACCACCACAGTATATAAACAATACATAAGATCAGTGATGGAATACGCAAGCCCAGCCTGGGCTTCTAACCTAGCTGAAACACATCATAAGACCTTACAGACTATTAAAACAAAGCCCTGAAGATCATTACAGGCTGCACAGCTACTTCACCCACAGATCACCTACATCAAGAAACCAAAATCCTCAAAGTCAAAGACCATCTGGACATGAGAAGCACTCAATTCCTGGCAGAAGCCTCCACGAACCAAGACCACCCACTAAACTACATGGCAACACACCCACAGACACCAAGAAATATCAAAACAACACCCAGCACACGGTATCACACACAATTATTGTCCTCTCTCCCTCCCTGCCCACCCCGAACCAACTTCCAGAAGCACATCCATACTCATATCTCTCACCGATCCATCCACTCACTCACAGACAACACGCAGCTGCATGCACGACCTCCCGAAATCCATCCTTCCGAATCCTCCCTTCCTCGCGAGGACAGAGTCCACCTGGCCAGGCTGAGATGCGGACACCATCCAGCTCTCCTGAGCTATCAGAAGAGACTGGATGACTCCGTTGTCGACGCCTGCCCGGGATGTAACACAGCACCCCATACCATTAAACACATCATAGAAGACTGCATTTCACACAACCACTTACGCCAACAACACAATCTACACTCAATGAGAGCTCTGTGGGAAAGCCCGATCGTGGCCATGGCCTTTCTCAGGGACTCGGGGCTGTTCGGCCAGGCAGCTTAGGGAACAACAACAACAACAACTTCAACTAATTTATAGCCCATCTAGTATTTCCATTTAGCCATTAAAATAACATGCACTTCAGAGAGGTACAGTACTGCATTTAATTTCTAACTGGCAATTCACCTTTAAGTAGATGAAGTAGGACTCGCATTGTAGATAAAATTTCCTTCATTTCCCAGATATTTCAATAATAAACAGTTTATAATGCACATTATACCTTTAACCCCTTGAGGATTATGATGTGTTTTGGCAATTTATTCTGGCTATCATTATTCAGTTATATTTAGATTAGGATGGGTATATTGAAGTCAGGGTTAATTGACAGTGTTTACCCTTTAAATTCCTTCCTAAGTTGTATAACATCTTTTAATCCACATGTATTTATCAGTTTCATTGATTTAATTTTTGTTTTGTTTTTTTAAGTTAATTGGCTGATTGGTGATAATATGAATGAAAAAGGAGAGAAGAAAGCTGGATGTGATGGAGATGAGCTGTTTGAGGAGTATGTGTGGAGTTACTCGTAGAGACGGATTGAGGAATGAAGAGATACGTAGGAGAGTGGGGCAGCAGGAACATTTGTCAGCCAGAGTGGACAGAAGGGTGCTGAGCTGGTATGGTCATGTTGAACGAATGGGAGATGAAAGGCTTACAAAGAGAATATATGAGTCAGATACAAGGGGAGATAGAAGGGCAGGAAGACCCCCATTGAGATGGAGAGACTGTGTAAGACAAGCTTTGGATGATAGAGGAATGACTATAGATCAGGCAAAGGAAGTGGTGATAAACAGGAATGAATGGAGAATGCTTGTGAATAGTTGAGTGAACACGTGGTCATTTCGGGGAAGGGGTCGGGCGCAAGTTGGACTAGATAATGTCCATCAGGCACCTGGCCCGGGGAGACGATTAATATGAAGGGTGCGCCTGGAAGTGTGGTGGGCGGGCTTGTGGCTTTGGCTCCGCTACATGTCTGCCTGCCGAGATCGGAGCCTCTCCGGGTGGTCGGGGGCCGGGGGAGTGCTGGAGCGACCTTGGTGACCCTGGTCTCTGGGTATTCTCCTGGGTGACCTAGATGTGTGTGAATTTTGTGTTTTGTCTGTGTTTGTTCGCTGTTTTGTCTTGTGTTTTCCTGTTCTTGCTCTGTCTTGAGTCGGCCACCCCCAAGAAAAACAAATAAATAAATAAAAATAAATAATAATAATAATAAAATCGAGGAAAATAAAATAAAAAATAGGAAAAGTGGGGATTGGGCCTGAGCATATAGATAGATAGATATAATGAATGATAGCCAGAATTAACTCCAAACATGTCATGATCCTCAAGGGGTTTAGTAAAGTAAGCAGGACTCCCACTGTAGATTAATTTGTTCCTCATTTCCCAGATCTAGCAACAATAAGCAGATTCCGCTGTCGTTCAGACTGATGATGCCCGTGGCCACCAACACCAGCCAACACACTCAAAGTCAACACTCGGCTATATGCATGGCCCCCTTACTGTAAGTCCACCCCTCAGAAACCCTCCTATCCCGTGAGGACAGTCCACCTGGCAATGCTGCAATGTATTTCATATTTTTCCGTTAATATCTTCGGTACGGGTGATGCCATTATGCCTCATATTATAGCTATTATTAGACAATTGTATGCAGCTTAGGAAGGACATCTAGTAATCAGAGGTGTATTATATCTCCATTAATTTGTTGACAATCAAAAAACCTTCCTAAACACAGTAAGATCTTCTAATGGTAGCCAGAATGAAAAGGAAATGAACTCCCCCCGTACTTTTTCCCTCAATATTGGACTGGCAGCTTAAGGGGAGGTTTATATTTATTGGTATATATTATTTCATTTATTTATTCATTTATTTATTATTTCCTCCCAATACCTCAATCAAGCTTTTAAAAATACCCCCAAAGGCCCCCATTCAAGATAAATTTGTAAATTTGCTCAGTAGAAAAATTTCCCTGGTTCCTCCTAGATTCCAGGCTCATCAAAAAATCTACACCTAAATGGCACAAAAGGTCTTTTAAATTGCCAAACTAATGGGGATAAACATGAGAGAGAAGGTGGTCTAGAAATATAACAAACCTCCCTTAGAGAGTTTAACTTTTTCAATAATTCTGTGGTCTAAGTTCATCTATTGTCAGTCTAGTTTCTGATACCAGTGCAAATGTCCCATGATTGTTGCCATAGAATGTTGCAGTGTGTTGAGTAAAGATGGGACTGTGGATGAAGAAGTGCGGGGGAGGGTGCAACAGGGGAAGAGGGTTGTAAAAACGTTGAAAGCAGTAACAAGAAATAGAGTGGTCAGTATGGAAGTGAAGAAGTCCTTGCATGACAGTGTGGTAATCCCGACACTAACTTACGGAAGCGAAGCATAGACGTTCGTGGAGAGACTCTGACCAAGAATGAGAGCGGTGGAAATGAGTTACTTGAGAAGTGCGTGCGGAGTTACATGGAGGGATAGACAGACGAATGAGGAAGTAAGAAAGAGGTGTGGTGTGGAGGTAGATGTGCTGGAAAGTGTGAAAAGGAATAACTCGAGATGGTTCGGCCATATGGAACGTATGGAAAGCGAGAGAATGACTAGGAGGGTGTACGAGAGCGAGGTGGAGGGACAGAGAGGGAGAGGTAGACCGAAGGAGAGGTGGAAGGATGGAGTGAGGAAGTATATGAGTGAAGGTGGTGCTGGTTGGGAGGATGGGCGTCGACTGACTGGGGACAGAGGTGCATGGGGGCTGTTCGTTCGTGGCCACCCCTTCGGGGATAATGGCGTCAGGCAATAGATACATAGATAGACTATAAAAGCTGTTTTGTGATACAGTACTCCCTTAACCCCTGAAGCACCATAACATAATTTTCATCTCATTCTGGTAATCATTATATGCTTTTCTACCTTTAGGACTCATAGGGGTAAATACAATCTCAATAAACCCTCTGAACAGTATAGGTACTTCTCAAACTGCATAAACTCATCTAACTTTAGCCAGAACCAAAGGTAAAAAGGCATCACAGGGCTGAAGGGGTTATGGGATACATATTACTCTCAGCTGAAATAACACTGATTATAATGCTATACTCTGTGTTACTCATGTTTGGTACAAGTGTTGAAATAACTTTGAAAAGGTTGACAAAATTAATAGAAACACCATATGAGGAGGAGCACTTTATTGACAACGTTTCGCAGATAGCTTCCTAAGATCACCAGAGACCTGAAGCTATCTGCGAAATGTCAATAAAGTGCTCTTCCTCATATGGTGTATATTTTCATTAGGTATGTGTTCAGTCGAAATTAAGAGTACGTTCACTGATAAAGATTGTGAAGATTCTGAAGAACCAACATAGGCAGCAACAATAGTGGTGTAAGGACCCAAGTTTAATTCACGGCAAACCGTTGAATACATTTGAGTCATTACTTTGCTACTGTGTCATTACCCTTCACTCATTTTTTTTTTTTTGTTTTTTTTTTTTTTTTCTATGTGATTGAGGGAGGCAAAAGGCAGAACTGCCTATAGCGAGTGCCTCCCCCATAGTTGAAAGAGTGACAGGGGCAAAATCAAGGGACATTCGAGCCAAAATGCCTGGACACACGGAGTTTGAAACAATTTAAGTCATAGGAAGAGGGAAAGACTGATTCTGGGAGAGAGTTCCAGAGCTCAGCTGTTAAGTAGAAGAAAGTTTGAGAGTAACATTTCACTCTTGGGTTGGAGAGTTGCACAGAGTAAGGGTGGGATTGATTTGCAAGACGGGTACCACGTGCCCTACGTAAAGGAGGTGGTATACACTGGGAAAGCTCTGAGGAACACTGATTATTATAGTAGCGATAGAATAGCGGGAGATGCAACATTGCGGCGGAGAGAGAGAAATTGCAGAGAGTTGGTGAGTGGACGGGAGTTAATGATACGAAAGGCCTTCCTTCACTTTGTCTAGGAGAGCGGTGTGAGAGGAACCTCCCCACACATGTGAACAATACTCAATACAAGGACGCACTATGCCCCAGTACAGAGCAAGAAGCTATGCAGGGGAAAAGAACCCCCTAAGGCGGTTGAGCACACCCAGCTTCTGGGAGGCTGCCTTAGCAAGACTGGTAATATGGTCCTTCCAACTGAGAGCAGAAGAAAAAGAGACACCAAGAATATTGAGAGAAGATGAAGGATTGATTTTTGTATTGTTGAAGAATAAGGGATAGTCCGCTGGGAGTTCCTTACGGGTAGATAGATGGAGAAATTGGGTTTTGGAAGCATTAAAGGTAACAAGTTTTTCTCTGCCCCAATTGGAGATAGTATTTAGATCAGAATTTAAGAGTTCTATGGCTTCATTACGTTTTTCGTTGAGGGATTGCTGGCTGGGGGTTTGATCATCAACATTAATTTTTAGTTACTGTCACTTGCTTTTGACAGCCCTCATGTTTTTTTTTTTTTTTTTTTTTTATTATTATTACTTGTGAGTCGTGACTATACCCTGTTCCATGTAGGTAGACCAGAAATTGTGATCCCTAGCTTCTGTAATTCAAAATGGCCCAAATGGGCTAGAGAAAATGGGCTGTAAATTTCCACACTTATTCACTGTCTGACCTTCCCTAATTAAAATGTAAAACTTGCAAACTAAACATGGTAGAAATATTAGCTTGATTACTTTAGTCGTTTGTGAGTCATAGAGTTTGTGAGTTCAAGAGTTTTGGACTACTTACTTGGAACAGGGTATAGTACTATACAAGTATGTTTAACGTCATAGAAGTTTTGGGCTATTATACTTACTGAATATCCCACAAACTTTCATTAAGGTTTTCAGAGAACTATTGATTTTGACTGGACACTGCTAATGTACTTCAGGTTGTATTGATTTACAGTATATATTTTTTATTATTATTATTATTATTATTATTTTTTTTTTTTAAATTTCATCTGGGATTCCTTGCTTCTGGAAATCCCTGCTAAAGGATGGCTATGGTAGAAATGTCTTCAGGCTACTTTGTCCAGACCTGCTTCCTTTGACCGTGATGATAGTGCGTTGTTATATGTGCGATTAGTTTGCTTAAGAAACAGATTAACTTGCTCATGTAGTGATGTACACCCTATGTTGTGTTCTTTTAGTTCAAAAATTTATTTTATTAAGCGTTATTTCCACATAGCGATTTTGATAAGTTCTTTTGGTTTCTATCTTGTGTCGTCCCAGTTTTGGTTTGTTTATTTTGCAAGTTTTACATTATAAATTCATAGTACAGTACTGTTCCCTTCACAAGTTCCATTCCTCTCGGAGATTTTATTTATGAAAGTGTAAATGAAGGGTCATGCCTGGACATGAGGTGGGCGGGCATTGTGGCATGGTTCCTCTGTGCGCCTGCCTGCTGAGACCGGAACCTCCCCGGGACTCGGGAGGTCTGGGACCGGGGGATTGCTGGAGGCCCTTAGTCTTCTGGGCGACCTAGATGTGTGTGATTTTTTAAATTTTGTTTTTTACGTTGTGTTGCGGGCTCTGTCTCAAGTTGGCCACCCCCAGCTATGGGGTATGTGCCTGAGTACATACAGTACATACATACCTGTACAATGTACATACAAAAATAGTACTGTACCGGGTATTATTGAATTAGTAGAGTTGCTTTCCATGCAATAGTTAATTCACCTTCTTTTGCAACTATATAGTAAGATACTACTCTAAATTCAATTACTGTATACTATTTTTACTTCAATAAATAAAATCTCAGAGAGGAACATAAATTGTGCAGGGAACTGTATGTGGAAATACTTCAGTATTTCCCCCTATAATGAACATATCACTACAGTTGTTTTTCCATTAATGTTGCTACCTTGCTTAAATAATTGACATTACAATTGTCATTACTGGCACTACCTAATAAAATGTATTATACTCCATTCAAATTTACTAGGCAGAAAATTTTCACTCCCAATAGCCAGTATCACACACACACCTTTTCTCTTCTTTTATTGTCAGCTCTGGTTTGAGAATTGATGAGGTCATCTTTTCATATAAGCTTGTCACCTGGATTAATGCATCTTCAGTCTAGTTTCTGATACTGGTGTAAAAGGTCTCGAACATGTTACCTGAAAAATAATGATAAATTAAAATTGACGACAAAAGCCTTTGTGTGATAGTGTATTAACTATATTTTGTCAGTGATTTGTGGAGTGGCCCTTGAACTGAATAAAAAAAACATCTGTGCCCCCTGGACGTAAGGAGGTCCTCCATATTTTGTGAAGGAAAATAATATTACACACATATCCTACTGCATGTCCTACAAGGCAACTAAAATGGGGGATAACGTGCCGATGAGATCCGCCGGCAACGGTGGTGCTGTTAGGAGAGCTTCATGCATACATACATACATACATTAAAGACTATGATCCACATGCGAGTAGGTCTGTCTTTTTGTTCTCCTAATGGCGGCATTCCAGACAGCCCGATCTTTAGCATCCCTCTTAGTCAGTCCTTTGGCTGCGGATGGAAGAAACTGGCCTCCTCCCCCGCTGCCCCCTCACAAACGGTTCTCACTATACCCTACCTCCCCCTGGGGAGGTGTGGGTCCTGAGACTACCTGGATGCTGCAGGATTCCCTTACAGGGTATCTCGGGGCTACTACCACCACTACTACTGCTACTACCTGGGTATTATGAAGTACAATTACAGTAACTACAGTATTGTAGTTTTTTTTAGTATGAGTTGTTCTTGTTGTTGTTCCCCAAGCTGCCTGGCCGAACAGCCCCAAGGCCCCGAGCAAGGCCAAAGCAATAACCGAGCGCCCCCACAGAACCCTCCCTGCCGACCACAATAAAGCCTGGGTGACCGAAGCCACTCCATGGCGGGGAGCTGAGGAGGGTGCGGAAACACCCGGGAAACCAAAGCCCCACCCAGGGCCCTGTGCCCCTCAGCAATTATGAAGAGAAAGTTGAGGGGCAAGGGAAAAATGTGACGCTTTGGTTTCCAATCTTGGTAGATTGGGAGGTCAATCCACGGAAAAGACGAGATCTAGAAAATATATAAGTAAAAGGAACAGTCAGAGTAAGCTATGGATATGGAAGAGATCGCTCAGTTCTCACTCTGATAGACCATCCCATCACCATTTTAGTATGAGTAAGTTATGGTGTTGTGAGCAAAGACTAAGTTGTTAATTAATTGGTTTGTTTTGCCTTTCACCTCACCGTAACTTTTGGCATCTTTTAGTATCCATGCAGCTTTGAACAGAGCTGCCTGGAACGCCACCAATAGGACGTGAGACTGAAACTGTATTTCTTGTGGAACACTCGGTCTTTATATAAATGTACGTACAGTATGTGTGTAATGTTCTCTAGTAATCAGAGGTAAAATTAATCTTCATGAACCCTTTGAAACACAAAGTTCCATCCTAAGCTGCATAAATGTATCTATTAGCCATAAGTGAAAGAATCTAACAGGTGGGGATATGTATGTCATACCAATTTTAATTTACAGTATTTTGTTGTTTTAATTTTGTTATGTACAGTATGTAGTCTTGTTGACTTGTGTTTTAATTGAGTCTCATAACTTATAGATTGTGAAGGCTAGTATATATAATGCAGTACTTCATCATCATCATAACGTACAGATAGGTTCTTTGATATTGATTTTTCTGTAAGCAATAGTGAATGTTTTCCCCCCCTGATACTACTTTCCTTGACGCGGTTGGGTGGCTTCGGGGCCGGCGACTGGAGCTTGATGGGGGATGGTTGTGGTACTTACCCTTCCTATCTCCCCTCGAGCTTTCGTCCTCAGCTTGACTAATTTTGAGTAGTTTTTCATTCCTCATTCTATGATTTTCCCCTTCTATTCTTATTCTGTCCCATTTGGCTGTCCTCGGGCAGCCTATATCTCATGTATTCCCTGGCCTGGCTAGGTAGCAGACTCCTGGCCTGATTTGTCTCTTCGGTTGCTGATGTGGCCGGACTGACTTGATTTCCTTCGGTAATGCATTTTTTGCTTCTCGATGTGATTTTTTCTACCTTCGACCTGATCTTTCATTCTTCGCCCTGATCATTTCTTAGTTGGAGTTGCGGTGTAGCAGTTCTTGCCTCATCCTTCGGCCCTGCCCTATGAGAGCTCTGATGTGGAGCTCATGTGGTCCGGCTGAACTGGTGAAATGGCAAGAAATGTCTGCGTGTCTTCACCTTCCTCGATTTGTTCCCCTACTGCCCTTCCCTCTCTATCTTGACTCGTTTAGTTATATATCTTGATCGAATCCTTCGGGCCAGCCCTATGAGAGTTCTTTTGTAGAGCTCAGTGGTCTGGTTAAACTAATATTAAAAAAAATAAAAAATATAATGTTTTCTTTAAAAAATGGAGCTTGTGACAAAGATAGTCTTACTACTTATATAATTATTATTACTAAATAAAGACGGCAACCAAAATTTGTACTTTCTATCATCCAGTATTGTCTTATATAGGGTACAGCCAAAATCAATAATTCACAGATAATATTGTATAGCCAGTCGGGTTGGTCGTATGGATAGTGTCTTGACTTCCAACCCAAGAAGTTGGGACTCGAGAGTTCGCGCTGCGCTCGGGCGTGTTTTTATTCCACTAAACCATGGCTGGTTACTGTCTCCCTTGAGAATGGGATGGGGTAATGATCTCTGGTGGCTATTACAGTGCTACTGAACACTCGAAGGAGAGAAATTGCGTTTATTCAAAGACCTGACTTTTTTACAGCCAAAATCAATACTGGTAGTTCACCGATAATCTTGCTAGTAAACTGTGTAATTTTAAGTTTCAGAACTATTTTTCTGTTATTGACAGTCCTTGTAAGTTTTAACTGTCTTGATAGCATAATGCATAAATGCGCAGAATTTTGGTGTGAAAATCCTAGGTTCGAGTCCTTGGAGTGCCACATGTATTCGTTGATTTCATTAATTAAGTTTAGAAGTAAAGTTGGTTGGTGAAAAAATATGATTTAATAGCCCATGATTAGTGTTCTTGTGTCATGTCATATAAATGCTGAGTTAATGTCCCACTCTTGATTTCACACAAAATATCTGCATTTTTTTTTGGAAAATTTATGATTTTGACTGTACAGTACTGTACAGCATTTTGGAAGCTAAGGTGAATGTGTTATTGTTTAGAGTTAGCATACTGTAATATATATGATACTGTACATGGGTATTCTGTATGGTTTTTATTCTCTAACATTTTTGGCTGTGCATAATCCATCCTCATTGTGACTGACATAAAATTAAGCCACCATTACAAAAATATATTGTACTGTACACACATTAGAGACTTCATCTTGCATTAGTGACAAATGTAAGTAGGAATTTCAAATCATGAATGCATCGTGATTTTGTCATAATTTTTGGTTGATCTTTCTGAGGAGGGGTGATGTTTACTTTGTTGGACTTGCAGAGGGATGCTCCTAGACAGCATGTGGTTTGGAGCTGTTGCAGAGAATTATGAGTCAGGCTGGGACAATTTTGTTTTTAAACTGAAATGAATGTGCGAGATGATGGTTGGCTGGGACACCCATCATCCACATTCTTTGACCAAGGTGTTGTTCAGATAATAAACCTTTGCTGTACCAGTGATCAGTTACAGTTTCAGCCCCCCCTGATACTACTCTCCTTGCCGCGGTTGGGGGGCTTCGGGGCCGGCGACTGTGGCTTGATGGGGGATGGTTGTGGTCATTTCCCTTCCTATCTCCCCTCGAGCTTTCGTCCTCAGCTTGACTAATTTTGAGTAGTTTTTCATTCCTCATTCTATGTTTTTCCCCTTCTATTCTTATTCTGTCCCTTTCGGCTGTCCTCGGGCGGTCTATATCTCATGTCTCCCTGGCCTGGCTAGGTAGCAGACTCCTGACCTGATTAGTCTCTTCGGTTGCTGGTGTGGCCGGACTGACTTGATTCCCTTCTGTAATGCATTTTTTGCTTCTCGATGTGATTTTTCTACCTTCGACCTGATCTTTCATTCTTCGCCCTGATCACTTCTTGGTTGGTGTTGCGGTGTAGCAGTTCTTGCCTCATCCTTCGGCCCTGCCCTATAAGAGCTCTGATGTGGAGCTCATGTGGTCCGGCTGAACTGGTGAAATGGCAAGAAATGTCTGCGTGTCTTCACCTTCCTCGATTTGTTCCCCTACTGCCCTTCCCTCTCTATCTTGACTCGTTTAGTTATACATCTTGATCAAATCCTTCGGGCCAGCCCTATGAGAGTTCTTTTGTAGAGCTCAGTAGTCTGGTTAAACTAATATTAAAAAAAAAAAAAAAAAAAATTTGTCCACAACCACCTTTGGGTAACCAAGGCTCAAACGTGGATACATGTCCATCGTGTAATGCATCGTCATCATCTCCGACGCCTTGCTTCCCCCTGGGAAACCCCCACTAGAGGATGGCCATGACAGAAACGTCTCCAAGCTACTTTGTCAAGACATGCCTCCCTTGCCCGTGCCACAATGCCCCTTCCACTACGTGGAAGTTTTTCTTCAATATATTTTTCCACTTTCTTTTCCCATACCATAGGTGGTCTTCCACTACTAGCGGTTCCACTCACCTGACTCCCATATATCTTTCTTGGCATTCTGTCTTCATCCATTCTCTGAACATGACCATACCACCTCAAAGTACTTCTCTTTATCCACTCAACCACACCACAATCAATGCCCAAAGCCTGCTCTTCCATTTCAAAGGACTCGTACACTTCCCTATTACTTGGCCCATCTAGCCTATTCATGTCAGCTGCCATTCTGAAAAAGCTCATCTCCACAGCTCTCAGTTTGAAGAGGTCCTCGTCACTTGCCGTCCATGTCTCGCTTTCATACGAGAGTGTTGGGAGCAGCACACTGTTTCTCAGTGACTTTTTGACTTCCTGGCTAACCATTCTTCCTTTGAGAATACTATCAAGTTCTCCAATCACTTTTCTCCCTTGCATTTTTCTCTCTTTTATCTCACTCTCCATTTTACCATATTTGCATAGTACAGCTCCCAAATACTTGAAACTTTCAACCTCTTCTAGTACTTAATTTTTCAATTTTATTTTACAAATTTTCTTGTGTTCTTTCTTGATTATATATTTGTCCTTAAAATCTATGGTTTCATGCATTCTTCTCTCAAACACCATTACCTTACATTTCCCTACATTGACCTTTAACTTTCTCTTTTCACATACCCTGTCAAAGTCAGTGACCACTCTCTGAAGTTCTTCAGCATTTTCCGCCAACAGGACTGCATCGTCCGCATATAGGCATGTTAAAATCTTCCATGTTCTTCCCTCTGATTCCAGTCTAGCTCCCACACCCATTGATACAGCCCTACATTCCCTAATCACTCCATCCATGTATATATTGAACAACCAAGCTGACATGACACATCCCTGTCTTACACCTACATTGACCTCAAAACTTTCACTTAACTTATCCCCTACCTTCACATTTGCCATTGCATTCCTATAAAAAGATTTTACTGCCATTAGCAACTTTCCTCCCACACCATATACTGTTAACACATCCCACAGGCCCTCCCAGTCTACTTTGTCGTAGGCTTTTTCCAAATCCATGAATGCTGCATAGAGTTTTCTGTTCTTGGCCAGATACTTCTCTACCAACAATCGCATTGAGGCTATCTGGTCAATGCAGCCCCTGCCCTTTCTGAAACCTCCCTGTTCCTCGCCTATTTTGTCATCCGTTATCTTCTGTAGCCTCTGTGTTACTACTCTTGCGTGTACCTTTCCAGGTATGCTAAGCAAGCTAATTCCCCTATAATTCTTACACTCTTCTTTACTACCCTTCCCTTTGTACAAGGGTACTATCACTGCTTTCCTCCAGTCCTCTGGTACACTTTCCTTTTCCCATGCTAATTTACATAACCTATGCATTATGTCAACAGCTTCTTCTCCTCCATATATCAGCATTTCACCTGGGATGTTATCTACTCCAGCAGCTTTGCCCATTTTAAGTCTATTGATTGCTTCTTTTACTTCTTCTCTGCTTATCTGGCTTTCAAGTACCCTGTTTATTCTACCTCTCTCCATTGCTATGGATGAGATCTTTGCCTTCCCCCTACTCTTTACAGCTAAGCTACTAAAATGATCTTTCCATACTTTCACCACACCATCACCCTCTACCACTTCCCCATTCATGTCCCTCATCCTACCACCTGAGACACTCTCAGTCTTCTTCCCTCTGGCTTCTTTCACAGCTCTGTAGTATGCTTTCCTGTCATTCAGAAACTGTTCACTAATCTTTCTCCCATATGCCTCATCTGTCTTCCTTTTAGCGTCTTGTATCGCCCTCTTCACTCTTTGTTTCAAATTTTTATATTCTTCTTTCCTCGCATCTCTAGTTTCTCTAGGTATATTCTTTTGCAGCATACTCTTTCTGAACTTTTTTTTTTTTTTTTTTTTTTCACTATTTCTTCTATCTCTTTACTAAACCATGCGTTACCTTTCTTCTTCCACATTTTAAAGGTTTTCTTCCCACATACTTTCTCAGCTGCTTTAATCATGGAGTCTCTTGTACCTTTCCATACTTCGTCTACAGTATTTCCCAGATCTATCATAACATCCATGTCCTTTATAGTCTCTTTCAGGATGTCCTTGTATTTTGTTGCATTACATTCTTCATTTAATTTTCTCACATTTATTCTCTCTACTGTCAGGTTTCTCTCTTTCCTCTCATATTTCCACTCTTTCCTTATCCTCACTTTTGTCAGCACTGTATAGTGGTCTGATCCCGTCAGCATTCCTCTTACAGCTTTTGAATCTAAAATTCTTCCTTTTAGTCCGGAGTCGATCATGGCGTAGTCAATTAGAGATTTCTGTTCCTGCTCACCTTCACCTCTGTGCCATGTATATCTATGAATGTGTAATGCATGCAAGTATCAAAGTCTTTTAAAATATAAGAACAGTATTGTTCTATGGATTTTGAGCAGATCCTTGGCTAACGTGTGTTTCTTGTCTGGTTAACTTCGGAGGTGATCTCTTGCCTTGCAGGTGGACAATGTGAGGACTACATATATGGCTGAGATTGTATCAAGGCTGTCAGATAGTCACGTTAGGTGAGATAGTGTTAAGAGATATCATACTGTTGGTTTAGAGTTATCAGGTGGGACTAAGTTGTTGGTTAATGTCTATTAATATCACCAACTTGCTGTTAGTGTGTCATGTGGGGTGTTTTCCATTCATTCATTAGCTTATTTACCAACTTATTGCATTCATTCATTTCTATGCAGTTATATCCTGTACACCAGTGCAACTCTACATAAAGAGACAACCACAAACAGTTTCCAGTAAGTACAGTTGGCCACATTAATTGTATACACTCCTACGTTTTTATGTATGGAAGGAAATTTAGTATTATTGAGTTAGAAGTGTATTTTCTTATGTAATAGTTAAATATTATGATCGATTATCAGTTCTATAGCAAATTATTCATGTAAGCAAATCACACTATGTTTCCTTCCATACATACAAACTAATGTGGCCACCTGTACAATCACCTGCAGTGAAAGGTGGTACAAATATACTTGAGGAATTCTGGCATATTGATGAAGTATTTGTAAACAAGCCTTCTTAGCACATATCCTAGAGTAATTTTTTCCCTCATTCTGTGTTCACTGTCTCATGTTTATTGCAGCAATTTTGATAAGTTCTTTTGCCTTTATATTGTATCGTCCCTGTTTTGGTTTGTTTATTTTGCAAGCTTTACATTATAATAGTAGTGTGCCAGCTATGTTTGCAGACACTTGTACCCTGGTAATTGTATGGGTGGTAACCATATTAGGTGCAAGTATAACCAGCCAGTTAGTAGAGTGGATAGCGTCTTTATATCTTACCCAGGAGGTCGAGCGTTTGCGCTGCACTTGGGCATGAAGGATTTTTCACTAAACCCTGGTTGGTTACTGTCTTTCTTGTGCACTGGGATTGGGTAATTGTCTCAGTTGGTTATTACAACGCTATTGAATCTTGAAGGAGAGAAATTATGCTCGCTTGATAAAAGACCTACTATTATTACTACCTTGCTGTCTTGAGTCGGCTACCCCCAAGAAATAAAAAAAAATAAAAAAATAAAATGAAATAGAAAATAAAAATAATAATAGGAAAAATGGGGATTGTGCCTGAGCATATAGATAGATAGATAGATTATTACTACCTAAACATTGGCCCCACAGAGGACTACTGTTGACTGTTCTGTCAACAGGGCAATAAGGTGGTGTTTACCTAAAGTTTTCATGCAAAATCAGGTCTGATGAATGTCAAAAGGTTATTTTGACCAATTGTTAATTGATTCTTTACTGCATGTTGTATAAGGCAACTATTAAGGGGGATGGTGGTAGCCTTGTGGACCAACAGCCATTACAATATAGCCTTGCTATTGGCACTGTCTTGGTATGGCACTACCGAGGCTGGTGGGGCACGGATAGGTGCCACAGGGGACTACTATAGTCAAAGTCACGGGAGAAAAGAAATTCCCGCTTGGCAACCGTCTTCCAACTTGTTTGAGTTAGTGCATTTTTGTGGTGAATAGCTAAATGATATACAATGATGCTAAAGACAACAGAGTTCAGTGTAAAACAGTAAAATAAATTGTATTTATCTTTTTTCTAAACCTAAACCTAAATGAAACAAAAGTATTAGCAGTCAGCTGATGAAATACACTGTTGTAGCCGAGCGTAAGGAACGAAACGGTTGCGGAGTAAAGGGGAGGAAAGAGGAGGATGTTAGATAATATACCATATATCTCTCATATAAAGCAATGTTGTTATATCACATGTGTATAGATTTGTAGTACAAGGAACATGTGAACATTGAGCACCCTGAACGTAGGTGTAAAGGAACATTAATGTAGAGAATATACGAAAATATTGTAAAGTGAGGGAAAGGGGAGGAAGATATCCAGCGTGTGGCGCGGTCTATAAACGAGTTTGAATTCCTTGGCCTCCCTAAACATTATTTTCGTATATTCTTTGCAATAATCTTCTTTACACCTACGTTCAAGGTGATCATTGTTTACATGTGCATTGTACTACAAACCTATACACATGTGATATAATAACATTGCTTTATATGGGAGATATATGGTATATTATCTAACATCCTCCCATTCCTCCACCAGTGTTTCGTTCCCTGGCGGGATACTCCCTCCCCTTTCCCTCACTTTACATTATTTTCGTATATTCTCTACAATAATGTTCCTTTACACCTACGTTCAGGGTGCTCAATGTTCACATGTTCCTTGTACTGCAAATCTATACACATGTGATATAACAACATTGCTTTATATGGGAGATATATGGTATATTATCTAACATCCTCCTCTTTACTCCGCAACCGTTTCGTTCCTTACGCTCGGCTACAACAGTGTATTTCATCATCTGACTGCTAATACTTTTGTTTCATTTAGGTTTGTGTTTAGAAAAAAGGTAAATACAATTTATTTTACTGTTTTGCACTGAAGTGTGTTGTCTTTAGCATCATTGTATATCATTTAGCTGTTCACCACAAGAATGCACTAACTCAAACAAGTTGGAAGACGGTTGCCAAACGGAAATTTCTTTTCTCCTGTGACTTTGACTATAGTATTACATGGGTGCTGGGTGGTGCCACGCCAGAGTCGGCAGTGTTTACATGGTGGTGTAGGATTATGCCTAATGTACAGTAAGGTTTTGGTATGGTACTGTCTTGTAGCACAGTTGAGGTTGGTGTGGCTTGCAAATAATGCAGGTGCAGGTGCTGCAGTTGGACTTAGTTGAGTCTTGCTATGGCACGGTTAGCACTCTTATCAACATCAGCCAAAGTGATGACATAATCGGGCGGTGATGTAACTGGACTTTATTGTATCATATTCCAATTGCGGAAAGGCAACCACGTCTGAACCGTTACAATGTATGTAATGGAAAGTGATGTTAAATCATTGTATTGCATTTATGTATATATAGTACTGTAATTAGTACTACCACACCAGCCAGGGTTAGACGTGGAATTAATGATGTAAGTTGTTAGCAATACCAGGTAGGGCACAATTTTAAATTGTCATATTTGGAGTTTGATTTGAACTATAAATAAAAATTCTTGATGCTGAGCACCGAGATAAAACTCTCCAGCAACTGTTTCCAACAGTATTGTCCACAAAACTCAGAGTGAAACAATACTATCTGAAGTTGAGGCAGTAGTGTTGTTCATAAGGTATTTTACTCTTCTCTTGTTCCACCTTCACTCTTTCTAAAAAAAAGCTTGATGGAGGTATATCTTCAGGTTCTTTACCAGTTTATGCACTTTGATCATATATGTAGCCTACAGAGCCATCTAAATTCAGGAGTATTTCGGACAAGATGTTTCAACCTCTGGTCAGAGGGTAGATCCCCAAGAGCCAGGACAAACAATGTAGCACAGTACTGGATACCCTCAACTAGTTATTTGCACCTAGTGATTTGATAAGTTCTTTTGTCTTTATATTGTGTCGTCCCTGTTTTGGTTTGTAAAGTTTTACATTATAATAGCAACCCAAAGCTGGATGCATACTCCACATGAGGGTGACTGAGTGACCTTCCTTTGGGTAAGGGGGCTGAAAAAGATTAAGAGCCATGTATCTTATTGAGTGTCATACTACGTGACTAAAATAGGGGATGGTGTAAGCATGGACCAATGGTAAGCGTATACAGTCTTGTAGCAGTGTTGAGGCTGGTGGTGTTTCATATATTGTAGGTGCAGAGGGACTTATTTGAGTATTGCTGAGTTATGGTTAGTACAGTACTATGCCAACATCAGCCACAGTGTTATGGCAGGACTTTAAATTATACAGGTCTCCCTCACTATCCAATGTCCCCATTTACAATATTATTATAGTTTTTAGGTGTTTGTATTTGGGTTTTGGCTGGTCCCAGAATGCATCCCCATTTACCTCATTAAATTTAGGGTTTACTATACGATTATTCTATTTAAGATTGATGACGAACCCGGACCGGCTACGGACTATGATATTGATAATTGATAAAGTATCATTGCACCCGATCATAACAAAAAATAAATTACAATGAACAATAATAAAGATAATATCGGACTGTCTTTAGTTGACAACTGTAAATGTAAATTCTGTGCGAATGAATTTGATTTCAAACATCATAAACATTTTAAAAGTTACATTACTAATACAATTTTTGTTTTCTTAAATTCTTTAGATAATGTAACTTCTCCATGTAAAGTAAAGAGAGTTATATATTTAATAACATGTGATAAATGTAGTATACAGTATGTTGGACAGACGAAGAATGAGTTAAGAGAAAGAGCCTATGGACATAGAGCTGGAGTAAAGAACGGCATTGACTCCAAGATTCTTTTATACAAGCATTTCAACACAGATTGTACCAAATTAGATTATAAATACAAAATTATTGAAATTGTTAAAGAAGATAAAGATCTTTTAGATAGAGAAAATGATTGGATTGAAAAATTAATGTATCTAACCATTTGGACTTAATAATCAAATTAAAGGGGTAGGCAACATATTGTATAAAGATTTTTTAAAATACAATTTTAATAACCCTTACTTTAACTTCCCCGTTAGAAACAGAAGACCATATAGACATGGTAATAGAAGGATAAATTCATTAAATAAAAAGAAAAACAGGTCAGATATTAACCTGATTGTCAATAATTTGTATTCATTATATCTGAATTTCGGAATTAAAAATTAAAAGATTCATTGAAAGGCCTACAAAATATTTTTTTGCTCCTTTGATAGAAAATATTCTAAACAATAAAAATAATTTCATAAATAAATTTAAAGATACGGTCTTTGCTTTTATGGGATGTATTAGAGCTAATTCTTAAAAATCCATAGATAACCCTATTAAAGATAAAGCTATATCCACTTTGAATTATTCCTCTAAAATTTTAGACAAAATTAATGTCAACAGTAATAAATTCTAAGAAAGTTAAGTCCATGTTGACGGATGGATATAAAGATTTCAAACCAATAATAGTTTATTCATATGAGCGACCTGTTGGGTCTATTATTTGTAATTATAATAAAGTTTCAGAGAATCTTTCAGAAAATGATATTTTCAATAATAATAAATGCGTATGTCAAAGAGTCATGGACATGCCGGCTAACAGACGTAATGCATTAGTAAAGTTCATTTATAGTCCGATACGCCATATATCAACAGGTGATGTAGAAATAGTTAAACAATTTGCAAACGACAAATTAGCGGCGCTATGTCAAAAAGGTTTTAACCCTTAAAGAGCGGCGCTCGACTTAAGTCGTGCACCAATTTGCAGCAAGTTAGGAGCATTATTAAGGCTTTTAAAGGGTTAAAATCGAGTGCAAATGGCCGGGAGCGCAGCAGGCCACACGTCCGACACCCAGGGCTTACCGCCACCCACTGACTCACGCTCCCTCTGTTCTCGAGAGGCCGGCAGTGCTACCAGTAGTGAGCGTAGTGGGAAAAAATATGCCGCTATACACTAAACTCCCATGTTGGTGGCACCACTGCATGAGAACCACGAGTGCTACGTAGCTCGTTCTGGTCTCATTTTGAAGCTTTTAGCGCCTATTTTTTTGCTGAATACATTTCTTTTCATGCAGATACTTGATTGATCATTCAGGAGGGCCTGAATATGCCCAAAATAGCCCAAAACACCCCGCTAGACAAGGGTTAAATATAGAATAGGGAATGATAAAGTAACATTTGATTTTTTTTTAACCCTTCTTTGGCGGCGCGCAACTTATGTCGTGTGAAATAAATTTGGACTAAGTGGCGGTTCACAACTTATGTCGTGTGCCATTTTCAGCACGTAATGTTGCAGAGAGAGAGAGCTGAGCGGTGTGAGGAGCGTAGTAAGGCTATCACCGCCGCCCACCACCGCAGTGGGCCAACTGAAGTGAAAACCACCCTTCCATCCCCCCTCACACTCGCTACACAGGGAATTATGTAGGGAAAGTACCTAATTACATGGTTTTTGCACTCGTGTTGCGCGATCGTTGCAAGAAAACCAGTGGTCGTACAAGGATGTTTGGGGTGTCATTGGAAAGCTCTGTTTATGCCCTTTCAGGGATAGATACTTGTTTTACGCTCTGGGTCTTATTTAGGCATGAAAATGATCACGTAAACAACCCTATTTAGGGTAAAAAAAAAACGCTGGGCTGTACATAAAAATTACCGCCTAGGCCGCTCGTAAGGTGTTAAATATATTGTTTTTTCAGTTAATAGATTAAAAGAGAAATTGTTAAAAACTAAGCGCTGCGATGCGAGGAGGGAGCTAGAAACATGGTAAAAATTATTGATTATATTAAATAGAAATAAAGTGTTCTCCTTAAAAAATGAATTTAATCTTTCTGATTTTGTAAACTATAATTATAATAAGCTTAAAATTGATTTAATAAATTTGCATAAACATTTTGTAATCACTACAGTAGATAAAGACAGCAATAACTATAGCTTCATATGTAAGACATTTTATCTAGAAAACATGAAAAAAGAACTAGGCATCAAAGGTAATAAATTTCATAAAAATATTTGCGGTAATTCTGTTTATGAAATTCAGGAAAATTTAATTGTTGATAACTTAATTAATGAACATACAGTACTAATAAAAATATAACCTTTGATATTAAACTTTCTGATAAGAATAAATGCATTGCTAAACTATACATGTTACCCAAATTTCATAAAAGACCTTATAAATATCGCTTTATTGCCGGAGAAAAATTTGCTACCACTAAAACTTTGTCAAAACAAGTCGTACATTGCTTAAAATACATTAAAAGTACTCATAAACGATATTGTGATACCATCAAGAATAGAACTGGCATTAACTATTATTGGAGTGTTGACAATTCAGTTGAAGTTATTGATAAACTTAATACCATGCGGAAAGTTACCTCAGTACATAGCTTCGACTTTTCAACTTTGTATACCAATTTGCCTTTAGATTTAGTATTTTCAGAACTTTGCTTTATTATAGATTTGCATTTTGTCAGATTTGAAAGTAGTCGTAATCGTTACATAAATGTTAATTCATATTTTAATAATGCGTCACTTAGCTTTGATCCCACTAGTTCAGTATATTTTGATAGAACTAAACTTAAAGATGCCCTTAAATTCCTCCTTTTCAATACTTATGTTAGATTCGGGCCCTACATTTTCAAACAAATATTAGGAACTCCTATGGGTGGAAATGCTAGCCCTTTAATTGCAGACTTATTCTTGCTTGCTTTAGAATTTAAATTTATGAAAAACTTAGTTGACAGTAGCAAGAAAAATAACATCCCAGAAAAATTAGCACTTGCCAAATTGTTAAGTAATAGTAGATATATTGATGATATTCTTGTTTGTAATATGTTAAATTTTAATCAAGTCGCTAAACAAATTTATCCAAATTCCATCCCCCTCACATATTGTAACGTAAATGATGAAGTTGAAAATGTTCTTGATATAAATATACAGATTGTTAATGAACAGTGCACACTTATAATATACCACAAAGTTGATGATTTTAGTTTTAACGTAATAAACTTTCCTTTCCCTAATAGTAATATCGATAGTAATATAACTTATAATTGTTTTTATTCCCAGCTAATAAGATTTTGTAAAATTTGTACCAGAGTAGAAGACTTTTGGGATAGAGCTAGGTTACTATACAGACTTTTAGTAGACAGAGGTTTTGTTACAAGTAAATTGTTGCATAAATTTAATCTTTTTAAGGTCAATTATTGTGACTGTATTTTAAAATTTGATATCAATAATTTTAATCAAGCATTATTAACTTGAAGTTTCTATTATAACCTCTGCTTACTTTTTGTATGTATGGATTAATTGTTTATCTTTTTCTATTGTTATTATTAATTTTTATAATTAATTGTTCTTGTTAAAAGAGTACTCTTTTGTTTAAATCTATTGTGCCTTCATATTTTCAAATATTTATATTTATTATATTGTATCTATTCATTGTCGATAGGATCAATTGCTTGCTTTTGCGATTTCCTTAGTTTATTTGTACAATAAATTAAAATGTAAAACTTGCAAACTAAACAAACCAAAATTGGGACAAGGACAATATAAAGTCAAATTAAATTATCAAAATCGCTATGTGGAAACAACGCTTACTAAAATGAAATCTATGAAATAAAAGAACACAATCCACCACATAGGGTGTACATTACTACATGATCAAGGTAATCTGTTTCCTACAATAAATGTAGGTTATTAGTAGGGTAGTAATTGTTAGGGGTTACTTGAAGCATGCTATGCTTACAGGTACCTACCCGATAGCACTATCGTTAGTGAGTGATATATGTTTTTTGTACTTTTGTTGATATCTTGTCAAATTGCAAATTTAGCTTGATATCAAATTTGATATAAATTGTAGTTTCTTTATTCATACAGAATTTAGTAAAATTTACCAGAACGTCCCGGACTTCCCAAATTGACTATTTCCTTGAACATGACTATGGTGCATTGTTATATGTGCGATCAGTTTGCTTCGGAAATAAATTGACTTGCTCATGTAGTTGTGTACACCCTATGTGATGGATTGTGTTCTTTTATTTCAAAATTTTATTTTATTAGGCGTTATTTCCACATAGCGATTTTGATTAGTTCTTTTGCATTTATCTTGTATCGTCCCAGTTTTGGTTTGTTTATTTTGCAAGTTTTACATTATAATAGGGTTTTCAGGAACGTAACCCAATCGTATATCGAGGGAGACCTGTACTGTACTACATTCCAACTGCTGAATGGCAACCCTGTCTGAGCCATCACAATGTCATTGTATGTACAGTTGCCTACATAAGTTCTGTTCCTCGACGTGATCTTATGTATGAAATTAAAATTAGTATGAATGAATTATGAGTGTGATTTCTTTTAATTATCAGTTGACTAATCAGATAAGGTAACCACTGCATAAGAGACTACACTCGTAATTCAATCTGTGCATAATATGTCTATGTCTAAGATCACAGAGAGGAACAGAACTTATGTGGGTAACTGTACAGTATATACTGTATGTTGGAGTCAAGAGTGCCCAGATAAATGCTGTATTGCAATTGAGGATTCCCTTCTTTTATTGCGATACCAAGAGTACTGTACCACCTCTGAGTGACAAAGGCATACGAGTGTAGCTCTATGTACAGATAGATCTCCCTTGATTTATGATTGGGTTACATTCCTGAAAACCTGATCTTACATACAAAAAGTACATTGCAAACCCTAAATTTAATGAGGTAATGGGGATGCATTCTGGGACCAGCCAAAACCCAAATACAAACACCTAAAACCTATAATAATATTGTAAATCTGGACATTGGATAGTGAGGGAGACCTGTATGTCTATCATGTATGGATGTACAGGTCTCCCTCGATTTACGATTGGGATACGTTCTTGAAAACCCGATCTTAAATAGAAAAATCATATATAATATTTTTGTGATATAACCCTAAAACTATTGGGCTAAATGGGGATGCATTCTCGGACCAGCCAAAACGCAAACACCTAAATACTGTATCTATAATAATATCGTAAATCGAGGGAATCGGATAGTGAGGGAGACCTGTAGGCTATCTAAGACTTGAAATATATTACTTATTTTTTGGTGTGGATTTTGAAGCAAATATTCTGCAATATTGTATGTCTCGTATGGTTAATTCTGAACTTACACATTAACCATTAATGGGGTTGTATTAAAATTGTCAAAGACTGGGTGAAGAAATGGGGAGGCCATGTACGTAGCTGGATCCCTTACCCCCTTACTTTAGGCTACAGGAAGAAGGCCCAACCGCGTTTAAATATAGCCTTCAAACCATTTCTGCCAGGTCGCTCCGTAGCTCGGTCGGTAGAGCTCAGGCCTCTAACACAGATAAACCAGTGTTCGATCCCACTCGGATCTAGTGTATTTTATATTTTGATTTTGTTATTTTTGTTGTTATATTATACTAGGTTAGGTTAGGTTAGGTTAATCTAATCTAATATAGTATTTGTACATTTTCGTGCATGCGCAGAGGGGTAAGGGATCCGGCTGCGTACATGGCCTCCCGAAGAAATGCTGGCCTGTAAACGTGAGGGGTGCTGCGTGTAAGGGTAGATCTAGAAAGATGTGGCATCAGGTACTCTGGTCTGATCTCAAAATAAAGAACTTGTAACAGAGACAGCCCTTGGCAGAGTTGCCTGGAATGCCGCCATTTAGGACGTAAGACTAACGACACTCTCTGTGTCTTTAAACTTGTATTGATGTATGTATGTTCGTAAAACTATGATAGTTGCCTGGAACACCATGGAAGATATGAGACTACTATGTCTCTGCATCATAATTATGCAAAATCTTCGTAATAGCTGAATCTTAAGATTGGAAAATTAACATTTGACCGTCAATTCATAATAATAGTTTTGATTTATTAATGTTGATTGCTATATGAAACCCAATTCTATGCTGTATATAGAAGGGCCTCCTATGAAGGTATAGTTCTACTATAATCTATTAATTATGAAGAGTATATAATGTGATCACTTTGCCAGCGAACTGGAGAATATTTTTAGGAGTAGAGGTGCTCAGCCTACTTGCTGCCACTGATAAAGTCTGTAGCAAAACTAAGGGTCCCCCAGGCATAAGACTTCCTGGTGGTGGAATGACGAGGTTGAAAATACAATAAAGGAGAAAAGAAGATGCTTCAAAGCATGGAAGAAAGGAGGCAGCAGGGAGGAATATCTGGCAGCTAAGCGAATTACAAAAAAAAAAAAATAATAATAATATGCAGTACAAGGCAAAGAAAATTATACAGGACATGGTCAAATGACCAAGTGTGTAAACGTAATGGGATCTTCAACTTAGCTAGGCGAGTTAAGGATGACAGTAGAGATGTTGTAGGAGAAAAGTGTATCAGAAAGGGTAATGGGGCCATTGTTTACGCTGATAAAAAAATTGGTGATGCTTAAAAGGTACACTACGCACGATTACTCAATGTGGAGTGGAATATAGAGCAGCTTAGTAATGAAAAGCCAATGTTTGCCTCCCCCTCCTCCTCTGATAGCGCCAACTGTTGTAAGCAGCACAATAAATAAAATGAAGGATGGAAAAGCTGCAGGCTGCTTTGGCATTGTCGCTGAGATGATAAAAGCCTCAGGTGACCTAGGAGTGAGATTGGTCACTGAGCTACTAAACTCCATAATTAGAGAGGAAAGAATCCCAGACGAATGGCGTAAAAGTACTTATATAAGGGTAAGGGGGATTCGCTAGACGGTGGAAATTATTGGGGCCTGAAAACACTTGATCAAATCATGAAGGCCTGAGAGAAAGTCTTTGAAGGTATAATCAGGGAAAGCATCTCTATCGATGATATGCAATTCGATTTTATGCCAGAACGTTGTACTATAGATGCTATTTTCAGTCAGGCAGCTGCAGAAAAGATGTTTACTTAAAGATAGGGATCTGTACTTTGTGTTTGTAGACTTGGAGAAGGCCTTTGATAAGGTGCTCAGAGGTGTTGTACAGTGGGCTATTAGAAAACTTGGTATAGAGGAGTGGTTGGTATATGTGATAATGAAGATGTACAAGGACTCGCACCCCCCTGGTACTACTCTCCTTTGGCACAATTTGGGGGCTTCGGGGCAGGCGACTGGGGCTTGATGGGGGAGGGCTAGGGTTATTTCCCTCCTTCTCCCCTCGAGCTTTCGTCATCAGCTTGACTAGTTTTGAGTAGTTTTTCTTTCCTCATTCTATGTTTTTCCCCTTCTATTCTTATTCTGTCCCATTTGGCTGTCCTCGGGCAGCCTATATCTCATGTTTCCCTGGCCTGGCTAGGTAGTTGACTCCTGACCCGTTTTGTCTCTTCGGTTGCTGCTGTGGCCGAACTGACTTGATTCCCTTCGGTAATGCATTTTTTGCATCTCGCTGTGAATTTTTTTTTCTACCTTTGACCTGATCTTTCATTGTTCGCCCTTGATCACTTCTTGGTTGGTGTTGCGGTGTAGCAGTTCTTGCCTCATCCTTCGGCCCTGCCCTATAAGAGCTCTGATGTGGAGCTCATGTGGTCCGGCTGAACTGGTGAAATGGCGAGAAATGTCTGCGTGTCTTCACCTTCCTCCATTTGTTCCCCTCCTGCCCTTCCCTATCTATCTTGACTTGTTTAGTTGTTGTTGTTGCTGTTCCCCAGGCTGTCTGGCCGAACAGCCCCAAGGTCCTGAGCAAGGCCAAGGCCATAAACGAGCGGCCCCACAAAACCCTCCTTGCTTACCACTAATAAAGCCCGGGTGACCGAAGCCACTCCAAGGCAAGGAGCTGAGGAGGGTGCGGAAACGCCCGGGAAACCCAAGCCCCACCCAAGGCCCTGTGCCCCTCAGCAATTATGAAGGGAAAGTTGAGGGGCAAAGGAAAAATGTGACGCTTTGGCTCCCAATCTGCCAACCTCTAGGTTGGCAGTAGGGAGGTCAATCCACGGAAAAGACGCCGTCACTTGAGATCTAGAAAATATATAAGTAAAAGGAACAGTCAGAGTAAGCTATGGGTATGGTAGAGATCGCTCAGCTCTCACTCTGATAGACCAACCCATCACCACGACTTGTTTAGTTATATATCTTGATCGAATCCTTCGGGCCAGCCCTATGAGAGTTCTTTTGTGGAGCTCAGTGGTCTGGTTAAACTAATATTTAAAACAAAAACAAGGACTCACAAACGGCAGTGAGGGTGAAAGGTATACAGAGTGAGGAGTTTACAGTTCACATTGGAGTCCACCAGGGCTCAGTGTTAAGCCCTCTCTCTGTTATGGTTCTCGAAGCACTATTTGGAGATTTTAGAGCTGGGCTCCCCTGGGAACTGCTATACGCAGATGACCTAATACTTATCGCAGATAGTGTGCGGGATGCCAAGGCCAAGTTCAGAAGATGGAGAGAGGGCATGGCAAGTAAAGGATTAAGAGTAAATATAAATAAAACCAAGGTTTTACACAGTAACTTAGGGCTTGGAAAGGTAGATAAAAGTGGTGTAAACCCATATAAAGTATGCAGAAAAGGGGTGGGCGCAAACTCAATACGGTATAGCGCTTGCCGCTGCTGGGTACACTATGGGAAGAAGCGCTGCACTAGATTAAAGGGGTTCCTCTACCGATGAAGAAGTCCGAAGTTGAGAAATTTGTATGCATAGTATGCAAAGGTGAGCTTGTGATCAATGATTAGCTCGAGAGTGTTAACTTTGGCAAGTAGGCACTGGAGATGGGTGGACAAATTTTGCTAATTGAGAGATACCTACTCCGCCGGTGGTGGGGCACTCGCCAAAATTAGATGTGGCAGGGGAATGTTCAGAGAACTGTTGTCACTACTCACCATGAGAAGACTCCCTTTTCCCTTGAAGGGAAAGGTGTGCGCTTTATGTGTTAGAAGCGCAATGACATAGGCTTCAGAAACGTGGCCTGTCAAAGCAGATGGAATCAACAGAATGGAACGTAATGAGAATGCTGAGATGGATGTTTGGGGCCAAACTGCAGGATAGGATATCTAATTAAGAGCTGAGGAGAAGGTTAGGTATCAAGAATATTAGTGATTAGATACGTACTACTAGGCTTGGATGGATTGGACATGGATGAACTAAGTTGGGTGAAAAGATGCAATTCCGTGAACGTGGAGGGAGCTGCACCAAGGGGCAGACCAAGAAAGACGTGGGATCAGATCTTACGGTCTGATCTTGAATAACAAAAAAATGAATGCAAGTATCTAAGCCGTTTTTGTTAGAATTGTTTACAGGTAGGCTACCACCACAAACTATTTTCGGTGTCCACGTATCCATCAACAACAACCTAATAATACCACACATAACAAAGCCACTCCAACAGTTTCCTCTCTCTCCAACACTCCTTCTCCCCTCTACACTCTTCAGAAAAATAGGAAAAGTAGAATGTAGATACGAGGTGCCATTGTAAAGGCTTATCCCTCAATACCTTCACCTGACCACCTGACCTAGCCTACACCCTTTTCTGGTCTGATACTAGTCTATTCGCTGTAAGTAGGCAAGTACGGTCATGCTTATAAGTCATGTCCCAGCGTTTGGCTCTCTCTGTGCTGTATAAATGTCTGTCAGATGTTGAATAGGGTGGATAAGTGTAGGAACATGCTTATATATCTCACTCGAAACGAATAAATCGTTTAATTTAGACATTACTAATACCAATTATTTATCGAAATATAGGCTACTTGGTGCCGAAACATGACTTATTAGCGCGACTGTACAATCGTGTAATAGTTGCAAGAATATAATGAAAAGGACGTCCCCTGTACTGAAAGGGTTATTACCTAAGGGGAGATGGGCCGGTTTTCTGGACTACTTTCTCCCTCGTGTTTAGCCCCATTAGTTTTGAGATTTTAAGACGTTCGGCCTATTAGTTTGACGATTTTAATACCTTTCGCCCCATTTCGTAATCAATTTTAAGACCTTTCGTGCCATTTAGATGTTTTTTTTTCTCCTGGCGAGTGAGAGCGAGTCTGTAATTATAAGAGTAGGCTACCGGTCTTCAGCCGGGACATCTTTCTACCGAAAAATGTACAAATTAATCTTGAAGGGGTGTTTTTTCAAGTTTGATGGAGGTCTAGCGAGGAAAGTATGAAATATAGGAATACATTAATTAATAGATAACAAAACGGCCCATCTCCCATTAAGATGAATAATAGGCTATCTTCTAATGGTGGGGTCACACATTCACGTATATTGCTCCCGTCAGCTCCCGTCTGTTGTAAACGAAGGTATATTGGTAGTTGGCAACCGATTACGTAAAACGTAATGGCATAATACGCAAAACGTAAATGAAATTACGGCCAGTCGGGGAGGGGGGGGGGGGGGGGGGGGGGGGGTGGGGGGGTGGGGGGGGGGGGGGGGTGGTGGTACTCTCGCATGGCGCGAGTAGAAACGAGTAGCCCACGTGGGTCGGGAATGTTGTGGGTGCGGCCAAGGCCGCGCGGTTGTTGATTCGAGTCGAATCAGGAACGTGGCTCGCCCTCACGTATGTCAAAAGAGGGGGAAACTTACGACGACCGACCTGGCCACCACGGCCGTCTGACCGGAGCAGCCTTGTCAGACGTAGCAGCTACCCCGTCAGACGAGAGCTGCTCTCGTCAAATCGTAGAAAGTTCCAGTCGAACGTGGAAGTATACGTTAGTTATGGTGGGGTCACACATTCACGTATATTGCTCCCGTCAGCTCCCGTCTGTTGTAAACGAAGGTATATTGGTAGTTGGCAACCGATTACGTAAAACGTAATGGCATAATACGCAAAACGTAAATGAAATTACGGCCAGTCGGGGGGTACTCTCGCATGGCGCGAGTAGAAACGAGTAGCCCACGTGGGTCGGGAATGTTGTGGGTGCGGCCAAGGCCGCGCGGTTGCTGATTCGAGTCGAATCAGGAACGTGGCTCGCCCTCACGTATGTCAAAAGACGGGGAAACTTACGACCGACCTGGCCACCACGGCCGTCTGACCGGAGCAGCCTTGTCAGACGTAGCAGCTACCCCGTCAGACGAGAGCTGCTCTCGTCAAATCGTAGAAAGTTCCAGTCGAACGTGGAAGTATACGTTTGTTAGGCCGCATCTGGCAGAACTGCCGTACTGCGGGTTGGCGGGAAGACGCGGCACCGTTGTACGAGGGGACAACGGGACCAGCGAGGGACCCGCCAGTCACACCTCTCACCACACCGGAGCAGCAACCAACAAGCCAACCCTGCCACCCTCTGCACCCTGCCGAAAACAAATCGTAGCAGCGAAACTACTGCACCTATGGCTTTCATATTTTTACCACATGTACCTTACCCTTTAGGCTACCCACCACAACAATCTCAAATCCCTCCTCCCACCCACTCGCTGACTGTCGGTCCCGTCAGAAGGAAAAAAAAGAAAATCTGTGGCGGCGAAACGACTGCACCAATCGGTTCTATATTTGTGTGACAAGTCTCTTACCCTTCTGCCTTCCCCCCACCACACCCCCAACCGCTTCCCACCACCCACTTCTTTCGTATCCCTACGAAGAAAAGGAAAAAAAAGGAAAATCTGTGGCGGCGAAACGACTGCACCAATCGGTTCCATATTTGTGTGACAAGTCTCTTACCCTTCTGCCTTCCCCCCACCACACCCCCAACCGCTTCCCACCACCCACTTCTAGCGTATCCGTACGAAATAAGGAAAAAAAGGAAAATCCGTGGTGGCGAAACTACCTCACCAATCGGCTTCATATGTGTAACACAAGTCAATTACCCTTCTACCTTCCCCCAACCAACCCCAAAACCACCCTCCCACCCATACATTCCGATACCATAAAAGTCTCTGTAGTCTATAGTGTCTTTTCAGCTACTTTCGGGACCATCGGGGACCTGATTTCTGGCGAGGGGAGTGTTTTTTTTACTATTTCTCTCCCAACTTAATAGATTTAGCCAAAAAAAAAAAAAAAAATCTGGCACTGGCAGAAGCACACCGTCAAAATTGGCTGGCACTCAGCGGGTAACTCCTCCAGGATGAATTCCTCGATGGTGACTGACGATGAAGGACTGGGAATGGGAATGGTGTGGCCATTCCTGCCCTTTTCTAGTTCCCAGATTCCAACCCAGACCTACGTGGTTGACAAAGACTGTCTTTGTCTGTGTTTGGTCAGACGGGGTGTGCCTACGATTGGCCAGAACCGGTCCAGGTACGACCTAACAAATCCCAAGACGTGCGGCCTCAGCTACGCCGGTCTTGAGGGGGCGTGGCATGGGCGTGGCCTGTGTTCCCGCAAATCGTGC
>CM064504.1:21589266-21697664 GCA_032716605.1 Paralithodes platypus | reverse complement strand
GTCTGTTTTAAGGGGGCGTGGGCCGGTTTTCTGGATCACTTTCTCCCTCATGTTTAGCCCCATTAGTTTTCCGATGTTTGCCCCATTAGTTAGTCGATTTTAAGACCTTTCGCCCCATTTATTCGTCAATATTTAGACCTTTCGTTCTATTTAGGCGTTTATTTTTTTTCCCTGGCGAACGATAGTGAGCCTATAATGTTTTAAGAATCGGCCGGCCCATTTTTCTACCGAAATTTTTTCAAATTAATCTAGATCTAATGGATGTTTTTAAATTTGATGGAGGTCTAGGGAGGAAACTAGAAAAATAATTAATACATGCAAAAATCGCCCAAAAAGTGAACCAATCCCCCTTAACCCCTTCTGTACCGGCGACGTCCTGTTAACTAACTGCCCACCCAGACTCCCCTCCAAGCTAAATTTGTATATTTTCGAGAAGAAAATATCCCGGCTGACGGGCGATTTCTTCCAAGTTACAAGCTTGGTATCGCTCGCGCAGACTAAAATAGACACTGGAGTGAAGGGTCTTATTATCGCCATACTAATGGGGTGAAACTCCGTATCTTACCAATCGGGTTAAATTAATGCATAAGAATAGTAGGCCTACCTTCAGATTTAAGTGTCGAAAATAAACTTTAAAGCCTGAAAATAATCTATCTTTCAAAATATACTAATCAGGTTGATCGAGAGAGCTAAATGCACTGACAAGAAGTAATCCATAACCATGTCTGTATCGGCGACGTCTTTATAAACGTTCTGGCTTCCATTAGACGATTTTATGCTGTTTTAAAAGGGCCTCCAGCAACTAACAGGTGTCTAACTATCCTCACGGAACCCTTTTTCCTGTAAACCTGACTTTTAGCACCAACAGCGATTTTAGTCAGTAATATTGATTGTGTGAAATTAGATTAGATTAACCTAACTTAACCTAACCCTAATATAACATAACATAACATTACCTGGGAAAGAGATGGCAGGGACCCTGGGTGACCTATAGCGCATTTTAAGACTTATTTCTCAGTAAATACTGATTTCCGCACTTCAATTAAACATCCTACAAGTTCTAACCAGTCCCCTGAACAGTTTTTGATAGGTTACTTGAGGATATTTTAACGGGACCATAGGTAAATATGTATCTTGTTTTCTTATATATCTCCCTTATAATACATTTCTGCTCTTAATGGCATATATATCAATGACGTATATGCTCTACCGGATCTAATGGGCATACAAAGGTATATGAGGTGACTGTTGGTTCTAAAAATCAGTATTACCCTATGTTTTCACTGGCGAACGATAGTGAGCCTGTAATGTTGGAAGAACCGGCCTTCAGCCGGGACAGTTTTCTACCGAAAAATGTAAAAATTAATGTATAAGAGATCTAATTGATTTTTTTTCTTTTAAATTTGATGGGAGTCTAGGGAGGAAACTAGAAAAATAATGAATACATGCAAAAATTGCCCAAAATGTGAACCATCTCCCCTTCAGAAGGATATGTAGTAGTAAAAAGCGTTAAACGGGATAATTGGAAACCTGTTAATTGCTGGAGGCCCTTTTTAAACTGAATAAAATCGTCAAACAGTAGCCAGAATAAAAGTTAAAATGACTAAGCTTTATAAAATCGTCTAATGATAGCCAGGTGATAAAATGGGTCATAATGTTCAAAGGGTTAATGGCCAAAATGGTGGCCATTTTGTTGGTCTATTAATTTATAATTATATTAATTGATGTTTTATTTTCCTCGCTAGACCTCCAAGCTTAAAAGTACACCCCCTATACCCCCTTCCAAGATATATTTGTAAATTTTTCGGTATAAAAATGTCCAGGCCGAAGGCCGATTCCTCCTAAATTGCAGGCTCGCTCTCGCTCGCCAGGAAAGAAATTGACACCTACATGGCACGAAAGGTCTTAATGTTGAAAAAAAAAAGCGCGAAAGTTTTTCAAATTTCCAAACTAATGAGGCGAACGTATCTCAAAAGCAATGGGGCTAAACATGAGGGAGAAGGGGTTCCATAAAAACTACCCTCTTCCCTTAATGATAAATAACCACGAGGCGTCCAGTCAGCCGGCTTCGATTCGCTAGTTTGCCTAGGTTTTCAAAATCCAATTCAAATATTCTAACTAAATCCTCCATGTTATCATTAAGGCATCTATTACTCGTGGGTTAATAGGTAATTAATCAATATATAAATTATATTCAGGTTAAAAATACTTAGCCCAACTCCGTTTAGAAAAGTCACATGGGAATATAGCCTAAGTTTATGCCATCAATTTATAATCTGGATCTCAATTTCTTCCTAAATGAATCAAATCTACTAGTGATCGCCATACTATTGAGACATATGGTTTTATTGAAAGGGTTAAGGAGGTAGAACTGAGCGAACAATCAAGTGCCGGCTTCCAGAATGTTCGTCAAACCTGCCGGCTTTTTCCATCACATTTCTGGCCTTATTTAATGCAAACGTATGAAGTATTATGGGAAAACGACAAGCTCTTGTCCACAAATTCGGGTCTAGTGGTAAATAAGTCACGTTATTTAGCTATTACACCTTAATTTATTTATTTTCAGGAGAAACAATGGGGAAAATGGGAGCACACGAGACTTACCTCCTTAAAGCTGGACGACCGGGAACAAAATGATCGATTCAGGCGAAAATTGAGAGTTTATATAACCTCGGTTGTATTGCTGGTGGTTGATGGCAACTATTGGGTGACAGATGATCGAGAATTTCACTCACAAAATCGTCAATATCTCCCTAACTATACATTTTTGAATAAAATGTACTTAATATAAATGATGCGTATTTGTATCCTCTATCTTTTGGTATAAGTTTGACAATTCTAACATACATATTTTGTGAATATTTAATGGTTGTCGTCGTATTTCCTTCACAGAGAGAGAGAGAGAGAGAAAGAGAGAGAGAGTTCCTATGCCAAGTGGGCTTAAAGTACCCGAGATTTTTATGCACCTTTATCAATGCTCTCATGTCCTAAAAAAAAAAAAAAAAAAAAAAAAGCCACGCATTAGAGCCCTCGATCCCCCCATGAACGCCTAGATCCCCGAGGGGATGGCCACGAAGGAATCGCCCTATAATATATGCTATTGTAGAGACGCTATAATTCAATAGAGGTGTGAATAGGAGTTTCTTATGGGCTATCTGTATACTACTATAGCTTAATGTGATGTATGCGATTATAGAGGGCCTTTTCATTATATTCTGGAAACTATTAGACGATTTTATTCAGCTGAGGAAGGACGGCTATCTATTCAAAGGCTACGAAATATGTCACTTAATCCTTATAGCTGTCACATAGCCTTCCTAAGACTAAAAAAATCGTCTAAATGAAGCTGATATCAAGTAAAAAAAAAAAATAGCGTAGAGAGTGGGAGAGCAGCGATCTAACCTGCCTCCCTTGGGCTCTAGAACCTGCCTCCACTCAGCCCTTGTCTCGAGTTACAAGGAGAGACATCCATCCCCCCCCCCCCCCCCCCCCCCTTCTCTCTCCCCCCCCCCCCCCCTTCGATGACGGGAGAAATCGGACAACTTCTCATCCGGTCGCCATTTTGGGGACACTAGCTTATTAATTTCTATATATAGGTATACCATATTAAACAAACTGTTCTCAGTTTGAATGTACACTAACCATAAATTAAATATATTGACAAAATTATACTTTTATTGTTTACATATCATTGTATTTTTTTTCTATGTGATTGAGGGAGACAAAAGGCAGAACTACCTATAGCGAGTGCCTCCCCCATTGTTGAAAGAGTATGTTATTCTTTACGTTTTTCGGTAGAGAAATGTAAGCTACCATCCGAAACCCTCATAAATTATAGACTAGCTATCGCTCGCCAAGAAAAATAGACACCTAAATGGCACGAAAGGTCTTAATATTGGCAAATGAATGGGGCGAAAGGTCTTAAAATCGCCAAACTAATGGGGCGAACGTTTTGCAATCTCAAAATGAATGGGGCTTAACATGAGGAAGAAGGGATTTAAGAAAAAAAAAATCTTGCCCTTTAATATATTACCAAGCACTAGTTGCCTGTGTCTACACTACTGAATGGTTAAGGTTAGGGAAATAGGTTGTAATAAATTCATCTTTATTCATATACATAAATACATCATACACGAATGTAATAAAATATATGACAATTGTTTTTAATTAAGCTAAAATTAATAATAGATATATAGGCCTACAAAGCTACATCAAATAAATTAACTAAATATATAAACAAAGCACCTAATTAGACGATTTTATTCAGCTTAGGAAGGACCTCAATTAAAACGTTACACATGATCTCAATTAACCCTTTTAACCACCCCAGATCCTTCCTAAGCTTCATAAAATCATCTAACTGAAGCCGACATCAAATTAAAAAAAAAGACGTGATCGGTACAGCAAGGGTTAACTCTCACAGGTCCTTCCTAAGCTTCATAAAATCCTCTAAATGTAACTATGATAACAAAAGACGTCGCCTAAACTAAAAAGGGTTAAGAATAGAAACCCCATTATTTTTATTACATTTTGGCTTTCATTGGGCAATATTATTCAGCTTAGGAAGGGCCTGTAGATCTTAAGCGGGTCTTTCCGAAGCCGAATAAAATCATCTAGTATATGCCCGTAATATAATAATAATAATAATAATAATAATAATAATAATAATAATAATAAGAACAATAATAATAATCCATACTCTAGGTAAAAATAAATGATAACTTTTAGTAGTAATAGTAATACGTGAAAATATGAGTACATTTTCCGTAGACTATTTCCATTTACTACAGGCAGACTACCCTCACCATGTTCTTCATAGTTGCTATGTAGAAGAGTTGCCAATTATACAATAAAAACCAGTAATTATCAATCCCATTTCAAACTATTGCCTAATTGACCTACTTAGCAATATACTATTGTATATTAAAAACATATTAGTGATGTTTTTAATGGCCTTATTAAACACTGTGCCTTGTATAATTAAATTAGTTGCATAATTACCCTTTCGCCTTGCCCCGCCCACCAAAACTAGGGTAGCATATATTAACATAGTACACAACTTGACATTCGACCACCATCTTGACTCCAACTCACGCCGTATAATATACCTCGCCATTATTTATAAGCTTCATTATTGAGCATATGATGTTTATTCTATTAACATTGATACTTATTTCTCTATTCCTATCCATCAATGTATCCTGACTGAAAAGAGTGCTTGGAAGGAAGTGAGTATGGAATCAAGATGGCGGCCGGAACTTCTACGACTACGTACTCTGTTAATCTAGAGACCCTATCCATGAACACAGGCTCGGCTTCAAAACACACGAATCTGAAACACAAGTTGATTCATTAGTTATATATTACTGACATTACTAACACTCTTTTTCCACACATATATATTTACATCACATAATATTTTTGCTTTACATAGGCCTACAATAATATATTATACAGTAAACATTAGGATTAATAAGATCATTCAATTTAGGTCTACTTTCAAATAACCCTTTCAAGATTCGATTACGCATTTCAGATTAAGAAGGGTAGCCTAAAACAAAATTTGATTGTGTATACTGAATTGTGTGTATGTATGTATGTATGTACTCTGGAATTTACCCCATTTATTTTTTTATTTTTTATGGGGGTGGCCGACCCGAGACAGAGCCCGAACATGGACATCACAACACCTCAGAAAAACAAAACAAAACACGAAATCACACACACTGAATTAATATTATAAATTTAATTAATTAATTAAAATATCTGTAAGGATAATTTAGCTCTATTTATTAATTTATAACTTCTTGGGCGTTTTTGTTATATTTCCAAACCTCGCCCTTAAATATCGGCACGAAAGGTCTTAAAACGTACAAAGAATTAGAGCGAATGGTCTTAATATCACCAAACTAATGGGGCGAACGTCTGAAAATCTCAAAACCAATGGGGCTAAAGATGGAGAAGAGGGTCCAGCAAAAACCCCACTCCCTTAATATTGTCCCATCCTACCTAAAACAAATGACTATATAGATCACTAATAAGTATACTCTCATATCACTAACCCATTCAGTACCAGGGACGTCCTTTTCATCCTATTCTGGCACCTATCAGGCAATTTTATTCAGCTTAGGAAGTACCTCTAGCAAAAATAAGGCTTCATATTATCTCAATCAACCCCTTAAACTACTACAGATCCTTCCTAAGCTGCATAATATCGTCTAATTATAGCTAGACTAAAAGATAACACACGTCGCTGGTACTCAATGGGTTAAGGGTATGGAAGGGCATTTAACGTGTCCATAATTAACTACCCAATTAACCCTTTCCGTACCGAGGACGTCTTTTTATTTTTGTTGTTGCTACATTTAGACGATTTTGTGCAGTTTAAGAAGGATCTTAATAGCCCTTTTTCATAACCTTTTGATTCTTAGAGGCCCTTACGAAGCTGCGTAAAATCGTCTAATGTTAGCCAGAACAACCTAGGAATAAAGCGTCCAAAAAACAAAACAAAAGACTGGAAAGGTTTACAAGATGGCGGCGAGTTGGAAACAAGATGGCGTCCAAATTTATAAGGTGTATATAATCATCGGCTATATTAACAGTGATTTACCTTTCTATCCGTATAATTAAAGGTTAATTACCACCAATATACCTCCATAGGGCTATGTTATTACGAACACATTAGTTACCCCTTACGAACTAATATTCTCGACAAACTACCCAACCCGTGACCGACCCCCCCAAGAGAGCTGAGCAAGTTATGGCGCGAGTAGGATGAACCCAAACATCCACCCAAGAGGCCATAGCGTATGAATTCTAGACCCTGAAAAAAAGTTGCTTGCTTCTGATTGGCTGAAACTTTGCAAGTTTGTCTGACGTCACATTACTGCCCGAGGCGATATTCGTTTGGTTTTGCGATATAGGTTGTGCTTCTTCCGTAGAATTATATGCAATTTTAGTTACCCTTGGCGAACTCATATTTTGACTGAACCCATAGAGCCAAGCAAGTTCTGGCGCGAGTGGGATGAACCCAAACATCGGGACCTGAAAAAAGTTGCTGGCTTCTGATTGGCTGAAGATTGAAAGTTTTGTCTGACGTCATCGTACTGCCCGAGGCGATATGTGTCTGGTTGTGCAAGAAAGGTAGTGCTCCTCCCGTAGAATTATATGACTTCCGAATTCGTATTTTTCGACAGACTAGCCACCCCTTGACCGAACCCACAGAGAGCAGAGCAAATTATGGCGCGAGTAGGATGAACCCCACCTGTCTACCATAGGCCATAGCGTATGAATTTCAGACCCCCGAAAAAAGTTACTGGCTTCTGATTGGTTGAAGATTGAAAGTTTTGTCTGACGTCACAATACTGCCCGAGGCGATAATTGACTGGCTGGGCTGTGCGAGTAGGGCAGTGCTTCCCCCGTAGAATGATATGATATATACTGTATATTTTTTTAAATCTTCAATATAATTATTTAGTATTATTTAGTATTATTGGGGGGGGGGGGGGCTGCGCAGAGGGCTGTTCTAGGGCAACATGCTGTGTGATGGGTATATTGATGGGGGGGGGGGGCTACGCAGAGGGCTGTTCTCGGGCAACATGCTGTGTGATGGGTATATTGATGGGGGGGGAGGGGGGTCTACGCAGAGGGCTGTTCTCGGGCAACAAGCTGTGCGATGGGTTATATGGGTATATTGATAGGAAGGGGGGGCTACGCAGAGGACTGTTCTCGGGCAACTTGTTGTGCGATGGGTTTATTAATGGGGGGGGGGGGCATTAATGGTAGAGGGGGAGGGGGGCTGCGCAGAGGGCTGTTCTCGGGCAACTTGATGTGCGATGGGTTTATTGATAGAGGGGGAGGGGGGGGCTGCGCAGAGGGCTGTTCTCGGGCAACTTGGTGTGCGATGGGTTATTGATAGAGGGGGGGGGCTACGCAGAGGGCTGTTCTCGGGCAACTTGATGTGCGATGGGTTATATGGGTATATTGATAAGGGGGGGGGGCTACGCAGAGGGCTGTTTTCGGGCAACTTGTGCGATGGGTTTATTGATAGAGGGGGGGGGGGGGGGGGCTGCGCAGAGGGTGGTTCTCGGGCAAATTGCCGTGCGATGGGATTATTGATAGGGGGGGAGGGCTACGCAGAGGGCTGTTCTCGGGCAACTTGCCGTGCGATGGGATTATTGATAGGGGGGGGAGGGCTACGCAGAGGGCTGTTCTCGGGAAACTTGCCGTGCGATGGGATTATTGATAGGGGGGGAGGGCTACGCAGAGGGCTGTTCTCGGGCAACTTGCCGTGCGATGGGATTATTGATAGGGGGGAGGGCTACGCAGAGGGCTGTTCTCGGGCAACTTGCCGTGCGATGGGATTATTGATAGGGGGGGGGGCTACGCAGAGGGCTGTTCTCGGGCAACTTGCCGTGCGATGGGATTATTGATAGGGGGGGGAGGGCTACGCAGAGGGCTGTTCTTGGGCAACTTGCCGTGCGATGGGATTATTGATAGGGGGAGGGGGCTACGCAGAGGGCTGTTCTCGGGCAACTTGCCGTGCGATGGGATTATTGATAGGGGGGGGGCTACGCAGAGGGCTGTTCTTGGGCAACTTGCCGTGCGATGGGATTATTGATAGGGGGGGGGGGCTACGCAGAGGGCTGTTCTCGGGCAACTTGCCGTGCGATGGGATTATTGATAGGGGGGGGGGGGCTACGCAGAAGGCTGTTCTTGTTCGTGGGTGAAGTTTGGTGACACTGGAGACGCCCATTATGTCACTAAATTCCGCCCACTGTTAAGGAAGTGGGTGGAGTTTGGTTAGATCTTATGTCACCAGTCTTCGCCCACTCTGAAGGAAGTGGGCGGAGTTTGGTAAAATTACGCCCCTTATGTCACCAAACTCCACCCACTCAGGAGGAAGTGGGTGGAGTTTGTTGACACTAGCGACTCCCCTTATGTCACCAAACTCCGCCCCCTCTGCATAAATTGGGCGGGGTTTGATGACACAGAATGACTCTCCTTGTAGGCCTTGCGTCACTAGACTCCGCCCATTGTTTTACGAAATGGGTGGAGTTTGGTGAAATGACAACCCTAATGTCACCAAACTCCACCCACTCTGGAGTAAGTGGGAGGAATTTGGTGACATTTATAAATACTCTCTCTTTTGTCACTAAGCTCCGCCCACAACTGCATTAATTTCACCAATTGCCATAAAATCTGTTTTATTTCTATTCGCGACATTATATATTAGTTTATGATTATTAATTAGTTATAATTATCTATTATTAGTATTCATTAGTTTCCTCCTCTTGGTGTCATCATAGTCATGTCTCGTGTTATATTAGGGTGGTAGAGTTGGTTAGGGCATTTTTTGAGGGGCGATTTTAACTTGAAGGGTATTTTTCTGGGGCCCCTTCTCCCTCATCCTTAGCCCCATCAGTTATGACATTTTAAGACGTTTGCCCCATTAGTTTTCCGATGTTAAGACCTTTCGCCCCATCTCGTGCCATTTAGGTATAAGTTGCCCTCACTTATCATCTGTTTATTTTGTGCTATATACAGGTATATAATGGCATAATCTGTTAAGTCTAGTTTAGGTATTTTTGTTATTATTTCTATAAAAATAAAAAAAGTTAAACAAAGATAGATATAATTATCCTACTTAACGAGACAGAGAATGGGGCGAGGGAACGTGAAAGTGGTCCCGGACCCTAAGGATTGAAACTTTACAGGTTTCTGTTCGAGCTCTGTCTCGAGTCGGCCACCCCGAGCAATTGAGTATGTGCCTGAGTATAAATAAATAATGAGTAACATAATGAATAACATAAATGAGTAACATAAATACGTACATTTCTACAAAGATACGTATAGTTAAAGTAATATTAAAAGTGGACAACTGTATAGGTATGTCTCCAAAATGGCGTCAGGCTGAAGAATGATCTGCGCATGCGTTAGAGTTATTATAATCCCAGTAGAGTTGTTAAGGCTTATTATAGATGTTATATAAGCCCACCATCAATATCACTGTTCTCTATGATGATCTAAGGTTATACTATACCACATAATACCCTTGGGTGGCCTGAGGTGGTCCAATGGTTGAGTAAATTGGTGTTACTTACTTGTTCTGGGTTCGTCGTCTGCTGCAGTGTTGTTGTTGTTGTTGTTATTATTAAAGGGCCTTCGGGTGGATGCCACCTGCTTGGCCCTAGAAGACTAACCGTCAGTGGGACCCTATACTATGTCGGCAACATGTGTCGCCAAGAGGAAGACACATAAGGCATGAGAGAGCTGAGAACACACATCTGCATCACGGACACCGTGGCCTAACAATAGCCCTAAGCTGAACCCCCGAGACGACAAACGGCGAACCGAGTCCCTAAGTTTGACCCTGTGACTATAGAACCGCGGACACACCTCCACCAGATGCTCAGGGGTTTCGGGCTGTCCACACCAGCGACAGTCCGGGCACCGTATCATGCGGAGTCGGAACAGGTGTGCTGACAGCGCAGTGTGTCCAATACGCAGCCTGGCCAGCGAGACATCGAGGTTCCGCAGGGGGTGTTGACTCCAAGGCTGGGGGCACGAATCCCACCGGTATCTCCCCATGGTCGTCTGTAGCAACAGCACCCGTAGCTCCCTGTCCCAAAGTCCGCGACTAGCCCGTCCGACAACCCGGGCATGTGTCCTCGCATCCATGTCAACCGACTCAACCTCTACCGAAGCGTGCGCCAGCTTCGCCGCAGCATCAGCCACCGTGTTGCCACGAATGCCCGAGTGCGCAGGAACCCACTGGAGGACCACTTCCCACGGGTGACCTAAAAAGTGAACCAGCAACTCCTGGATGGCGAAGACAAGACGAGGATATGTAGTCGGGCGGGCCGCAAGGAGCACATGCAGGGAGGCTTGGGAATCCGAGTACAAGACGACCCGTTGAGGCCGAATATGACACCGCACAAACTCCAGGGCTCGAAGAATGGCAAACAGTTCCGCCGCTATGATGGGATGGTGCCCAGACAACCTCCAGGTCTGGCAGAGGGAGAGGTCCTCGTAGTAGACAGCCGCGGACGAGGAGGCCGGAGGAACGCAGGAACCATCCGTGAAGACACCGGAGTGCCCCTGATAACACGACCCCACCAGCTCAGCAAAATAGGCCCGGGCAAGTCCAGCATTCGTCGACGTCCGGTAACCTTCATGGAAGGTAACCAGGATGCGAGGAGTGAGATCAACCCACGGCGGGACCGGAGACACAGAGGGGGTCGGGGAGGGAGAGGGAGGGTCCACAGCTATCTGCCGATAGTGGAGGAGGCTCCTCACCAGGAAAGGCTGACGCCGTTTCACAGGCCACGATGGTGCATTCCTGGAGACCCCTGACGAAGAATGCAGGCCCGACAACGGGTGATTCCCAGGAAGAGTAGCAACTCGCCCCGCCCACCTACAATCCGTCAACACCCGAGACCAGGACAGAGGCAACGACCCACTTTCCGCTAGGAAGGACACGGTAGGGGAGGAACAAAAAGCCCCCAACGCCACCCTGAGGGCCGTGTTATGAACAGGGTCCAAGCGGCTAAGAACTGACGACGAAGCCGAGCCATACACTGCACTACCATAAGCCACCTTACTCTTGATGAAAGACTCATAAAAACACAGCAGATCATCCCGAGATGTCCCCCACTTGGACCCGGCTATACACTTCATTATACCCAGCCGCTTCATGCAAGACGATCGCAGGTAGTCCACATGATTCCTCCAAGTCAATACCGGCCCATCCCAACGCAGACCTAAGAAGGTGTGTGACGTACGATACGTGAGAGGCTCACCCCCCAACGTAATCGTAGGCAGACCCGGGAGTTTAGTCTTCAACGTGAAGCACATGAGAGCGCTCTTTTGGGCATTGAGTCGTAAGCCCCAGGCCCTCGCCCACTCACAGAGCTCATCAACCACCAATTGCAGAGCAGTCTGGGCCTGTAAGAGCGTGTCCGCTGAGCAGACGATGGCAAGATCGTCGGCATACACCATCGTCGTAGCATTACGGGACCGAGGGACATCAGACAACATGGCATTCAGGAACAGTGGACCCAAGATCGACCCCTGAATCACCCCACGGCGGACAGGGAAAGGCCACAACGTAGAGGTACCGACCGCCACTGAAAGGGACCTCTCAAGCAAGTAGCTGCAGAGCCACGATAAAACCTTCCCACGAACACCAAGCATACCCAATTTGTATAGGACCCCGGCATGGGAAACCGAATCAAAGGCACTCGCAACATCGATGAACGCCACGAGGAGCACCTTCTTGTTCCGATATGCATCCTGGATGCGATATTCCAGCTGGAGGAGCACATCCACGGTGCCCCTAGCCGGGCGGAAACCATGAAGAACATCAGGAAGGAGTGCCTTAGTCTCCAGCCACCAAGTGAGCCTCTGTGAAACCATCTTCTCCATCACCTTACCCACCACCGACAACAAGCAGATGGGCCTACGTGAAGATGGTAAAGAGGGATCCTTACCCGGTTTAGGGAACGGAAGGAGGAGGGCCGACTTCCACAGAGCCGGATATGTACCAGTACACCAGCTCCAGTTATAGAAGTCCAGCAACACATCAAACCCCTCCCGCGGAAGATGGGCAAGCATCTCATACGCCACATCATCGTGACCCACAGCCTTACCCTTGGGGAGTGAGTCCAAAGTGCGGTGCAATTCATGGGCGGTCAGCGGATCGGCAAGGCCGTCAGGATCAGGAGATTCAAGATGGTACGAAATTACTGACTCCAGCCGATCCACATCCGGTAGTTGCGGTGGGGCCTCAAACAGCACCCGATAGTGATCCGCCAAACAATCCACCTGCTCCTGCGCATCGCCGACTAGCCGACCGCCAACAGTAAGAGGGAAAGAAGTGTCCACCCTCTGGCCATTCATCTGCCTAACAAAACGCCACGCCCTCTTGCTGGAGCTGGCAAACTTCAACGTAGGACAGAAGGCAGCCCAAGACCCACGCTTCGCCTTCAAGAGAGTGCGTTTGCACCGGGCATCCACCCTCCGTGCCTCCCGCTTGAACTCCACACAGGGATGACGGCGCCAGACAGACCAAGCCCGATGACGAACCCGGACCGCGACCGCACATTCCTCGGTCCACCAAGGAACAGTGGGCCTGTCCGTAGGGGGCCGGCCCGTCATCCGAAAGGCCTCACCGGCCGCAGCAGTTAACGCCCTTGAAATGGCCTCAGCACCCGAGCCCACCGACTCCGCGAGAGAGGGAGGATCCAAGTGGAGGCCACGTTGGAACTGTCCCCATCCCTCAGCACCGAACCTCCACCTCGGGCGGGAACGCGGAGGGGCAGGAGAGGAAAACCCAAAGACATCAAGCAAGACTGGCAGATGATCACTCCCCATGTATGGACCCGTGGTAACCCGAGCACCTAAAAACAGATCATTACCCAAGCAGAGATCTAAGGTGGAGGAGGACGCGGTATGCGGATCGACACGGGTAGGGAGACCAGGTGGGGTTAAAAGGTCAAAGGAAGGGCTATCCAATAACGCATCAAAAAGCGAGGTACCAGTACGGTTCCGAGATGCCCTGAGCACCAACGGATCCCAGTACGGGTGACGCACATTAAAGTCCCCCATCACCAGACAGGGCGACGGCAATTGATTAAAATAATGTTGGAATTCCGGCAGAGCAATATTCCGACAAGGGTTATAACAGATGAACACAGTAGCCCACCCCTTCCGTAAGGCCACGCTCACCGCCAGAACCTCCAGGTCTCCACCATCAAACCGTTGCAAACCGAACAACTTGCTTGGGACCGTATCCCGTACCGCTAGAGCCAAACCACCACCCCTAGAGTCCCTATCCGCCCGATACACATTAAAATGAGGGATCCGGAAATGTAACGTGGAAGAAAGCCAAGTTTCGCATAGCCCTACCACTATAGGGGCTTCACGTTCCACCAACAACCGTAAATCCTGAGTCTTACGGTGAACTGACCGAGCATTCCACAAAGAAACTTCTCCGATAACCTGGGCAACCCTAACGGGACACCAACAGAGCCAACAGTCTGGGTATCAATGCGAGACAAACTTCCTTGAGAGTACGGCCTGACACTATGCACTCCCAGAAATCCGCCACCAACGAGCCAAATGTATCAGTTACAGGGGGGGGGGGGAGGGGCAGACTGCTGCCTCACCGTCGGACTACCAGCACTAGACGCTAAAGGACCAGAGGTAGGCCGGGGAGAGACAGAAATATTATTCGGGCAAGGGGGAGGGAGCATCTGGGGGACTGGCGGCGGAGCCCTGGGAGGAGAGGCATCCAACAACCTGTGCCGAGGCCGAGGACCACTACGACGGCGCAGATGCCTCGGGGACGATGGACGATGAAGGACCACTTCAGCGTCAGAGGAGGCCCCCTCTGAGACCAGAACCTCACGCCGAACCACCTCGCCCATGACCCCTACGCCAACACAATGTGGCCGAATCACATCCAGGTCATCCGCCTGATCCCCTAACACCTCAAACCTGTTGCCCGTGACCACTGAAGCATACAGCCGGTCACCCGCCGCCGCCGACCTCGGCGGGAGACGCGGGCCAGCAGAGCCACTTACAATCGGAGACGATCCTAAACGCGGAGGAGACCGACGCTGGGTAGGATTCAGTTCCCGAACCTTCCGGTTGAGATCAGGCAGGCCAAACTTATCCTGTTTGTAGTCCTCATGGATTTCTAGAGCCTTCAAGAAAACGGGGCAGGAGCGGGAGGTCACCCGATGTCCACCACCACAAAAATAACAACTAGGGGAATTAGGGCACGAGTGGTCACCCGACGCCATAGGATGAAACCCACTACAGTTCCGACAGCGCACCTTATTCCGACAGGTGATCGAACCATGACCAAAAAAATGGCAGGTGAAACACCGGAGCAGCCTAAAAGAGTACCTCGAAACTGGATAGCACACCGAGCCTAAGACAACGCTGGAAGGCAAGCAACCCCGAAAACGCAAGCGGACCACCCCTGAACTCACCGAGGGAGAACCCGACCCACCCCCCTCGCCTCCACCATCCCGCTCCACGCGTTTAGAGAGCCGCGTGACCTCCTCCAGGGCCGCTGACGCAACCCCATGATCATCAGACAGGACCCTAAGGGACCCCATGATGGCACTCTCAGAAATGACAGGGTCAACAGGGCCGATCTTCCCCCAGGAATACCTGCTATCCCCCGGGGAAATGGACTCCCGGCACACCACCGTCCAGTCCCCGAAACTAGGCAACTCCTCTAGAGGCCTAATCCCCTTACCAAAAACCCGCGGGGAAGAGAGACACACAGGGCCTCACCCCTACCCAGTACCTTGATGCTGTGTGGCCGCACATACTCACCAAATTGAGCGTACCCCACAGCCGTCGTAACCCTGGCAGAATTGTCAAAGACACGCCGCCGAGGAACAGAATGAATAATGTACGTTACCAAGTCAGCGTCGTCCGAGCCATCCGGCACCCCCACCGATCCCCCCACGGCCCCCTGGGCCAGGTCCACCGGCACACCGGGCACCCCATCCACCGACAACTTCCTCTGCACCTTGGCCCCATCATTGAGAGGCCCGGGAGGGCCATCAGCGACCTCATCAAGGACCAGACTCCTCTTCAGGCCACCAGACGACAGATCGTCCATGGCCGCCAGGCCCGCCACATCCCCCTCACCACCCCCACTACACACACTCATCCCCTAGCACTACCCACCACGGTCCCACTGACTCTAGCCAGGAAAACCAGCTGGCAAGCCCGATGGCCCACCTGAGCAATAGCTCGCGAAATAGAAAATGAAAAGCACAGGAGACCAGCACGTCTGAACACTACGGCCGTCTTCTTCTTCCCGCCGCTGTCGTATTCTGCTGCAGTGTTGATAACAGTGGCTGATAAGTAGGGGCTTCTATCGGGGGGTTGCCAGGCTATTCCTCTAGACTCCATTTTGTAGACCTGACTGTAAACATCTTGTATATCTTATTTTGACCCAAATAGAAGGCTAGTCCTAGGTCTCTGAGTCTTCTCCTGTGCGTCCTAGATATGTGATTTATTTATATACAGTATTGTTATTTGTTGTTATTATTATTATTATTATTATTATTATTATTATTATTATTATTATTTTTTTTTTGTTTTTTTCCCTATTCGGGCTCTTGTCTCGAGTCGGCCATCCTTAGCTATGGGTTATGTGCCTGAGTATATACATAGACTACTCACTACTGTACATACATTTATTTATATAAGTCTGTATGCATGTATGTATTCTGGCACCTTCCCCAATTTTTTTTTTTTTTTTTTTTTTTTTTTATTTTATGGGGGTGGCCTACTCGAGACAGAGCCGGAACAGTGACATCACAACAAATCAGAAAAACAAAACAAAACACAAAATCACACACATCTTTTCTTTTTGGCTGGCGGGCATGGTTTCTTTCACTTTTTTATTGTATGTATGTATATACTCAGACACATACCCCATAGCTGGGGGTGGCCGACTCGAGACAGAGCCCGAACAAAAACAACATTTAAAGTTCCAATTCTTAGGGTCCGGGACCACTTTCACGTTCCCTCGCCCCTTACTCTATCTCGTCTATTACTTGGCAATAAACCCCTTGAGGATTATGACGCCTTTTAAAGTTTACTCTGGCTATCATTAGTCGATTTTATTCAGCTTAGGAAGGATCTGTGGGAGTCAGAGGTATAATTGAGTTGCTTTTGACCCCTCACATTCCGAGAGGTACTTCACAATCTTAATATAATTGTCTAATTATAGCCAGAATAAGTTTAATTAATTAATGCTTCCATGTCTGCTGATAGGGTTAAGATTTTGTAACGAAATCAAATGTTATAATTTTGTTCTTCTTGGACCCGCTTCTCCCTCATGTTTAGCCCCATTAATTTTTATATTTCAAGACGATCGCCCATTAGTTTGGCTATCTTAAGACATTTTGCCCCATTTCTTAGTCAATTTTAAGACCTTTCGTGCCATTTAGGTGTTAAGATTTCTGATACTTGATTGTTTTTCCATTAAACTATTTAGCCAGTTTAGCCATTTGTTGACTTGTATGACGAGATGGATTGGGCGTAAGAGGGATCTGCCTTGTGTGGGTCAATCGGCTTTCTGCAGACGCCCATTATCATATGTTCTTATGTTATAAATATTAATCTATCTATCTATCTATTGCCGGACGCCTTACTCCCCTTAATGAGGGTGGCCATACACAGGAGGACCCCAAGTAAAGTTGATAAAAAACTCTTCAAAATAGATAACAATGTGTTTATGTATTATTATAGCTACTGTGCTATCAAACAATTTCTAAATATACTATGACAAAAGGGAATAAAGAATACTCAATATTGCATCTAATAAAATATACTGTTTTATATCAAATTTCAATAGGCCTATACAAAATAACATTCAAGCTATATGTTATAAATATATAACGATTTCCTATAAAATGCAGCTAAAAATCTTCACAATTATGTACTACTTTATCAGAATACTGTAGAGCAAGCTGTGGCCATTGCACAAGTATTAATTGCACTTGAAAATGATAAAATGTATAATAATTAAATGATCACAGAGATTCCTACAGTATTTATACTATTATCACAGAGTTAATGCCATACAACCGTATTGTGAAATTAATACATTATGGTAGTTTTGAGTTTTATATATGGCATAGAATTGTTTTGCTAAATCTTCAATGCCTTACTTCCACATAGTAAGTAAGTAAATGTCGACAATTGTCAGTTATGTCTTTCCGATCAACGCATGTTATCGTTCGTATCAGATTAGACCTATATTCATCATCAATAATGTTTCCTGTTAATATTCGAGCTATTTTTACTTTCTTACACCTGTTTTGATTACATCTAAGCTGCCAAGGCAACTGGGATGAGAAATTGTATATAATCTATCACTTCCAAATACTGTAGTTATTTTGGTAGTTTCTTGTCTTTATATTGTGCACTTCCTGTTTTGATTTGTTTATTTTGCAAGTTTTACCTTTCAATTTAATCCCTAGTTTAAGTAAATGACATTATTGAGGTCGTTAGGATGGAAGGCTCGATCTCTAAGTCAGTCCTGGTACCATGTTGGTTTGTATGTTTCAAAGTTAAATAATTGTGTATTTTGGTCTGTGTGTTTTGCAAGTTTTACCTTTCAATTTCAATCCTAGTATAAATAAATGACATTATTGAGGTCGTTAGAATGGAAGGCTCGATCTCTGAGTCCCTCCTGGTTCCTCTGAACCTGTGTGGTGTATGTGTCAGTGAGAGACATAACCGTTAGTGAAGCCTCCAGTTCACTCTTGGTGGCTTCCTTGTCGGCGTAGAAGAGGACCTCCGTTGAAGCCTGGGTCATGATGAAGCCATTGTCGGAGAAGATGCCCGCCACGTCTGTCTGGAGCCACACAAAGAGCGCCACGGCATCGCTGGTCACGCTCACGGTAAAGGTCCAGTTGCTGCCGCTGGATACTACCGGCTCCGATACAACACTCACCTGGGGGTAGATAAGGGTTGAACACTTAGAAAATATAGTCAAAACTTTAGCTTATTAATTAAACCTTCCAAGATCCGATTATGCATTTATTTTCTGTGTTCTTTTTTGGCAATTATTAGACAATTTTATTCAGATTAGGAGGGGAATAAAGTAATATCGTTCTTAACACCAAAATTAAATTAATGAAAACATGTGATCCTCTCAGAATACGAACCCAGGACACCACATACAGAACTTATACGCTCTAACCATTAGGCTACACCATCAAGACAGTTAAGGTTCAGCACATGACTACGTTTAATATCCATATATCGAATACTGGATATCGATCTAATCATGTACTGGACCCAACTGCACTATGAATAGTGTACTGCTTATGAGAGAGGAAAGAAGAATTTATGGGGCACAGATCTCAAAGCACTGACCTCGTAAAGCAAGGTCAAGCACTTAGAAAGTACTGTATAGTCAAAACTTTAGCTTAAACACAAATGCATAAGGCAACATCTGCCTGAGACTAGAGGAATGGAATAATAAAAAAAAAAATATATATATAAAACTTGAAAACAAACTCAAAAGTTACGGTTCAAATTAACATAACGAACTCATTAAAATTAAAAACTATCGAAACGACAACACACTAACGATCTTATAGCCTATAGTTGAGTTCAGACAATTAACTTTATGGGTGCTTAACCCCTTCTGTACCGGCTACGTCTTTTTAACTGTATTCTGGCTACTATCGAACGATTTTATTCAGTTTACAAAGGGCCTCCAGCAATCAACAAACTTTGAAACTACTGTATCTCACTTAACCCCTTTCACTACCACAGATCCTTCTTAAACAGCACAAAATCTTCAAAATATAGCTACAATAAAATTAAGAAAACGTCGCCGGTACAGAAGGGGCTAAGTCATATATCCAGGGCTATGTTGCATGTGGCTTCCAGGGTCCTACTTACGTTTCTAATACAGTTAATTAATTCAGCCAGAATTTACTGTCAAAATGTATCATAATCCCCAAGGGGATAAGCTTTCAGTACTTTTTTTCCTAAGCTTAATTAATGTTCTCACCAACCCACCAATTAGCTTACAAATATACATAATTGATAAAATCAATGAAACTAATGAATACATGTGGTACTCCAAGGATTTGAATCTAGGATACTCACTGAAATTCCGCACACCAACCATTACGCTATAAAGATAGTAAATAAATAAATGTATGTATATACTGTATATACATGCATACACAAATTTAAAGACCGAGTGCTCCACACGAAGCGCGGTTCCGGTCTCACGTCCTAATGGTGGCGCTTCAGGCAGCCCTGTTAAGAGCTGCCTCACTTGTCAGGTTCTTTGATTCAAGATCAGACTGCAAAGTTTGATCCCAGTCACATACCCCATTGTTAAAATAACGACCCACCTGTAGCTGAGCATGTACGAGAGGGGCGTCCTTTGGTCGGCCCATGAGGTAGAAGTTACGAGGGACCTGCTGTGTGTTGCCCTCGGGTAGTGTGAGGTTAGGAAACACACGTCTACAGCATCGTATAGTCCGTCCTGACAGTGGGTGTCTAGCTCAAGGTCCGACCAAATGTTCAGGCTCAACGCTTCATTTGCTGCTTGTCCACTCTGGAATACAACACCAGCAAATTAAACAAAATGGAATATGAAAATGAGCTATGCTATGTTTATTTTAATACTTTTAGTACAATTCAAGCTCAACTCTTCACTTTCTGTTTGCCTGCCCTGCAATGTAAAGTCTAGTGAAATTATTGGAATATAATAATTATATACGGTAGTATAGTGGGGGGCAGGAGCCTAGGAATCCTCCTCCCCTTGTAAAATGCTCCTACTTAACGAGACAGAAAAAAGGGCGAGGGAACGCGAAAGTGGTCCTGAACCCTAAAAATTGGAACTTGAGACTTTAAAGGTTTCTGTTCGGGCTCTGTCTCAATTCAGCCACCCCTAGCAATGGGGTATGTGCCTGAGTACTGTACTGTATATACATACATATATGACTGTATTGACTGTACATGTACTACACCCCGCGTCAACGAACTTGACAGTTTGTTTACAAGTCCTCACAGCCCATCCTCCTGATTTTATCCTGGCAAGTGCTCCGAGAGGGTGTATAGATCAATTGTCATATTCACTGGAGCCAGGTACAGGTATAGTATATCGACAGTGTTTTTTTTTTTTTTTTTTTTTTTTAAATAAGATAGTTTAACCAGACCACTGTGGTGATGGGCTGGTCTATCAGAGTGAGAACTGAGCAATCTCTGCCATACCCATAGCTTACTCTGACTGTTCCTTTTACTTATATATTTTCTAGATCTCAAGTGACGGCGTCTCTTCCGTGGATTGACCTCCCAATCTACCAAGATTGGAAGTCAAAACGTCACAATTTTCCTTTGCCCCTCAAGTTTCTCTTCATAATTGCTGAGGGGTACAGGGCCCTGGATGGGGCTTTGGTTTCCCGGGCGTTTCCGCTCCCTCCTCAGCTCCCCGCCATGGAGTGGCTTCGGTCACTCCAGGCTTTATTGTGGTCGGCTGGGAGGGTTCTGTGGGGGCGCTCTGTTATGGCCTTGGCCTTGCTCGGGGCCTTGGGGCTGTTCGGCCAGGCAGCTTGGGGAACAACAACAACAACAACAACCAGACCACTGAGTTCCCAAAAAGAACTCTGATAGGGCTGGCCCGAAAGATTAGATCAAGATGGACATCTAATCAAGTCAAAATAGATATGGAAGGGCAGGAGGTGAACAAACTAGGAAGGTGAAGACACGCAGAATTTTTTCGCCATGTCATCATTTCAGACCACTGTCAACAGTGGTAGTGAGATAATGTTCGTAAAACTATTATTGTACTAACCATAATGATAATTTTGCTGATACAGAAAACATACGAGTAGTGTTGGTAAAGCTATTAATGTACAAGCCCCAGTGATAGTTATGTTGTTAGAGAATACAGAGGTAGTGTTGTTAGAGCTATTATTGAACAGTACTAACCTCAGTGATAGTTATGTTGTTAGAGAATATAGAGGTAGTGTTGTTAGAGCTATTAATGTACTATCCACAGACCACAGTGATAGTTTTGTTGGTAGAAAATAGATAAGAGGTAATGTTGGTAGAGCATAGAGAAGAGGCAACATTGTTAGAGCTATTAATATACTAACCACAGTGATCATTTTGTTTTTTGATGACACATAAGAGTAGTGATGTTGGAGCTATTAACCCTCTCACATCCTTATGACACAGAGGTTGCCAGATTAGCAATAAGAAATAGATTACTCTCACTCTTATAATTACCTCTCCAAAATTAGTTTTCTGCCCACAGCTAACTCAAAGACAACTGCAGAGGTTGAAGTAAATAAACTAAAGGTTTATAAATACCCCGGACGGTAACAAAGGCTTTAAAGTATCCCTAATAGGCTCAAAAATTGTGTCAGGACGTGAGAGGGTTAATATACTAACCACAGTGATAATTTTTTTTTGTTAGAGAATAAAGAAGTACTGTAGTGTTGTTAGAGCTATTATTCTACTATCCACAGTGATAGTTATGTTGCTAGATAAAAGAGAAGTACAGGTTGTATTGTTAGAGCTATTATTCTACTAACCACAGTGATAGTAGTGTTGGATGATAACACAGGAACTAATTGGTCATAGTGATGGAGGTTGATGGTGAGAGTTGCTCCTTCGTCATCCATCAGATCACTCACCACGTACACTTTCACCTGAAGGATAAAATAATTAACACCTATAGTACAATGAGGACTTGAGACTTTATTAATATTACTGCTATAGGCTTTTACTAGAGGTTGTTGTTGTTGTTGTTTTTCCCCAAGCTGCCTGGCCGAACAGCCCCAAGGCCCCGAGCAAGGCCAAGGCCGTAACCGAGCGCCCCCACAGAACCCTCCCTGCCGACCACAATAAAGCCTGGGTGACCGAAGCCACTCCATGGCGGGGAGCTGAGGAGGGTGCGGAAACGCCCGGGAAACCAAAGCCCCACCCAGGGCCCTGTGCCCCTCAGCAATTATGAAGAGAAAGCTGAGGGGCAAAGGAAAACAAATCTTTACTTTGTAATTAGAGTTAGCTGTGGGCAAATAACTAATTTTGTAGAGGTAATTATGAGATTGAGAGAACTCTATTTCTGAATGCTAAACTGCAACCCCCGAGTCCACAGGATAGCGAGAGGATTAAGAAAAAACTTGACTTCCATTATCAAAAGTAGGTTTTAACAAATTACTTCTTTGTAGTAGCAAATTATAATATAAAACTTGCAAAATAAACAAACCAAAACTGGGACGACACAAGATAAACGCAAAGGAACTAATAAAAATCGCTATGTGGAAACAACGCTGTACAGTATCTTTCAAAACATAATTTGTACTTTTAAATTACCGTCAGCTAGAAATAATAAACTAAAGTGTATCCAAGATAAAATTAATGCTGGACTTACATTTTCTACATCCATGTATACGGAAGTAATAACGGGAACAAAGAAGTTCTTGACGTAGTAGTGCAGCATCTTCCACCGCCCTTTGTACTCTGTAATATTTGTCATGTATTAGGGAGGGTATCACATGGGAACTTTTACGGTAAATTTTATAAGCTCAATAATTTCCTGGCAACACAGTTATCTCTGTTAAGCTAAGTAACACCCCGTTCTTAACATCAATTACAAACCCCAATGCACTTGAAGAAACTAATGAAAGCATATGGTCCTCCCGGGATTCCAACTCTGGACACCACACCCAGAACATAACCATCTAAACCATTACACCACCAACACAGTTAATTCATATTTTCACCAAGCCACCAATTAACTTACAAATACATCCTAATTAATGAAATCAATGAAACTAATGAATAATGAAACTAACTTTTATGTTCCAATTATTGTTAATTTTGTGTTAACTGTTGGAGGTGCAGGACTGCTTAAGCTCCAGCTTGGATTATAATGTAAAACTTGCAAAATAAACAAACCATAATAGGGATGACACAATATATAAGACAAAAGAACTTATCAATATCACTATGCAGAAATAAGACATTGAACATTTAGCAAAACAATACTACGAAATATAAAAACATTAGGATACAATAGGTTCTGTAAATTTTTTGTTGTTGTTGTTCCCCAGACTGTCTGACCGAACAGCCCTAAGGTCCAGAGCAAGGCCAAGGCCATGACCGATTGCCCCCACAGAACCCTCCCTGCTTACCATTAAGAAAGCCCAGGTGACCGAAGCCCCTCCCAGGCGAAGAGCTGAGGAGGGTGCGGAAAAGCCCGGGACACCGAAGCCCCACCCAAGCCCTGTGCCCCTCAGCAATTATGAAGGATTAGTTGAGGGGCAAAGGAAAAATGTGACGCTTTGGCTCCCAGTCTGCCAACCTCTAGGTTGGCAGACTGGGAGGTCAATCCACGGAAGAGACGCCGTCACCTGAGATCTAGAAAAAATATAAGTAAAAAGGCAGAGACCGCTCAACTCTCACTCTGATAGACCAGCCTATCACCACATGGAGCTGTAGACATCGATAGTAAATAGAAATGCAATAATAATGTAGGTTTCTGATGGCTAAAAAGTATGTAAAATTGGGTTTTATATATTGATAAATGTACTACAATCGTATTTTAGCTGGTAATTCTACTAACTATCTATGTCTACAGCTCCAACTTCCTTATAGCTTGAAACTCGCAAGTGGTCAATTGTAGAACTAACCAATAGATGCCCATGATGCTCCCTGCCATATGTCGTTGAGTTGCCAGTACAGTATAGCGCTCCCATGGTGTACCCTTCACCCTCGTCCGTCACTGTACTCCTCCACCGCCGGTAGAACTCTGTCTCCGCCTTGACTGCCATGGCTTGGTGAACCTATACAATACAAGTACAGTCACGCAGAAAAGTTTGTGAACATACATATATACACATACAAGATTAAAGACTGCTTCATCCACAGAGAGCGTGGTTTCAGTACTTCAGTACAGTAAAATAAAGACTTGCTACAACACAGACCCATCATGTCATCACAGTGGCCAATGTTGATACAGTATAGTGCTAACAGTGTCTCAGAAAGACTCAACAAAGTCCCCCTGAAGCACTTACACTTGGCAAACTTTTTTATATTTATATTTGTTTTATGTGATAGTTTAACCCTTTCACGCATTTATGACACAGAGGTTGCCAGATTAGCAATAAGAAATAGAGTTCTCTCACTCTTATAATTACGGTACCTCTCCAAAATTATTTTCTGCCCACAGCTAACTCAAAGACAACTGCAGAGGTTGAAGTAACTAAACTAAAGGTTTCTAAATACCCCTGATGGTAACAAAGGCTTTAAAGTATCCCCAATAGGCTCAAAATTGCATCATATGCGTGAAAGGGTTAACCAGACCACTGAGTTTCAGAACAAAACTCTCATAGGGCTGGACCGAAGGATTAGGGTAAGATGAGACTAGAGACTGTTAGGGATGAGAATGCAAGAACTGAGAGAGACTAAATCAGGCTAAGATGGTGATGCAAGCTAATGCCAATGGTTTAACAATACATAAGTGAAAGACTTAGTGGTGGAAGAATATATGAGCAAGCAAAATATATAATGGCCATCTTTAGTAAAACATTTAAAGGAGGTAGGATGACATCAAAACTGTGGAGTGTCACAAATTCCGTTCAAAACGTGAGAGAAAAAACAAAAAAGAAATATACAGATCTCCCTCGATTTACGATTGGGTTACGTTCCTTAAAACACAATCTTAAATAGAAAAATCGTATAGCAAACCCTAAAATTAATGGGGTGAATGGCGATGCGTTCTGGGACCAGCCAAAACCCAAACACAAATACCTAAAAACCTATAATAATATCGTAAATTGGGGCATCGGATAGTGAGAGAGACCTATATTATTATATTTTCTTCACCAACCAACTTCACTTCCAAACTCAATTAATGAAATCAACAAATACATGTGGCACTCCAAGGACTTGAACCTAGGAAACTCTCACCAAAATTCCGCGCACTTATGCATTACGCTATCAAGAACAACAAACTAATCATCTGTACCTGTGAAAGATAGAGGTAGTATTGGTAAGTGATCGTCTGTCCGTCGTCCGGTGGCATGACCATATGAAGCTCTATCTGCATCTCCAGTTCCTGTTGTCCGAGTGGATGGTGTTGGCGGTGGTAAGACATGGCCGAACTCCTGCCCCGGTCCTGCTCAATAGTAACCTCACTCATGGACCTGCACACATATACAAGAATTATAATGTAAAACTTGCAAAATAAACACACCAAAACTGGGACGACACAAGATAAACGCAAAGGGACTAATCAAAATCGCTATGTGGAAATAACGCTTAATAAAATAAAATTTATATTATATTATACTATTTTTATTACTTTTTATTTTCAACATCGTTCTTAACACCAGTAACCTCCAAATGAAATTAATGAAAGCATGTGATTCTCCCAGGATTTGAAATTAGGAGATCACATACAGAACTTATACGCTCTAACCATTACACCATCAAGACATTATGAGGTTATAAATTAAAATGTAAAACTTGCAAACTAAACAAACCAAAATTGGGACAAGGACAATATAAAGTCAAATTAAATTATCAAAATCGCTATGTGGAAACAACGCTTACTAAAATGAAAATTATTAAATAAAAGAACACAATCCACCACATAGGGTGTACATCACTACATGAGCAAGTTAATCTGTTTCCCAAGCAAACCAATCGCACATATAACAACGCACTATCGTCACGTTAAAGGAAGTAGTCAAGTTTGGGAAGTCCGGGACGTTCTGGCAAATTTTACTAAACTCTGCATGAATAAAGAAACTACATGTTAAATGTCAAAATATTATTTAAAATCAAATTTGCAACATGACAAGACATTAACAATAGTAAAAAATACAAATATTGATAAGATATCTATACTATTACAAAATAATATATAAAATACAGTACAGCACTCACTAACGATAGTGCTATCGGGTAGGTACCTGTAAGCATAGCATGCCTCAAGTGACCCCTATCAATAACTACCCTACAAATAACCTACATTTATAGCACAAATAAACTAAGGAAATCGCAAAAGTAAGCAATTGATACTATCGACAATGAATACATATAATATAAAGAGAAATAATTGCAAAATATGAAGTAACAACAGATTTAAACAAAGAGTACTCTTTTAACAAGAACAATAAATTTAAAAAATCATCAATATTAATAATAATAATAATAATAGAAAAAGAAAAAGATAAACAATAAATACAGACAAAAAGTAAGCAGAGGTTATACAAGAAACTTCAAGTTAAAAATGCTTGATTAAAATTATTGATGTCAAATTTTAGAATACAGTCACAATAATTGACCCTAAAAAGATTAAATTTATGGAACAATTTACTTGCCTCAAAACCTCTGTCCACTAAGAGTCTGTATAGTAACCTAGCTCTAGCCCAAAAGTCATCTACTTTAGTGCAGATTTTACAAAATCTTATTAATTGGGAATAAAAACAATTATAAGTTATTTTACTATCGATATTACTACTAGGGAAAGGAAAGTTTATTACGTTAAAATTAAAATCATCAACTTTGTGATATACTTTAAGTATGCACTGTTCATTAACAATCTCTATATTTATATCAAGAAAATTTTCAACTTTATAATTTACGTTACATTGTGTGAGGGGAATAGAATTAGGGTAAATAAGTTTAGCAACTTGATTAAAATTTAACAAATTGCAAACAAGAATATCATCAATATATCTACTATTATTACTTAACAGTTTAGCAAGTGCTAATTTTTCTGGAATTTTATTTTTCTTGCTACTGTCAACTAAAAGCAGGTGAAAATATAATGTAAAACTTGCAAAATAAACAAACCAAAAATGGGGACAATACAATAGGGGAGGTGTGGTGGAGTGGTCTTGCCACTGGCCTGGTAATCCAAAGGTCCCGGGTTCAAATCCCGATGTATCAATGGGAAGATATTATTGGGATGGAATTTGTGATGTACCTAGTATCAGTGCATTACCACAAGCTCACCGGAACGTCAATAAAATACCCTCATTGTTCCCTGATTAAATAGCACTGTATGAATATTCCCATATTCAAAATATGCTATAGGGGTGCAATGCCTGGTGAGTTATCTGCTCAACAGGTGGCGTTGTGTGTGTGTGTAAGTGTGAGAGTCCGAGTGTAGGGAGTGAGACAGTGAAGCACGGGAACGAGGTGGCTTCAGAGATGGGGTCATTTCGGGCCATGAGTGAGCACCGTGCCTCATGTGAAGGCAAGATGGCACGTGCTCGTTGTACTCTACATGCTTCACATGTCTCACTCCCTAGACTGGAACAAGACCTCACGGGCTTCACTGTTCATTGTAAAGCGGTGAATGTTAAGGCTCTCAGCCTATGCCCGAGAGGAAGTAAGTTGGAAAAGGAAAAAAAAAAAAAAAAAAAAAATATATATATATATATATATATATAGGAAAAATTACTTACCAATATCGCTATGTGGAAATAACGTTTTCATCAATATAATATATTTGTTTTTATTAATTTCACGGCAACACCAAACACCTCCAATGAAATGAAAGCATAAATGTGATCCACCGGGATTCGAACCTGGATTATCACACACAGATTTATAAACACTAACCATTACACCACCAAGACGGTTAAAGGAAGGCCAGGACTGGAAGCCGTACTCTGAAGCAAATCGGCAGCATGGGAAGTTCTCCCCCTGCCAGGCGTCCAGGATGTAGTTGTAGTAGTGCACTGTAACATGAACATGAGGCCAAGTAGAGATCCTGTTGTAAGAAAGAGTGGCCTGAGTTTTCTTTTCACGCCATTTTGGTGTCTCAACTATAGTCCGTTAATTCTAGGTTGGGCAGAAATCGTAATCTTTAACCTCTGCAACTCAAGAAGTGCTAGAGGAAATGAGCTGTCAATTTCCACACCTATTCCCTAGCCAAGTCTTCCTATTTGGTAGACAAAAATTAGCACGATTACTCTAGTCCTTTTTGAGTTACAGAGGTTAGAGGTTACGATTTCTGCCCTACCCAGAATGAACAGAATATAGTTTGCCTGGGAAACAAACTTATTTACTCATATAGTGAAGCACCGGTACATTCTATGTGGTGGTTTTGTGTTTTATAAATTTCATAGTATTGTTGTGGTAAATCTTCAATGTGTTATTTCCACATAGTGATTTTGATAAGTGCTAATGTCATTATATTGCACTGTTCTTGTTTTGGTTTGTTTGTTTGGCAAGTTTTACATTTTTAATTTATGGCTACCGATACATACTTCTTCCGTTGCTTTATCATAATACACTCGGATGCCATAGTCTCTAGCCCACTCATAAATCTCACTTATTTATAATCATGGAAGTACAGTATATCTCTGGAAACGAATTTATGAATATAATTGTCTATACATAAACTACAAAACTATATATTATACTGTACTATACATTGAAAGCAAGTTATATAAACATTCAATCCAGATAGTTATAATTGCATAAAGTAAATCATAGAGGGTCCACAAATTCTTATAAGTGGATTAGAGACTATGGTATCCGAGTGTACAATACCACAGCTAAATTTGCCGTCTCAATTTTTAACATCGTTCTTAACACCAATGACACCCCAAGTTAAATTAATGAAAGCATGTGATTCTCCCAGGATTCGAACCTAGGATATCACATACAGAACTTACACATTCTAACCATTACACCATCAACACAGCCCATACCGTCACCATAGAAGTTGCTGTAGGGATGCTTAGCCACAAAACCCTCCTCCTCCGACTCTATACCGTTGTTGGGTGAGCTAACCACAAATGGCCTTGTGTCGTCCACCTCCAAGCTAATGTTACGTATGGTGTCGACGTACAGCTTCACATAGTCCTCCTTGTACTGCTCAAAGTTGGAGATTGTTCCGTACCTGAGAATAGAATAGACAGTTAACCCTCTCGCTATCCTGTGGACTCGGGGGTTGCCGTTTAGCATTCCGAAATAGAATTCTTTCAATTTCATAATTACTGCTCCAGAATTAGTTTTCTGCCCACAGCTCACTCAAAGAAAACTGCAGAGGTTGAATTAACTAAACCTAAAGATTTCTAAACACCCCTGATGGTCACAAAGGTTTTTAAGTATCCCAGAATAGGCCCAAATTGTGTCCTGTGCGTGAAAGAGTTAAGTGGGTAGGGCTTAATTATTTGTTTATTTATCTATTTATTTATTATGGTTCTAGTTTCCTCCCTAGACCACCATTGAGTTTAATAAATTATCCTGAAGATCCCCCTTCAAGATAAATATGTAATTTTTCAATAGAATTAATTTAAGTGGACCTACATTATTCCTATACAGTACAACTAAAGAAACACAATCAATCTATCTATTGCCATACACCTTAATCCCCAAGGGGGTGGCCACGAATGAACCGCCTTCATATGCTGCCATATGCCAAGGCAATTATCGGTAATTTGATCTTCTAGCCTGTTCCATTTCATTGGGGGAGAGTCGCTCAAGCCCAACCGCCCATTAAGAAACTTCAAGACAAAAAATGCAGGAAAATGGGATTATGTAATACCGGCCAAAATCTGCCCTGACCAGTTGTATGATTTTTAAATTTTTATTTTGTTTTGCTGTTCGGGCTCTGTCTTGAGTTGGCTATCCCCAGCTATGGAGTATGTGCCTGAGTACATAATACAGTAGATAGATACAGGGTGTAAAACTGGAGCTATTTTGTTTGAAGACTTAAATGCATATCACAACGAATACATGAAAATTAACATGAAATAGGCATTGTTTTGGCCATTTCATCATCTACAATTTCTACAAAGATATAATTTGAACTATAAACCCTAATTTTATCTTTACATCTTAATAAATAAAGGTCAATGTTTGTCTGTCTGTTTGTCAGTTACCCGACCTTTGTTACTAAACTCCTCCCACAGTTTTGGTGCCAGGTGGGAGTGTGGGGCACCGTTGGAGAGATGGTTTTAGGCGAGTTTAGTGGAAATCAGAGACACTTTATAACATTTTCGGCAGAACTTATGTATACGGGAGCGAAAAAAATTCGAAAAAAATGGCCGTTTGGGGCAGAAGGAGGCCTCAGATCGAAAAGGTGTATGGAACGAAAGTTGTTTGCAGCCCCCCAAAATGGGAGTACGGATGAGGTCAGATCCAAAATTGGAGGTCATTTAGCGGCCGAAATCGAGGTCGCCGTTTAATGAGGCACAGGGAGGTTGAGGCCAGTGATTATGGTAGTAGTAGTATTGTGATGATTGTGGTAGTAGTGATTGATGATGGTGATTATGGTAGTAGTGATTGATGATGGTGATTATGGTAGTAGTAGTGGTGGTAGTAGTGATGGTGATTATGGTGATTACCCGGGCAACGCCGGGTACCCCTGCTAGTATACAATAATAGGCTAAAAATAACGGACTCTGCTTTCGTTTGACTCTCTGTACACATAAATACTGTACTGTACATGCATACTGTACTACATACATATATACAAACATACAGTACATACATACATACAGTACATATATACATACCAATCATCTCTGAGTGCCGCCTCGTTCTCATTATTCCCGGCCCAGAGTAGTATACTGGGGTGGTGGTGGAGGCGACGTAGCTTGGTCACCACCTCCGCCCTCACACTATCCAGGAACGCGTCCCCGACAGGGTACATGCTGCACGCGAACATCAGGTCCTCCCAGATCAGTATCCCTAACTCATCTGCAATCTGGTAGAGGGGCATTAATTAAACTTCATATTATCACCAACACACCAATTACCGGTAACTTACAAATAAACCTAATTAATTAAATCAATGAAACAAACTAATACATGTGGTACTCCAAGGATTCAAACCTAGGATACTCACACCAAAATTCTGCACACTAAGCATTACGCTATCAAAACTTGCAAATCAAACAAACCAAAACAGGAACCGCACAATATAAAGTAAAAATAACTACAGTACAGTATGTGGAAATAACATAATTTATTATAGAAGATTTAGCCAAACACTATTATGAAATAAAAAAACACATAGCAAATGCAACAGTGTTTGTAAAAGAGGAGGAGTATATAGAACCTGATAGAGAAATGAGAACACCACAGATGCCTGAAATGAGAGTGACAAAAAGTGAAGTGCTGAAATTGATGCAGGATTTGGATGTGAGGAAATCAATGGGACCAGATGGAGTGGCTGGATGGATCCTCAAAGAATGTGCGGAAGAGCTAGTGGAACCAATCTATGACATCATCAAATCTTCACTGAATGAAGGAGACCTGCCAGTGGAATGGAAGAGAGCTAACATAGTACCTATTTACAAAGGAGGAGACAGAGAAAATCCGCTTAACTACAGACCGGTGTCCCTCACCAGCATTGTTTGCAAAATTTGTGAGAAAATTTTATAAGAAAAAAGTGGACACACTTCATAGAGGGACAGGGGATGCTTAGTGAGAAACAGTTTGGATTCAGGGAAGGGAGATCTTGTGTATCTAATTTATTAAGCTTTTATAGCAGAGTGGTAGATGTTACACAGGAGAGAGAGGGATGGGTTGACTGTGTTTACCTGGACCTGAAAAAGGCCTTTGACAGGGTGCCTCACAAAAGGTTATTGTAGAAATTGCAGGTTGTTGGAGGTGTACAACTGTACATGGTAGGATGTTAAAATGGATGGAAAACTTTTTAATAGGAAGAGAAATGAGGACCACAATACAGGACGAATATTCACAGTGGAGGAGTGTGACGAGCGGAGTACCACAGGGATCAGTGTTGGGTCCGATAATGTTCCTACTTTATGTAAACGACATGCCAGAAAACTTGAATAGTCATATGAATATGTTCGCGGATGACGATAAGATCATGAAGAATGTCACCTGTATAGAAAGTTGTCAGGATCTTAAAAAGGACCTAGATAAGTTGCACAGATGGAGCCAAACCTGGAAAATGAGTTTCAATGCAGAAAAGTGTCATGTTTTGGAAGTGGGAACAAGTGAGATAAGGCCAAGCTGGGAGTACAAATTAGGAATTGAAAAAATCGGCAAAACACGGCATGAGAAGGACCTTGGAGTGATAATACAAGATGATCTATCGCCGGAGAAGCATATTAACAAGATCATTGGAGGAGCATATGGAATAATAACCAATATGAGAGTGGCATTTAACTATTTGGACGAAGAAATGTTAAGAAAACTGATAATGACTATGATAAGACCAAGATTAGAATATGGCAGCAGTGATATGGTCACCACATATGAAAAAACACATAAACAAATTAGAGAAAGTCCAAAGGATAGCAACAAAGATGATCCCAAGATTGAAGTAGTTGACATATGAGGAAAGACTTAAGACACTACAACTGCCTACCTTGAAAGAGAGAAGGGAACGAGGCGACTTAATAACGATGTTCAAGGGAGTAAAAAGTTTGGAATGAGTAGATAGGGAAGATCTATTCGTGAGGGATAATGGAAGGACAAGAGGACACAAGTTTAAACTGAGGAAGGGCAGATGTCGTAAGGACACAAAGAAATTCAGCTTCCCATATAGAAGTACAGTATAGAGACTTTGAACAACTTGGAGGAGGAGGTGGTGAGAGCGAAGAACATTAACATGTTCAAATCTAGGTTGGATAAAAGTAAGTATGGAAATAGGACAACATAAGCTATGATATGTTAGTCCAAAATACTGGGAATTGGGAATATCCATTACGATACTTGTCTAAGTAAAATGGATTGATTATAAAGTAACTAAGACAGGACAACACGAGCGCTGCTCAATTCCTGTAAACTACAAATAGGTAAATAGGTAAAAATACTAGTAGTGTAATGGAAAAATGAACTCCAAAAAGTTGGCAGATTGAATATAAACACAATATGAGGAGGAGCACTTTATTGATAATGTTTCGCCTCTCTCTCTCTTCAGGTCACATGACCTGAAGAAGCTATCTACGAAACATTGTCCGTGCTCCTCCTCATATGGTGTTTTTATTCTTACTGTACTGTAGTTACAAATGTCAAAAGGCCAACACCATAACATAAATTAAGGGTAAGTAATTATAAAAAAAAGTTTACACAAGTTCCATATAGGCTTACAAGTAATTACAGAGAGCACTTTTTGTTTTCTTTTGCCAGACGCCGTAATTCCCGAGAAGGGGTGGCCATGAACATTAGGCGTTTGTCACGAATCGCTAGGTCAAGTTGCCCGGGCTTGACATCAACCAATATTTTGACAGTATGGGCTCGATACGCCGACCCTTTGATCAGCAGCCGACGCTCTACTGACTACGCCACGGCTTCGGACAAGAGAGAGAGCACTTTAATTAAAATAATGCAAGAGAATGAACTACCTGCAGACATAATTGGATGGGAAATAGGAAGAAGAAAAACACTGAGAGAGACAGTGAAGAGGGTCAAGCATAAGGGGTAGATAGAGTGTGTGTGGTGAGATGCTGCAGTATGGAGGTGAGGTAGTGATTAAATGGATAGGGTACCTTAAACCCAACTGAGCCCATTAAGACACTGCAAGACCTTATATAAATCTGTACTGCTTATTTAAGGGTGAAGCAGATTAGTGGATGGTCTATTCGCTGTAAGTAGGCGAGAAATCATGACCTCTAACCTCTAACTAAAAAAACTACTAGAGTGATTAAGCTAATATTTCTACCATTTGGGAAGAGACAGTCAAGGAGTTATCTACGAAACATTGTCCGTGCTCCTCCTCATATGGTGTTTTTATTCTTACTGTAGTGCAGTAGGTGGTTAGTGGATGGACTAGCCAATTTGCTCTAGCCCTTGAGTTACGGAGGTTAGAAGTCATGATTTTTTGTCACACACCCCTGTAGAAAAATAGTGCTAAAAGTATACATAGTAGGCCTTGGAGTCGGACCCCAGCCTTATGAGGGCTTCTGCCCAGTAGGCTGTTGACAAATAGTTTTATTATTATTATTACTTGGAGTCGGATAGACCCTAAGTTTATTGGTCAATCCTGTAAGTCCTTCAGTTGTCCTAACAGAGGATAGGTCTGCTTGTGGGGCATTTTTTGTATGGCTGCCCTCATAAATGGGAGTAAGTTGTCTGGCAATAGATAGATAGAAAGCAAAAATTGATGATGATTATGAAGCTGACGAACCCTACCTCATAAAAGACATCGGACTCGTATATCCCTCCCCCCCCACACCCTGATACAGTTCTGGTGGGTGTCAGCGGCCGCCTCCAACAACGACCTAGTGTACGTCGGGGTGACCTCCTCCGGCAAGATGTGGGCGGGGATCCAGTTGCTCCCCTTCATGAACATCGGCACGTTGTTTACGATTACCCGGTAGTAGCGACCTGGGGACAACAATACAGTGTCAAATGGGAGCAATATTATGTGAAGAGTTGAATGAATTTAAGATTTTTTTACCATCGTTCTAAGGGTAGGCTGAACCTTACACCCCCAATTCACCCTGTATAAGAGAGTTGGTTTCTGGCATTATGCCATCTTAATACCAATGGAAATTCTAGGACTCATTGAAAAAATCAGCTCTTTATGTGCGTGCGCATGCGCGCGCACGAGAATTTCATTGCACTATAGCAAAAATCATTCTACACATTGAAATTTTTTCGAATTTCCCGCAATTTTGTTATGGCGCATCCTACAAGCATCCCCTACAGCTGTCCGATCTAGTTTTCCCATATTGAACAATAGAAGGTGCTGAAAAAAAATATATAATACAGTATATATATTTTTTGGATACTGTATAGCAAATTTCGACATGAAACAGGTCGTATCTCGGAAATCTTTGGCGAAACGGACATTATTTCAACGTACAAGCGTTGCTATATAGCCCAGCTATTTATAGTGTGTAGAAGGGGAACGAATTTGAGCAAAAAAAAAAAAATTAGTTTGACTCGGAAGTGCCAATATATGATCTCTGGCAAATGAAATTCTTAGATAATCAACCATTCAAGTCAAAGTTGGGGCAGAATGAATAAGTTTGGCCTCCTTGGAAACGTTTTCTATGACCAAGCTGTCATAGAGAGCGGAGTTTTATGGGCAAACTAAATTTAAACATCTTGAGTAATTTGACTAGACAAACCAATAAACAAAATATGATCCATGATATTGGGGCCTCTGGAAGGGGGGGGGGGGGGCTAGGGATGTCATATGGGTGTTCATGCCCTCATATAATTTCTATTGCTTACAGAAGCCTTTTAGACAAAAGACACAAACAAACAAATTTGGTGGCTTGAAGGCAAACATTTTTTTTTTTTGGGGGCGTGGGCGAACCCCCGCCCCGGGGGGTTATGGATGCGATATGTTTTTTTTTCTTCCCTCCTATGCTATTCTATGTTGAAAGAAGCATTTTAGAATAAGAACAAAAACATTTGAAATTTTGACTTCTGGGCTCAGTCGAGGTTCAGCCTCCCTTTTTAATTTAATTAACCCGTTCAGTACCAGTTCCGTCCTTTTCATTTTATACTGGCTACTATAGTCCGTTCATTCTAGGTTGGGCAGAAATCGTAACCCCTAACCTCTCATAACTAAAAAAGGACGAGTAATTGAGCTAATATTTCTACCAAATAGGAAAACTTGGCTAAGGAATATGTGTATAAATTGACAGCTCATTTGCTCTAGCCCTTTTTGAGTTACAGAGGTTAGAGGTTAGGATTTTTGGCCAACCTAGAATGAACGGACTATAATAGACAATTGTATTCAGTTTAAGAAGGGCCTCCCGCAATTAACAGACTGGGAACAACAGAACATGGATATAAAGACTGAACAGGGTGTCAAGCAAAAGACGAGTCTTTCACATTATTTTGTTTACAATTACCCGGTAGTGGCGACCTGGGTACAACATAACATAAAACTGAGGACTGCGTAGACTGCTAATATTTATGTTGTGATTATAGGCATTGTTTGGTTTGCTGTGTTTGGCAGGCATTTCAGCTAAGTTGTCGAGTTACTCAAATAAAGTATTTACATTCTTCTGCAAGTCTGCAACTCTAATCTAGCCACTTCTGGATTATACTTTTATAACAATTTTTTCAATTCTGGCATAGGCAAAGGAAGTGTGTCTTGACAAAGTAACCTGGGGGCATTCCTGTAAAGGCCATGACAGGAACGAACACTGCAATCCCCATCCCTCTCTCACTGCAATTTCACTCTCTCTCACTGCAATCTCACTCTCACACTCTCTCGACTTTCCTACTTGTGTCTTCATACTGGGGTCAAGAGAGTCTTGGATCAGCTCGACTGACTTGCTTAACTGCTTGGTCTCTATCTCTCTCAATCACTCTGTCTCTCTCTCTTACACGCACTCTTTCACTCACTCTCTCTCTCCTTACCCTTAGTTTATTTTCTCGGGTCGATAAAGCCTTGGTTGAGTTCGACGGTCCTGAAGCCCACTCAGACGGACTTAATGGATTCCTCGGCCTCTCTCTCTCTCTCTCTTACTCACTTTCAATCACTCTCTCTTTCTGTCTCACTCACTCACTCTCACACTCCCTTTCTCTCTCCTTACCCTTAGCTTCATTACTGGGGTCGATTAAAGTCTTGGTTGAGTTCGACGGTCCTGAAGCCCACTCGGACAGACTTGGTGGATTCTTCGACCTGGTTGGTGTCGGTCCACAAGGCCGTCAGTTGGTACAGGGGCTGCTCACCGTAACCGTTGGGCCACCACATGTCTACCTCGTTCTATAATAATAATAATGATAAATAATAAATTATCAATGACTCTATAACTAAAAAAGGACTAGAGCAAATGAGCTGTAAATTTCCAAACCTATTCCCTAGCTGACACGGCTTGCGATAATACAGTATTTACCTAATTGTATTTACCTAATTGTAGTTTACAGGAGTTGAGCTAAGCTCGTGTTGTCCCGTCTCTCAGCCTACTTTTTATCAAATTTTTTCTTGAAAATATGGATGTTCCTTGCCCCTACCACCTCCTCCTCCAGCCCATTCCATTTGTCAATACATCTATAGGGGAAGCTAAACTTCCTGATATCGTTCTTGCAGGTAGGTCTTTTTACTTTGTAGCTGTGGCCTCTAGTTATTCCTGTATCCATAATTAATATATCCTCCCTATCCAGCCTCTCCAGCCCCCGGGTACATTTGTACATCATTATCATGTCTCCCCTCTCTCTCCTCTCTTTTAGACTCGGTAGATTTAATTTGTCTAGCCTCCCTTCATATGGCAGTTCTCTGAGACTTGGAACCAATCTAGTGACTGCTCTCTGGATTCTTTCTAACTTGTGAACATGCTTCTTTAGATGCGGGGACCACACCACTGCTGCATACTCCAATCTTGGTCTAATCATACTCTTCATAATTTTCGCTACCATGGTCTCATCCAAGTAGTTCAGAGCAACTTTCATATTCCCGGCCATTGCATACATTCCGCTAAAGAGCTTGTTAATATGTTTCTCTGGCGACAAATTATCTTGTATAATCAACCCTAAATCTTTTTCTTTTTCGGCCTTGCTAATTATATTATCTCCCATCCTGTACTCCCAATTTGGTCTATTCACACTTCTTCCCATATTTAACACATGGCATTTACTTATATTAAATTTCATTTTCCACTTGTTGCTCCATTCGTATATTTTATCTAAATCCCCTTGCAGCTCCTCACAACTACTTTTATTTGTTATTTGTCTCATAATTTTTACGTCATCTGCAAACATTGACATGTAAGAGTTTATGCCTATCGGCAGGTCATTCACGTACATAAGGAACATGAGAGGTGCCAACACAGATCCCTGCGGAACACCACTCTCAACTTTCCGCCACGATGAGTAAGTTCCTCTAATGTTGGTCCTCATTTCCCTATCTGTTAAATAGCTCTCCATCCATTTCAGCAAACTCCCCCTGACACATCCTAGCGTCTCAAGCTTAGATAACAATCTCTTATGTGATACCTTATCGAATGCTTTGGAAAGGTCTAAGTAGACGCAGTCCACCCATCCGCCTCTCTCTTGGAGTACATCTATCACCCTACTGTAATAACATAGCAAACTGGTAACACAAGATGTCCCTTCTCTGAATCCAAATTGCTTTGGGGTTATTATCTTCTTTCTCTCCAACATTTTCATCCATCTCTTCCTAATTAACTTTTCACAAATCTTGCATACAATACTAGTAAGTGCATAATACATACACAATAATATAAACTATTATGTGGTGGGCTGACCCTTTGTCAGAGTGAGGGTTGGTGTCCTCTACTTCCCATAGCCCCTTCTATCTTTTTCTCCTTCTGCATCTCTAATTTTTTCAAATGGCGTAGGGATGCAGCGACCCCAACGCCCGCCACTTTCTGGTGCAGGTAGCCTCCTCTGTGGTGGAGGGGTGAGAAATTTCCACCACCGCTTTTCTCCGGCGAGACATAGAAGTCGGCTAAAGGGGATCGGGGGCGGGGGGCCTGGTATCCTTCTCCCCTTAAATAAATCTACCAAAAAAACGAGACAGAGATAGGGGCGAGGGAACGCGTTCGTGGTCCCGGACCCTAAGAATAGGAGCTTTGAATGTGCGTGGATGTAGTACGAATGAGAAGCGAGAGGATATTGGAAGGTTATTTGAAAGAAGGATGTATGATGTCCTTGCACTGAATGAAACAAAGATGAAAGGAGAGGGAGAAGTGGATTTTGGAAACGTGATAGGTAGAAAGTCTGGAGTAGACGAGGGAGTCAGGGGGAAAGAAGGAGTGGCTATTATTGTGAAGGAGGAGTTGAGAGAGTTTATAAAAGAGTGGAAAGAGGTGTCATCAAGGCTAATGTGGGTGAGAATGCGGTTTAAGGGTGAAAGGTGGGTTTTTGTAAGTGCGTATGGACCAGGAAGTGAAAGAGAGTTAGACGAGGTAGAGGGTTTCTGGGAGGATTTGAGAGATTGTCTACAAGGGTTTAATGAAAATGAAAATGTTATAGTTTTAGGGGACCTAAATGCTAGGGTAGGAAATGAGCCTGTTGAGGGAGTCATCGGTAGTTTTGGTGTGGATGGTGTAAACGAGAGTGGAGAAAGACTGAAAAATGTATGTGAAGAGTGTAGATTGAGTGTAGGTAATACGTTCTTCAAAAAAAGGCGTATACACAAGTACACCTGGCATAGACTTGTGAGGGGAGAGATTGTAGAGAGGGCATTGATGGATTATGTGCTGGTGACAAGGGAAAGATTGTGTAGACTGCTGGATGTGAATGTGATGAGAGGTGAGGCAGAGGGTATGTCAGATCATTACCTGGTGGAGGGAAAGCTAAGAGTTAAGAGTTACAGGAGAATAAGAGACAAGCGTGAAGTAAGAGAGGTAATAAAAGTTAGTGAGTTAGAGAAGAGTGAAAAAGAGAGGGAGTACAAGGAAAGACTAAATGAAAAGTGGATGGAAGTGAGAGAGATGGAAGAGAGAGAAGTAGAGGTTGAATGGCAACAGTTTAAGGAAGGAGTGAAAGCAAGTGCAGAGGTAGTATGCGGAAAAAGGAAAGTAGGAGGCAGAGGTATCAGGAAGGGAAGCGAGTGGTGGAATGATACGGTGAGAAAGGCAGTTGAGGAGAAGAGACAGTGTTTTGAGAGGGTTTTACAGGATGGTAGTGTTGAGGTATGGGAGAGGTACAAGGAGAAAAGGAGAGAGGCAAAACGGAAAATTAGAGAAGCGAAAAAGATGCAAACGAAAGGTGGGGCCAAAGGCTGAGTGAGAATTTTGAAGAACGAAAGAAGATGTTCTGGAAGAAGGTAAATAAAGTAAGGAAAGGAGGACAAAAGAGGGAAGAGTCAGTGAAAGATGAAAATGGAGAATTACTAGTGGAACCAGTTGAAGTGAGGAAAAGATATGCCAAGTATTTTGAATCTTTGTTAAATACAAGAGATGGAAGAGAAGCAGTGATTGAAGCAGAGGTGGATGGAGATAGGTTACCCAGGCCACCCAGGTGGCAGGGAATGAATGAAAGGATTGAGGAAAATGAGGTGAAAGAAGCAGTGAAACAAATGAGAGCGGGAAAAGCAGGTTTGGATGGTATTGCTGTGGAGTGTATAAAGAAGGGTGGAGATGTGATAATAGATTGGTTGGTGAGACTTTTCAATGTGTGCTTTGCTGTGTCAATGGTACCAATAGACTGGAAGAGTGCATGTATTATGCCGTTGTACAAGGGGAAGGGAGATCGGCAGGAGTGTTCAAGTTATAGAGGTATTAGTTTATTGTCAGTGATTGGAAAGCTGTATGGCAGGGTGTTGATAGAGAGGATAATAAAGTGTACGGAAGTTGCAATAGGAGAAGAACAGTGCGGTTTTAGGAGGGGAAGAGGGTGCGTGGATCAGATGTTTGCAGTAAGACAGTTATGCGAGAAGTATTTAGAGAAGCATAAGGAGATATTTTGGGCTTTTATGGACTTGGATAAAGCGTATGATCGTGTGGACCGTGAAGCAATGTGGAAGGTGTTAAGGATTTATGAAATAGGAGGAAATTTGTTAGAAGCAGTTAAGAGTTTTTATGAAGGGAGCAGAGCATGTGTGAGAGTAGGAAATGGTGAGTTGAGTGAATGGTTTGAGGTAAAGGTAGGTTTGCGACAGGGTTGTGTAATGTCACCATGGCTGTTTAATATGTTTATGGATGGTGTGGTGAGGGAGGTGAAAAGGAGAACTATGGGAAGAGGATTGGGTTTAGTAGGAAAGAATGGTAGAGATTGGGAGTTGAATCAGTTGCTGTTCGCTGATGACACAGCATTGGTGGCGGATTCTGATGAGAAACTGCAGCGGGTAGTCAAAGAGTTTGGTGTGGTTTGTGGAAGGAGGAAACTGAAGGTGAACGTCAATAAAAGTAAAGTAATGGTGTGTAATAGGGGAGAGCATAGGGTGAATCTAGATGTGAGGCTGGATGGGGAAATATTGGAACAAGTAGAGTGTTTTAAATATCTAGGAGGAACGATAAGCAGGAGTGGAGGTATGGAAGTGGAGGTAAAACAGAGAGTGTGTGAAGGAAGGAAGGTTTTTGGAGCAATGGGTAGTATGTGGAAGACGAGAAATCTCTGAGTGAAAGTAAAAAGTGCACTGTATCAAGGAATTGTTGTGCCAACAGTGATGTATGGGGCTGAGACATGGGCTCTGAAGAAAAAGGAGAAAAGAGGGCTGGATGTTGTTGTTGTTGTTGTTGTTCCCCAAGCTGCCTGGCCGAACAGCCCCAAGGCCCCAAGCAAGGCCATAACCGAGCGCCCCCACAGAACCCTCCCTGCCGACCACAATAAAGCCTGGGTGACCGAAGCCACTCCATGGCGGGGAGCTGAGGAGGGTGCGGAAACGCCCGGGAAACCAAAGCCCCATCCAGGACCCTGTGCCCCTCAGCAATTATGAAGAGAAAGTTGAGGGGCAAAGGAAAAATGTGACGCTTTGGCTTCCAATCTTGGTAGATTGGGAGGTCAATCCACGGAAAAGACGCCGTCACTGGAGATCTAGAAAACATATAAGTAAAAGGAACAGTCAGAGTAAGCTATGGGTATGGCAGAGATCGCTCAGTTCTCACTCTGATAGACCAGCCCATCACCACATGACTAGAACCCAATCCTCTCAGCATCAGCTAGGAAAGGCCCTAGAAAGCCGCCTTTGGCGGGGGGATAGCTCCCCTATTTCAACTCCTTTCGGGGCCAACAGTGATGTATGGGGCTGAGACATGGGCTCTGAAGAAAAAGGAGAAAAGAGGGCTGGATGTGATGGAGATGAGCTGCTTGAGGAGTATGTGTGGAGTTGTTACTCGTAGAGACAGATTGAAGAATGAAGAGATACGTAGGAGAGTGGGGCAGCAGGAACATTTGTCAGCCAGAGTGGACAGAAGGGTGCTGAGCTGGTATGGTCATGTTGAACGAATGGGAGATGAAAGGCTTACAAAGAGAATATGTGAGTCAGGTAGAAGGGGAGATAGAAGGGCAGGAAGACCCCCATTGAGATGGAGAGACTGTGTAAGAAAGGCTTTGGATGATAGAGGAATGACTATAGATCAGGCAGGGGAAGTGGTGGTGGACAGGAGTGAATGGAGAATGCTTGTGAATAGTTGAGTGAACACGTGGTCATTTGGAGTAAGGGGTCGGGCGCAAGTTGGACTAGATAATAGTCCATCAGGCGCCTGGCCCGGGGAGACGATTAATATGAAGGGTGTGCCTGGAAGTGTGGTGGGAGGGCTTGTGGCTTTGGCTCCGCTGCATGTCTGCCTGCCGAGATCGGAACCTCTCCGGGTAGTCAGGGGCTGGGGGAGTGCTGGAGCGACCTTGGTAACCCTGGTCTCTGGGTCTTCTCCTGGGTGACCTGGATGTGTGTGAGTTTGTGTTTTTATCTGTGTTTATTTTTTGTTTTATGTTGTTTTTGTGTTTTCCCTGTTCTTGCTCTGTCTTGAGTCGGCTACCCCCAAAATGGGGATTGGGCCTGAGCATATAGATAGATAGATAGAATATAAACTAAAAAGAAAGAACTCTGCTTTCGTTTGTCACCCTGATGTGGCGCGACCCTGCCTTTACCTCATCTATAGAGTAGGTCGCCACCAGAACTGCCTGATAACCCTGGTGTTTGTGTTTGGGTTTTGGCTGGTCCCAAAATGCATCCCCATTCACCCCATATATTTTAGAGTTCGCTATATGATTTTTCTATATGATCGGGTTTTCAAGAACGTAACAAAATCGTAAATCGAGGGAGACCTGTATACAGTATCCACTTTACTCTATGACTTTACCTCATCTATAGTGTAGCTTGCCCCAGCACGGCCTGATAATCCTGGACGGTGGCGGTGACTCCCTTCTTATGGGAGAATATGTTGCCCAAGGATATAGTGAGGCTACCGTCTATCTCACCGGATTCTATGGATGCATCACACCACACCTACAGTAGGACAAGGGAAAGTATAACATGTATTAATTGGGATTAAAACTTGATTAGCATAAAGAACAGTAATTGAATCCTACGTACTTAAAATATGATGACCAACATAGCTTGTAATTACTTTAACTCTACCTATTTGAAACTTGATGGCTAAAGGTGACTTGACACTTCTTATTCTACTTCAATTCTACCTACTGTACACTCAGTCAAAAAAGTATCTGCATCCCTACGCTGATCATCTGGTTGTTGTTGTTGTTGTTGTTCCCCAAGCTGCCTGGCCGAACAGCCCCAAGGCCCTGAGCAAGGCCAAGGCCATAACCGAGCGCCCCCACAGAACCCTCCCCGCCGACCACAATAAAGCCTGGGTGACCGAAGCCACTCCATGGCGGGGAGCTGAGGAGGGTGCGGAAATGCCCGGGAAACCAAAGCCCCACCCAGGGCCCTGTGTTCCTCAGCAGTTATGAAGAGAAAGTTGAGGGGCAAGGGAAAAATGTGACGCTATGGCTTCCAATTTTGGTAGATTGGGAGGTCAATCCACGTTAGAGATGCCGTCACTTGAGATCTAGAAAATATATAAGTAAAAGGAACAGTCAGAGTAAGCTATGGGTATGGCAGAGATTGCTCAGTTCTCACTCTGATAGACCAGCCCATCACCACTGATCATCTGGTGTGTACATATGGTTAGGTATTGAGAGTATCAGTGATGAGATGCATACTGGTACTAGCAGGCTTGGATGGTTTGGACATGTGGAGAGGATGGATGAACTACGTTGGGTGAAAAGATGCAAGTCCATGAATGTGGAGGGAGCTGCACCAAGGGGTAGACCAAGAAAGATGTGGGAATTCAATTACCTGAAAAGTGAGGCAGCTCTAAACAGGGTTCCCTGGAGTGCCGCCATGATGTACCTTTGCACATCTATTCCTTGACTGAATCTTCCCAAATGGTAGAAATATTAGCTCAATTACTCTAGTAGTTTTTTTAGTTACAGAAGTTAGAGGTCATGATCTCTCGCCTACTTACAGCGAATAGACTATAGTAGCCTTTGCCTACCAGCTGTTATTTTTTTTCACCTCCAAAGTTTTTTGGTGTGATTACCGGTAATTTTCCGTTGACGATTAGGACTTCACTAAAGCTATGACAGTGAGTAAAATGGCTGGGTGGGGTAGGGGTAGAGCAGATACAGGGCGAGTTCACTATAACGGGGCGAGTTGTTGGTATTATTCAAGCAACTTTTTGTGACGATTAGCACGCTATGGGTCACAACCGTTACATTCGCTTCTAATTTGATCACTTTTGGGTTGAGGGGAGGCTCAAGGCCAAGGCCCCCCCCCCCCTCCCCCCGGAATTATTGTCATTATCATATATATTGCCAGCAGTGGTCAAATAACAGCTGGCCGTGGTATAATTTCAGAAAAAAAGTCAAATTAGACCCGTAATGGTCATGACCGAGAGTGTGCGAATATCGCCGCAAAAGGTTGTTCAAATCTAACTGAGTTATTTTTGAGGCGACATCTCCTGTTTCCGATTTCCATAGCCTCCACATTAGTGGGAGGCATGTTCGAAAATTGTTGATTAGCCCAATGGATTTATATCATGAATTTCAGAAAAATCTCATACATCAATACAACAAAATCACAAAGAAAATAAGAAAATAAAGCAAAATTATTTAACCAACCTTACGCACCGATGCGCATGCTCTGGGTCATAGACGTTACGTTCGCTTCTAATTTGACCACTTTTGGGTTGAGGGGGCCCCCTCACTACCGCAGGACTTATCGTCATCATCATATACATATTGGGTGATTATAGGAAAAAGGCTCGCACCCTTATTTTTCATGTTTTTTCCTCCAGATTTTGAGAAATTAGTGTTTTCGTGGTTTAAATTATACAGGTATCTCCAACGTGGGATACAAGATGGATTGTGGGGTCCTCACCCTCCATGACTTATTGAAATCATCATCTATGTTGCCAGCAAGGGGTAAATATCAATTATACTCAATAATAAAGACGTTTGTAAACAGTGAGGATGTCGGAGGGAGCTCTGAAAGTGAAAGTAATTGGACTAGGCCTATGCGTTTTTTCCATTAGCCTAATATCGGGTTTCATGAATGTGATAAAAATTATTCTCCCACAGTGGATAATGGATTAGCCTGATTAGGTCTATAGCCTAGTACCTACATGAGTAGGCCTACAGTATATAAGGATTCCATAGACCTGCACTCCTGCATTGTCCCCAATAAATTATTATTATAGGTTAGGCTAGGCTAATAAGGGATAATTTCACGAAAAAAATTGTCAAATAGCCTACTACGCATAGGCCTAGCCTAGAGCGTAAACAATATTGCCACAGTGGTCTCCTTAAATATTAGGCCTAGGCTAATAGGCCTATATATATATTGGCAAGAATGTACCGGTAGTTACCGGGTGTACCGCCCACCTTGTTTACACTACGTGGACGCTCGCGATCATGTTCCCGTCTATTTTGACTGCCGTGGAATAAAATACAGTAATAGGTTAGGGGGGCAATCCCCCCCCCCCCACCCCATGACTTATTGTCATCATCATAGGCTAGGCCTATATATTACCAGCAGGGGGCAAATAACAGAAAAAATAGACGGGAACTTAACCACAAGCGATCCACCTAGGCCTATGCAAACATGACGACCGTCGAACCGTACACCCGGATACTACATCCTTCCCTAAATATCATTCAGATTAGTTCAACAGGCTATATCATGCTTAGCCTAACTATTTCAGTACCGGTGAAGTTTATATATTTGATTTCAGCTAGGCCTAGCCTTAGCCTAGCGTACACTTAGATGATTTTATAAAGCTTAGGTAGGATGTAACCAGTGGTACTATATTAGCAAAATGGGTAGACGCCTAGACGGCCTTCCTATTCCTAAGCCGAATAAAATAGTCTAAAAGTTGCCAGAATATAATGAAAAGGATGTCACCGGTACTGAATGGGATAAATTGACAAAAAATACTTCCCCAAAAAGTGCTTGTTTACATTTAGCCTACAAATGGGGACGCGTAGCCATGGCAACCGTAGCGTCATTTTTCAATGTGTACTACGGAATCTAAACCTTTACAACGGCCCCTCACTTTTTCGTGTTCATTTATATTTTAATGAGTAGTAATATTCTGTATGTTATGTACAGTTTCCCACATAAGCTCTGTTCTTCGTCATGATCTTATGCATGAGAGTAAAATAAGTATGAACAAATTTCAGTATGATTAGGAGTAGTGGGCACACACATTATTTCCATTATGTGTATAATATCACGGAGATCTATCTATCTATCTATTGCCTGACGCCGTGATCCCCGAAGGGGTGGCCACGAACGAACTGCCCCCATGCACCTCTGTCCCCAGTCAGTCGACGCCCCTCCCCCCAACCAGCACCGCCTTCGTTCATGTACTTCCTCACTCCATCCTTCCACCTCATATTCGGTCTACCTCTCCCTCTCTGTCCCTCCACCTCGCTCTCGTACACCCTCTTAGTCATTCTCTCGCTTTCCATACGTTCCATATGGCCGAACCATCTCAAGTTGTTCCTTTTCACACTTTCCAGCACATCTACCTCCACACCACACCTCCTTCTTACTTCCTCATTAGTCTGTCTATCCCTCCATGTACCTCCGCACGCACTCCTTAAGTAATTCATTTCCACTGCTCTCACTCTTGGTCTGAGTCTCTCAACCAACGTCCATGCTTCGCTTCCGTAAGTCAGTGTCGGGATTACCACACTGTCATGCAGGGACTTTTTCACTTCCATACTGACCACCCTATTTCTTGTTACTGCTTTTAGCGTTCCTACAACCCTCTTCCCCTGTTGTACCCTCTCCCGCACTTCTTCATCCATAGTCCCATCTTTACTCAACACACTGCCCAGATACTTAAAAGAGTTGATGATCTCCATAGCCTGACCGTTCAGCTTCACTTCACACTCTGTGACTTCACCCCTTTCGAAGACCATAACCTTGCTCTTCCCCGTATTTACCTTCAAATTCCGTTTTTCGCACACTGTTCCAAACTCATTTACCAGACCCTGCAACTCCCATTCATTATCACTCATCAGAACTGTATCATCCGCAAACAGCAGTATAGCTAGCTTCCACTCAATTCCCTCCCTTTTCAGCGATACACCAACATCCACTGCTCTTGATAGTATTTCTTTCATGACTCCATCCATATATACAGTACACAACCACGGGGACATCACACACCCCTGTTTCAAACCAACATTCAGGTCAAAGAACTCGCTCTGCTCACTCTCCACACGTACTGCCACCTTTGCACCCTCATACATGCTCTTCACTGCTTTCAGCAACTTGCCCTCTACTCCGTATATTCTTAGTACTTTCCACAAACCTTCTCTATCCACTCTGTCATAGGCCTTCTCCAAGTCCATAAAGGCAACATACACCTTTTTTTTCTTCTCCAGATACTTCTCCACAACACAATTCAGGGTAAAAATCTGATCTACACATCCTCTTCCCTTCCTAAAACCTCCCTGCTCATCGCCTATCCATTTCTCCGTTCTCACTCTCACTCTCTCAATCACTACCCTACTGTATACCTTCCCTACTACGCTTAGAAGACATATTCCTCGGTGGTTACCACACACTCCTCTTTCCCCTTTGCCCTTATATAGGGGGACTATTATGCCAGTCTTCCAGTCATCGGGTGCACTCCCCTTCTCCCATGCTAGTTTGCACATTTTCCATACCCATTCTATCACTATCTCACCACCATACCTCAACATTTCCCCACACACTCCATCTGTTCCTGGTGCTTTCCCCAACTTCACTCTTTTCATGGCTTCCCACACTTCTGGCCTCCTGATCCCCACCTCCTCCTCCACAACTCTCTTCTTCTCCCTCCCATACCATATCCAGCTATGTTTGCTGGCTCTTCATTCCTTACATTTAGCAACTCACTGAAGTACTCCCTCCATCTTTCGACTCTCTCTTGCTTCTCGGCTAGCATTCTCCCATTCTTATCTTTCACACCCTTACTGTTTCCCTTGCTACCTTCCCTAACTTTCTTGACTTCTTTCCGGAACAGTTTCTTACTCTCCCTCCATTTTACACTCAGATTCCTTCCAAATTCCTCATCTACTCTTCTCTTACTTTCCTTCACTACTCTCTTCACCACCCTCTTACTCTCCACGTACCTCGCTCGTTTCTGTCTCTCGGAATCTTCATTCCCTCTACTACCCAACCACTCTCTATATGCTTTCTTCTTCTCTTCCACAGCTATTCTTACCTCTTCTGTCCACCATGCTGTACCTTTCACTCCACACACCTCCTCACATGCTGCACAGATTTCATCCTTAAACACCTTGCTCATCTCCTCCACTTCCTCCATAACTTCCAGGTCGAACCCACCTAGTCGTCTTTCCACTGCTCTCCTGTACTCCTCCCTGACTTCCTCCTCCTGCAACCTCTCCACCCTCCTCACCATTCCACTCTCCTCTCACCTCCCTCCAGCTCTCCTCACCCACTTCTTTTGTATCCTAACCTTAGCTACCACTACATAATGATCAGATAGACCCCCTCCAATACACCCTAGCATCCATCACAGATTTCTTCATTCGTTCATCCACACATACATAATCAATCAATGACTTTCGTTCCACCACTGTCTTATCCTTTATCGTCAACATCCGTTTCCACGTGTACCTGTGGATCATTCTGTGTCGGAAGAAGGTGTTGGCTATCCACAGCCTCCTCCCCACACATATATCCACAAGTGCACTACCATTCCCATTCACCTCTGATGGTACCCCCCACCCTCCCACCACTCCCTCAACTTTCCTATCACCCACCTTACCATTCATATCCCCAATCAGAAATATTCTTTCGTTCTTGTCAAACTTCTCCAGGCACGCCTCCACATTCATCCAGAACGCCTCTTTCTTTCTTTCAAGTATATCCTCTGTCGGGGCATACACGCATACAATCACCCACGTTTGTATTCCTACTTTCATTCTCACCCACACAATCCTTGAACCCACAGACCCATACTCTCTTACACATTCCTTCCATTTGCTACTTACAAACAAACATGCACCTTCTCTCGCTGTTCCTTCACTCACTCCAGTAAATTTCACTCAAAAAATTTCAGTATGATTAGGAGTAGTGGGCGCACATATTATTTCCATTATGTGTATAAGATCACGGAGATGAACCGAACTTATGTGGGCAACTGTACTTTTCTTCTTTCTTCTTAAGGGGCATAAAGAAGTAACGGGCTTGTTTCCACACTTAATAATATAACGTAATTGTGGACTTGATGATTAGTGTTAGAAGTACTAAACATTGACACCTTTGAGAGATTTCGAACAGAACACTGTTCCAAATCCTCAAGCCTCCACCTTGGGCTAACATCCAGTGGTTCTCAAATATAACTGCCACCCAACTTCTGATATCCTGTGTTTCGTTATCAAAGAGCGCTTTATTGGTCAACCGAAACTTATATTTATAATCAATAACTTCCATGGTGAAACGGAAGTGAAACACACTTTACACACAAATATGTTTACTCAAGTCTTGACAATGTTACCATAGTAGCTCAACTTTTCTAGATGTGGAAGTTCTATACTGAATGGGTTCTTCTTCTTGATATTTATATGTGCAGTTTGCTCGGAGTATTTCAGATCTCCAGATTACTGCACAGGCATAGAGTTGCTTGCTGAGGGGAAGGGAAGTTTGTTAGTTGAAAAGGGATCTACAGATAGGATGTCAAAATAGTGAGTACAGGTATTGTACCCTACATAGTTTTTACTATAGGTCATTAAAGATTGGAAAGTGTTTAGGGTTAAGTAAGTAGCCTAGGTAGGATGAGGATTGGTTATTAAGGTCTTATAGGAGGTAAGTCGTTATGTCTCGTCGGGTTGAGTCAGGTTCGGGTTTTGTAGGGTTGGCAGAGGTCTAGTACGGTATGGTACAGTACAGTACCTACCGGTATGGGTGGTACCGTACTGCACTGTATTGGTTAAGGGGCGGTTACACATGCCCGAGTTTTTTGGAGTCGATCGACTCCAAAAAATCTTTAAGAGGAGCTATCCCAGGCCGAGATCCTCCCGCATATAAGGCAAGCACTCTAACAATGAGGCCAATAGAGATATCCCACTTGGCCTGGTCTGCTCGAGTATAGGCCTATTTTCAACATCGTGTTTTCCGTTCAGTCAATTGCCACAATTTCTGGCCTTTATCATCACATAGCTTGAATTTTACTGCAAAGTAATCTCCAGACTCCACTTCTTATAAAATACAAGGTAAGGAAAACTTAGTATTGCCAATCAGTTTATTTGCCTAGATCTTGGAGTTATAATCTATACAGTATACTGTTTTATAGATACAAATATGCGATCTTGTTTTGTAAGTACCGGCAAAGGGGGTAATCGTGGACACCTGGGGCAATTGAGGATAGTTCATTAAATCCTCAATTACAATTATTCAGTATGTTTGTCTTTAACAAAATTATAGTTTAATGGTGTTGTGTATGTTTAAATTGATTAGGTCCCTATATATTGAATAACAAGAGTTTTATGGAAAGCCCTCACTTGCTCCAGGTGTCTGCAAATATCCCTTTTGACTGAGTTACTACCGATATCTACTGTATATTGCATTTTACATTTCAATCAGTATGTTGAACGCATTAACCCTTTGAGCATTATGATGCGTTTTAACAGCATATTCGGGCTATCATTAGACAATTTTGTAGAGCTTAGGAAGGATCTGTGGGAATGATAAGGGTAAAGACAATTTATAGAGCTTAGGAAGGATCTGTGGGAATGATAAATGTAAAGACTATCTCCATTAACCCTCTAACTTGCATACATCCTTCCTAATTTCAATATAATCGTCTTATAATAGCCAGAAAACAGAAAAGACACCCGTAATCGGATCTTGAAAGGGGTAACAAGTATACAATGGTTTAAGGGGGGGATGGGTCGTATTTATGACCCCCCTTGTTCCTCATGTTTAGGCCCAATAGTTTTCAGATTGTAAGAATGTCGACCCATTAGTTTGGCAATTTTAAGACCTTTCACCCCATGTCCTTGTCAATATTAGGACCTTTCATGCCATTTAGGTGTCAAATTTTTCCTGTCTTGCAATAGCGAGCCTGTAACTGTAAACGGAACATTTTTCTACCGAACAAATGTACAAATCTATCTCAAAGGGGGGTCTAGGGGATGCTTTTTGAAGCTTGATAGAAGTCTGGGGAGGAAACTAAAAATAATAGAAAAATACATATATTTGACAAAGAAATAACCCATCTCCCTTTAAAACAAATAAATATCCGGAACAATTTGCTAAACCGCAACTAAATAAAACGTTTATTGTTGACCTGACTAGCCTATATCTAGCTTATTTTAAGGGGAGATTTCCACTTGGGGGATTTTTTTTTACCCATATCTCCCTCATATTTAGCCCCATTACTTTTGAGATTTGAAGACGTTCGCCGCATTAGTTTAGCAATTATAAGAACTGTCGTGCCATTTCTGTCAATTTTAAGACCTTTTGTGCCATTTATGTGTCCATTTTTTCCTGGCGAGCGATAGTGTGTAATTTAAGAGGCCGGGACAATTTTTATACCGAAAAAGTTACAATTTAATCTTGAAAGGAGGTCAAGGGGGTGTAATTTTAAGCGTAATGGAGGTCTAGGGAACAAACTAAAAACCTCCCTTTAATTCTTTCAATGAGAATTATATTTATTTTCTTATATGCTACAACCAGATGATTTATTCTGCTTAACCCCTTGAGGATTATGCTGCGTTTTGACAGTATATTCTGGCTATCATTAGTCGATTTTATACAGCTTAGGAAGGACCTCCAGGAATCTAAAGAGTCAAAACCAACTCAATTACTAGCCTCTGACTCCCACAGATCCTTCCTAAGTTGAATGCAATCATCTAATGATAGCCAAAACAAATTGCTAAAATGCGTCATAATCCTCAAGAGGTTAACCCCTTATGTACCGGTCACGTCTTCTGTATTTGATTTCAGCTACATTTAGACAATTTTATGTAGCTAAAGCCTCTGTCACACTATGCCGATTTAAGTGCCGAAGCTCCACAACTTAAGGGTCGGGAGCAGGTCTTTGCCTACATCGCCGCACGACATGGGTGGGCGCCTACTCAAGAGAGCCGTCGGGAGAGGTCGTCAGGGGCCTCAGGAAAAGTTTGACATGCACAACTCTCATGAGTTGAGTCGGTGGCTAGTAAATTGACGGCACGGGGACGGTAGGCTGGCGTCGTCGGGCGTCGTCCGGTATGCGTCATACGTTACAAGGGCGCCAGCCTGTCTGCATCAGATGCCGCTTATAAGGTAGGTCGCCTTCAGGCAGCGACTCGGTAACGCCCAGGCGCCGTCATAGGGGGAGGGCATACCGTGAGTCCGCGACCTGGCAACGTCGCACGGGACATCGTTGATAGATGGTTTTGGGGGTGTTTTTGTTTTAACCTTGATGGAGGTCTAGCGAGGAAACTAAAAAATAAACTAATATATAAATAAATAGACCCCAAAAATCACCACTGGCCCCTTAATCCGATCCCATCAACGAGTGACTATCTATAAACCCTTTCAATAGTGGTGGCGTCGGTTTTTCCATAGTTCTGCTATATTTAGACGATTTTATGCAGCTTAAGAACGGTCTGTGGGAGTTAAGAGAGATAAATGAGAGGAATGGAGGTCTTGTGATTGCTACAGGCCCTTTGTAAGCATAATACAATAACCTAATGGTTGCCAGACTATAACGAGAAAGACGTCACCGGTACTGAAAGGGTTAACTATAGATGGCCTTGTTTTACCAATTACTAAAAAAAAATAACACTTAATTAAGAGGAGATGGGCGCATTTGTTTGCTAATTTATGGATCTTTTTATTATGTTTTTAGTTTCCTCCCTAGATCTCAAGCTTAACTCCCCCCCCCCCCCCACACACACAAACGTCGCCTTCGACGGACCGGTTTGCCTCGGTCGGGATCAAGTGTGACTGAGTAGGGGTCCAGTGTGACAGGGTGGCTGTCCATCGCCGCCCTACCTCCTATAGGCGCCGCTCATCAGGAGCATTGTCGCCAACCAGTTTGCGTGCTACGGCGCATGACGCCGCCCCAGCGGCGTCATTTATCTTCCTTAGGTCTTGCATGGATGCCTCTCGACCCCTTCCAGTTGCCGTTAGGCGGAATGCCCGTCCATACTGTCCACCGTGGGCGTCCCGCCCCTCTATCACCCACGATACTCGGCAGTAGTCTCCCCCTTGTATCGCCACTCCTTAAGTCGTGGAGCGTCGGCACTTAAATCGGCATAGTGTGACAGAGGCTTTAGGAAGGACATATGGTAGCTAAAAGGATTAATTGAGATAGTCTGTAGCTTTAAAATTGGTAGACATCCTTCCTGAGCTGAATGAAATTGTCTAATAGTAGCCAAAATATTGGGGTTATTGGTTTTAAGAACGATGTTAAAAATGAAATAAAATCCTCAACACTTTACCATTTTCGATATGTATGCATTAAAATCCCTCAAAACTGTTCGACATAAAATGCTTTATTAATACTATGACTGCATAGAATTGACCACTTGCGAGTTTCAGGCTATAAGGAAGTTGGAGCCGTTGATATTTAGCAGAATTTAATAACATATGCAAGTTTTTGATGTATAGCAAGTTTGATTAATGGTATTTTATGTGTTTATATATGCACGAAAACCATATTTTAGCTGGTAATTCTGCTAGAGATATCTACAGCTCCTACTTCCTTATAGACCGAAACTCGCAAGTGGTCAAAATAAACCATCCTATTTTGCAAATATATAAATTTCCTTATCCAAAACATATTTGTCCATATACTTAAGAGGAGGTTTAGTTTTTGTGGACCCCATTCTTCTTCATGTTTAGCCCCATTAGTTTGAGATTTTAAGATGTTTGATATATTAGTTTGGTGATTTTAAGACCATTATTTTTTTTCCTGGCGATCGATAACGAGCCTGTAATTTAGGAGGAACCGGCCTTTGCTCAGGACATTTCTCTACCGAAAAATGTACAAATTGATCTCGAAGGGGGGTCTTGTCTTGGGGGTATTATTCTAAAGCTTGATGAAGGTCTTAGGAGGAAACTATAAAGACAATAATAACTAAATAAGTAAATTAACATATAAATACAAATCTTCCATTAACCCCTTCAGCACAATTTATATATATGTCATCATATTCAACTTAACATTAGACAATTTTCTTTAGCTTGTAATCTACCTCCAGGACTCAAAGGGGTAAAACCAGCCTTATGTGGGTTGCAGCCCAGTAGGCTAGCTGATACAAAATAGCTCCTTCTCTCTAACTCTATCTCTCTCTCTCTCTCTCTCTCCAACTCTCTCTCTCTCTCTCTCCCTCTCCAACTCTCGCTCTCTCTCTCTCTCTCTCCCTCTCTCAAAGGGGTAACTACGATCTCAATAAAACCTCAGAATAACATTGGTCGTCCTAAACTTCATTAAATCGTCTAGTTTAAACCAGAATCAAAGGTAAAACTTCGTCATCGTGCTGAAGGGGTTAATTAAGGGTAGGTGTATCTATAAACCTTGAGTAGAGAGGCAGGGGAGGGCGAGGGACCGATGTGAAGGGATAGCATCGTCTTCTGTTGCAGTACCTGTGGATGGAAAGGTATAGACAGTTAAAGAGTGAGATCGTAATATATAATTTAAGAGTATAATTATTTCAACATATACATATGCTTAATAATACAGCAAACACACACACACACACACACACACACACACAACGACGATATTTACAGTACCCTCACATACACGCACACATGCTTTATGTATACATTATACACACACACACACACATGACTTAATAATAATAATAATAATAATAATAATAATAATTAAAGTTGCAAGCAACATTGTGCGGGGTTCGAGCGGGGATGCACGCAGGGTATTGTGTTGGATACAAGGGCTGTGCCATATATATCAAAATATCATGTATCTTATCAGGCATGGAGAAAGTACAGAAGGAATATAGAGTAGCCATTTTGGCTATGGCCACTTAGACCATTAAGGAGTGTGACCATTTTGGTTAAAGCTATTAATCCTGTACGAGTTGTTGTTGTTGTTGTTCCCTAAGCTGCCTGGCCGAACAGCCCCGAGTCCCTGAGGAAGGCCATGGCCACGATCGGGCTTTCCCACAGAGCTCTCATTGAGTGTAGATTGTGTTGTTGGCGTAAGTGGTTGTGTGAAATGCAGTCTTCTATGATGTGTTTAATGGTATGGGGTGCTGTGTTACATCCCGGGCAGGCGTCGACAACGGAGTCATCCAGTCTCTTCTGATAGCTCAGGAGAGCTGGATGGTGTCCGCATCTCAGCCTGGCTAGGTGGACTCTGTCCTCGCGAGGAAGGGAGGATTCAGAAGGATGGATTTCGGGAGGTCGTGCTTGCAGCTGCGTGTTGTCTGTGAGTGAGTGGATGGATCGGCGAGAGATATGAGTATGGATGTGCTTCTGGAAGTTGGTTCGGGGTGGGCAGGGAGGGAGAGAGGACAGTAATGGTGTGTGATACCGTGTGCTGGGTGTTGTTTTGATATTTCTTGGTGTCTGTAGGTGTGTTGCCATGTAGTTTAGTGGGTGGTCTTGGTTCGTGAAGGCTGCTGCCAGGAATTGAGTGCCTCTCATGTCCAGATGGTCTTTGACTTTGAGGATTTTGGTTTCTTGATGTAGGTGATCTGTGGGTGCAGTAGCTGTGCAGCCTGTAATGATCTTCAGGGCTTTGTTTTGAATAGTCTGTAAGGTCTTATGATGTGTTTCAGCTAGGTTAGAAGCCCAGGCTGGGCTTGCGTATTCCATCACTGATCTTATGTATTGTTTATATACTGTGGTGGTAGTTTCTTTGTTGTGTCCAAATTGTGTGTGAGCAAGTGACCTGAGGGCGTTAAGTCTGGGTGTCAGTTTCTTTTTAATGTTTGTGATGTGCTGTTTGAATGTCATATGAGTATCATATGTTACTCCTAGGATTTTGGGTGTGTGTGTATGTGTTAGGGGTGTGTTGTTTATGGTGAGTTGAGGGATGTATTCGTGTTCTCCTGTCCAGCTTGTGAGCAGGGTTGCGGTGGATTTGGCTGGGGCTAGATTAAGTCTGTTTGTAGTGCACCAGCCATGTAGTGTGTTGAGATAGGGTTGAAGGAGATCTGTTGCTCTTTTTGGGTCATGGTGTGTGCATGTGAGTGTTATGTCATCTGCATAGGAGGCTAAGTTTATTTGGGGCGTATTGGGTGTAGTTATATCGTGCATGTACAGATTGAAGAGTGCGGGCGATAGGACGGATCCTTGTGGGACTCCGTTTGGAAAGTTTCTGATTTTAGATGACTGACCGGCAAAAGATACGTGTGCACATCTGCCTGCTAGGAAGTTGGCCAGCCACCTTTTTGTGTTGTTGTGTATGTTTGTGTTGTAGATTTTGTTTGTTAGGTTGTGGTGGGGGATGTCATCAAAGGCTTTACAAATGTCGAGTGTGGCTAATAGTGATCTGTGTGGTGGTCTAGCTGAGTTGATGCTGTCAAAAGCTCTTTGTGTAAGGTCTGTGAGAAGAGTGTTTGTGGAGTGCAGTGGCCTAAACCCATGTTGTGTTGGAACTAGGGGTAGGTCGGGTGTAATTAGTTGTAATACTAGGCGTTCCATGACTTTGGAGGGGGAGCAAAGGAGTGTGATGAGGCAGTGCGAGGAGGGTAGCGTGGGGTCTTTGTTGGGTTTGGGGAATGTGGTGATGATACCATGCTTCCAAATGTCTGGTATTGTGTTGTGTGAATAACTGTAGTTTGATATGTTAGTGAGTGCTTGTATACCTTGTGGTCCCAGGTGTCTGAGGTATATGTTGCTTATGTTGTCTAGGCCACAAGCGGGTGAGTGCTTGAGATTGTTGATGATATGCTTTGTCTGGTGATTGGTGAAGGGTGTATAGTTAGGGTCTGTGGGGAATTGTCTCTTACGTCGGATGACACCTCAGTCGTCTTTGTGAGGTTTTAGGTGGCTGATATGTGAGAAGTGATTGATGAGAGTGTTTGATTGTTGTTTACATGAAGGAGTAGAGTCTGTTGTTGTGATTGCAGCATGTGATTGTGTTGTGTTGCTGTTGGCAAGTGTGATGCTGTTTAGTGTTTTGTATAGTTTTTTGGGGTTTGTTTTGTGATCAAGTGTTTGTAGGAAGTTATTCCAATTTAGTTTTTGTTGTTCTTGTATTTTGTTGTTAGTTTGGGTGTTGAGTGCTTGGATTTGTTGTGTGATGTCTTGTGTGTGGGGTGCTGGGGAGTGTTTCAGTATGTCGCGTTGTCTGATTAGGTTTTGAATTTCTGGTGTGAAGTTGGGGTTGTGTCTTTTTCTGTTACCTCTTGGAATGTGTTTCTTGTCAGCGTTTTGGATAGTTTTATTGAGTATGTGTACAGCATTGTTGATGTTAGTGATGGGTGTACTGTTTAGAGTTGTGAAGTGTTGTTCTGTCTCATTTGTGAATGCTTCCCAGTTAGCTCTTTTATAATTGGTGTATGTGTGTTTGTGGCTAGCTGGGGTGAGTCTGGTTTTGGTGGTGATAATGATCGGGAGGTGGTCAGACCCTAAGGTTCTGACCACCCTCCAGGATGTTGTGTGGGCGAGTTCTGGGGAGCAAAAGGTGATGTCTGGAGATGATGGGTTATAGAGGGCTTGATGAGGAATATGGGTATGTTGATGGATGTCGTTAAGGATGATGAGGTTATCAGTTTGGTTTTGTAGTACCAGCCCTCTGTCTGTGTCGGGGTTGTCGACAAACCAGGCCGACATCTTGGTGTTGAAGTCAAGTTCAAGTTCAAGTTGAAGTCAAGTCATCACCCCAGGATGATGTGTGGGGTGTTTGTGATGTGTTGTAAGTGTGGTCTGTATTCATTTGGTACTGTAGGGGATGTTTGGGGAGGGATGTATGTGTTTATGATGGTTATGTTGGAGTTGTTGCCAGTGCGTATTTTAATTGATTGTATTTCTGTTATGTTATCATTTGGGGGGAGGAGGGATTTGGTTTGTACACTGGTAACTATGTATGATATTTCTTTGTGTACCAGGGTGATGAGTCCACCGCCTCCGCCGACAGCCCGGTCTTGTCTGATGGTGGTGAAATCATGAAATGTGGGTGTTTTTTGTGTTGTGCGGAGTTTTGTTTCTTGTAAGATGGCAATGTGTATGTTGTGTTGTTTGATGAAGTGTGAGAGTTTGTGTTTCTTTGTGTTGATGCCATCTATGTTCAATTGGAGAATGTTAATGTTATGTGCACGATGTATGTTGGGTGCTGCTGCACGAGGATGGGGAGGGGCTGGAGGTTGGGATGGGTGAGGTGAGGGTGGGGATTAGGGAGCAGGAGATGGGGGTTGGAATGGATTAGGATGGGGTGTGGTGTGTTGAGTTGAGGATGTGGATGGTATGGGAAGGTTAGGTGGGTTAGGGAGGAGAGGTGGACGGGTTTTAGGGGGGGGAGTGGATGATATGGGAAGGTTAGGTGGGTTGGGGAGGAGAGGTGGACGGGTTTTAGGCGAGGGATTTGACTGGGAGAGGGAGGGGCATGAGGAACAGGTCCAGGTGTTCGTGTAGTGTTTCTTGGAGGCAAGTGTTGTGCAGGTGAAGTGGGTCCAGTTCCTGCATGAATTGCAGAGAACTGAACCCTTAGTGTGGCGACTCGAAGTGATGGGTTTTGAGCAAGTTGGACATATGTATGTGTAGGTGGGTCCTGGATTGCTCTCAATGTCTCCGGCTAGAAGAAGTCTTCGAGAAATGACAGCCGGAGAGTCATTTCTCGGTGTAGGAAAAACTGTGTGATGTATGTGTGTGGTGTGAGAGGTGTGGAAATTCCCGGCGCGACCGAAGCCACTCCAAGGACTCCTGTACGAGTAGGCATAATTGCCCGAAATTGCCTTCATTCCCTACTCATTTTCATGCATAAGCAAAAGCCAGAGCGTAATACAATTATGTATTCGTGAAAGTACGGTAATAGCTTTCAAATTACTCCTGAATCATCCCTGTACGACGTCTGGTTTTCTTGTAAGGATCTTGCAAACGAAGGGCAAAATTGCTAAAAATTACCAAATCCGATAGGCGAAATCGCTAAAAATTACCAATTATTTTCTGTTTTCGCTATGTGTGACGCTACACATAAGTGAGCTCTCTCTCACACAAACCTCAGTGTCGTGGCGGGGCCTGTAGGCTCTGGCTGACGTCCATCCGTGCTGCTTGCAAAACCTGGCCTGGCTCACAGGCTACAAAATAGCCGGAAAATCGTCTCCGTCATATGAGGAGCCCCGCGGGAATTGGGTTAAGAAGTGTGGTTGTTTTAATTATTTGATAGGGTCACCATAAGGGTAATGGTGTGGCATTTTTTCTGTACAGTAGCTTGGCCTTTTTGGTTGGGGCTTCTTAGAAATGTGACCTTTTTCGTTAGCCATGGAGAAACTGCAGAGGTACAAATTATTATAAGCAACCTCATGTTAAAAATATCTTATATATTTTTGTTTAGCTTTACTTGGCATTCCTCTTCCTCTATGTATCTAGCAATTTAACCCCCTCAAACTCCTTATGACGCGATGGTGTGGTAATTACCCGGGCCAAAAAGCTCTAAAAGACGATCGAGTGATAACTCAAGCGAGCTTGAAATACGCAGGCGTTTCGTTCATGGTCACCCTTTCGGGGATCAAGGTGTCCGGCAATATATACCGGTAGGCTATAGATAAATTCATTTTTGGGCTATTTATTCCATTTTATTTATCCTGTTAAAGTGCTTGATTGATTTTTGTGCTAATGTAGTTAGTATTTGGAGTAATTTTACATATTTCAGCTAAATCTGAAGAGCACATGCAATTTATTTGTGCATGTTCAGTAAGTATTGCTGGGGAAAGGGTTAACGTATTCATCTTTTGGGGTATTTATTCTATGTTTTTATCCTGTTTCTGTGATTGATTGAGTTTTGTGCTAATGTAGTTGGTATTTGGTATAATTTTACATATTTTAGATAAATCAGAAGGGCACATGCAATATATTTGGGCATTTTCAGTCAGTATTGCTGGGGAAACGGTTAACATACAGTATTCATCATAGGAAGGGAATTGGATGTGTAGCTCAGATCTTTGCCCTGAAATATGTTGTGGAGAAATATCTTGAGAAGGGACAAAAGTTGTATGCTGCCTTCATGGACTTGGAGAAGGCCTATGACAGAGTTGATAGAGAAGGTACCGGTATGTAGAAAGTACTTGGAATATACGGAGCAGATAGCAAGTTGCTGAAAGCAGTGAAAAGCATGTATGAGGGTGCAAAGGTGTCAGTATGTGTTGAGAATGAACAGAGCGAGTTCTTTGATCTGAATTTTGGGTTAAAGAAAGGGTGTGTGATGTCCCCGTGGTTGTTCAATATATACTGTACTGTATATGGATGGAGTCATAAAAGAAATGCAAGGATGAGCAGTGGATGTTGGTGTACCACTAATAAGGGAAGGCAACGAGTGGAATGACAGAGTTGATAGAGAAGGTATGTGGAAAGTACTGAGAATATATGGAGTAGATGGCAAGTTGCTGAAAGCAGTGAAGAGTATGTATGAGAGTGCAAAGGTATCAGTACGTGTGAAGAATGAACAGAGGGAGTTCTTTGATCTGAATGTTTGGTAAAGCAAGGGTGTGTGATGTCCCGATGGTTGTTCTATATATACAGTATATGGATGGAGTCATAAAAGAAATACAAGGAAGAGCAGTGGATGTTTGTGTACTGCTGTTTGCTGACGATATGAATGGGAGTTGCAGGGTCTGGTAAATATGTTTGGAACAGTGTGCAAAAAATGGAATCTGAAGGTAAATGCGGGGAAGAGCAAGGTTATGGTCTTCGAAAGGGGTGAAGCCACAGAGTGTGAGGTGAAGTTGAACGGTCAGGCTATGGAGATTGTCAGCTCATTTAAGTATCTTGGCAGTGTACAGAGTAAAGATGGGAGTAGGATGAAGAAGTGTGGGAGAGGGTGCAACAGGGGAAGAGGGTTGTAGGAATGCTGAAAGCAGTAACATGAAATAGGGTGGTCAGCATGGAACTGAAGAAGTCCTTGCATGACAGTGTGGTAATCCCGACACTGACTTACGGAAGCGAAGCATGGACATTGTTGGAGAGATTCAAACCAAGAGTGAAAGGGATGGAAATGATTTACTTGAGAAGTGTGTGCAGAGTTACATGGAGGGATAGACAGACGAATGAGAAGTACGAGAGAGGTGTGGTGTGAATGTACTGGAAAGTGCGAAAAAGAACACCTTGAGATGGTTCGGTCATGTGGAACGAATGGGAAGCGAGATAATGACTAAGAGAGTGTACGAGTGAGGTGGAAGGACAGAGGGAGAAATAAACCGAGAGAGAGGTGGAAGGATGGAGTTAAGTATATGCGTGAAAGCGGTGCTGGATGGGAGGAGGGGTGTCGACTGACTGGGGACTGAGGTGCATAGGGGTGTTTCGTTCGTGGCCAATCCTTCGGGGATCAAGGCGTCCGTCAATAGATAGATAGATAAATTCATCTTTAGGGCTATTTCTTACATTTTCTTTATCCTGTTAGTGTACTTTATAAAACAAAATGGTAATGTAGTTGGTAATTGGTGTAATTTTACATATATCAGATAAAGGATGTCAACAGAATAACAAATGATGAGCTGAAGAGACGTTTAGGTATAAAGAGTATTAGCGAGGAGATGCGTTCAAGTAAACTGGGATGGTATGGACATGTGGAGAGAATGGATAAACAAAATTGGGTGAAAAGATGCAGGTCTGCGATTGTGGAGGGAGCTGCACCAAGGGGTGGACCGAGTAAGACCTGGGATCGGACTATACGTGCCGATCTCAAATCCAAAAACTTGACAAGTAAAGCATCCCTTAACAGGGTTGCCTGGAACGCCGCCATTAGGAAAAGAGACTGAAACTGCACATCTGTGTGGAGCACTTAGTCTTAAAATGTTATGTACGTATGTATGTATAAATCTGAAGAGCACATGCAATCTATTTAGGCATTTTCAGTCAGTATTGCTGGGTAAAAGGTTAACATATTAACCCCTTCAGACATATATGACGCAGAGGTTGCCAGATTAGCAATAAGAAATAGAGTTCTCTCACTCTTATAATTACCTCTCCAAAATTAGTTTTCTGCCCACATCTAACTCAAAGACAACTGCAGAGGTTGAAGTAACTAAAATAAAGGTTTGTAAAAAACCCTGATGGTAATAAAGGCTTTAAAGTATCCCTAATAGGCTCAAAATTGCGTCATATGTCGGAGAGGGTTAATCTTTTGGAGTATTTCTTCCATTTATTTATCCTGTTAGTGAGTTTTATTGATTTCAGTGCTACTGTAGTGGTATTTGGTGTAATTTTACATATTTTAGATAAATCTGAAGAGGACATGCAATATAATTGGGCATTTTCAGTCAGTATTGCTGGGGAAACAGTTAGCATACTGTAGTCATCTTAAGAAGGGAAGAGGATGTGTAGCTCAGATTTTTGCCCGGAAATGTGTTGTGGAGAAATATCTGGAGAAGCGACAAAAGTTGTATGCTGAATTTATGGAGTTGGAGAAGGCCTATGACAGAATTGATAGAGAAGGTATGTGGAAAGTACCGGTACTGAGAATATACGGAGTAGATGGCAAGTTGCTGAAAGCAATGAAGAGCATGTATGAGGGTGCAAAGGTGTCAGTATGTGTGGATAATTAACAGAGCGAGTTCTTTAATCTGAATGTTGGGTTAAAGCAAGGGTGTGTGTGATGTCCCCATGGTTGTTCAATATATACCGGTACAGTATATTGATGGAGTCATGAAAGAAATACAAGGAAGAGCAGCGGATGTTGGTGTACCGCTGATAAGGGAAGGAAACGAGTGGAAGTTGCCTCAACAGTGCACTACCGGTACTACTGTTGCTGACAACACAGTTCTGATGAGCGATAGTGAATGGGAGTTGCAGGGTCAGGTAAATATGTTTGGAACAGTGTGTGAAAAACGGAATCTGTAGAAAGTAGAAAGTAGAAAGCACGAATGTGAGTGCCAAAATTTGGTGCCCCCATGATGCCAGAGTTTACACGATTCAAACATGAGTGAAAACACGAGTAAACAAGAGTAAACATGATCCACTGAGAAAACAACACGAGTGTAACACGAAAAAGCAAGTGTCATTTGAAATACCGTTATTTCAAAAATGTAGGACGAATCAACGAGAGTTTACACGAGTTTACACGGATGTAACATGAGTCAACACGTGTGCAACAGAGATCCAACGAGAGTCAACGCGTTGTCTTTTGTGTTGATCCGTATAACAATCGCGTTGACTCGTGTTAGACTCGTCCATACTCTTTGTTTACGTGCCCTGGAATGTGGCCATTATTTTTCAAATTTTTGACACTCGTGTTGAGTTCGTGTTACACTCGTTTTGACTCTGTTACTCGTACAGACTCTTGCATGAACACGTGTTGACTCGTATTGACACGAGTTAACTCGTGCTACACTCTCCTTGACTCGGGAGCAATTGCTACTCGCGGCCGACTCAGCCTCCAGCGACGGCGATAATCGACGAGTGTGACTCGTGTTGGACTCGCACACTGACTCGGCTATGTGTGAACCAGCCTTTAACCATGGTGATCGACATATGTAAACATGACGGTGGCGGCGGCGGCGGCAGACACTTGCGATAATGTTCCCGTCTATTTTGAATGCCATTGGATACAATAATATGTTGAGGGGGGGCTTTGCCCCCATGACGTGTTGTCATCATCATATATGAGGACCCTGGAGGACAAGGGGCGAATGCGCCAATACCTTACTTTCGAGTTATGAGTGTTTAAAGTCTGGAATAGGTGGCATACATAGAATATTACAGAATAGCATGTTATTATATACCATTAGAATCCTCTGGAAGAGACAAATTGATAGAAAAATAAATAAAATAAAATGCACAATAGAATTTTTTTTTGCAGCCTATAGTAATTATTGTTCAATCTGCTTGAAATTTAATCCTTTATTAGATGTCCATGAAACTAAGATACTGTTAAATTTTCAGCCAAAAAAATTTGCAAACGCGCGTGTCATTGGCCGGGAGGCGGGCCTTTAACCCGGGGAATGCTAGCCGGCAGCTCATTGGCTTGAGCGCGCGGGAACATTCGCCCCTCCACCTCCTACAATCCATACCTCCTCCGCCGCTACACAAGGTCGAAACAAGGGATTTAGAACCTAGGGTACTGAGCCCGCATGGGTGGGAATCGCAAAACGCTTTTCACACGCTCTTCACCACGTGATTTTCAGTGCTTCCATCTATCGGGAACCAGTCCTAACTCAATTTTGCTCATGGTGGCACATTCGCCCCTTGTCCTCCAGGGTCCTCATATATTGCCAGTAGGGGGCAAACAACCAAAATAATTGCCGCAAAGCCCTCCACTCAACATATTATTGTATCCAATGGCAGTCAAAATAGACGGGAACATGATCGCAAGCGTCCACCGCCGCCGCCGTCATGTTTACATGGTCGATCGCCGCAGTTACTGTAAGTTCGCGTTTATTTTGAGATTTTGATGACGATTTTTTTTGTTTAGGCCTATTTGCCCCCTGCTGCCAAATTATATGATGATGACAATATGTCATGGGGGGTGTTTGCCCTCCTCAACATATTATCGTATCCAACGGCATTCAAAATGGACGGGAACATGATGGCAAGCTTCCGTCGCCGCTCTGCGCAGTGTAAACAATGGTGGCGGTACGCCCGAACTCTACATTCTACCCGGCTAGGCCTATATTATAGGCTACAATAAATAAGTAGGCTAGGCTATTTTATCTATAGGCTAGGCCTAGTCTAATATTACAATTTAAGGTAGCATTCAAGTTGACTACAGCAGGACTTACCCTTGACCAGGTATAGGCTATCCTAGTGTTTACTAGGCCTATACCCCTTTGAAAGGACATTAGCCTAGTCTAACCTAACAACCTTACCTAACCTATTATAGTAGGCTATTATGGGTGGGGGCTGCTGCCCCCACACCCCGATATTTGGTGTATTTGTCTATTTTGTCTGTGAAGTGGGAATTTTTTCAATTTGTCGATAACGAAAATCCTCCATGCGGACTATAGCCTATGGAGAAAAATATGGCGAATCTATTGTTGCCTATTATCTCTAATAAATTGTTTCTCATAATGCTGCAGTAGTGTCGTTTAAAATACCAACCATTTAATTGTGTGCCTTTAAAAATGACCTAAATTAGGCTATAGGCTACTGGAAGATTAGAAGAATCTTTAAGAAAGACTGGGTTAGGGTTATTGTCGTGCCAAAGCTAGATTATAGCCTAAATATAAAAGGAAGTGAATAAAATGAAATATGACGAAAAAATCGCTGTCAAAATAGACGCGAAGTTAACCGCGGAAATCGCCCTATGTAAACATGACGACCGTACACCCGATAACTACATTCATCCCATTAAAAGTTACTGTGGGACACAAAATATGTTGAGGGGGTCTCTGCGGCTCTGCCCCCCACGTCGGCCCGTCATGTATTAGGCGAGCGGTAGCGAGCCAGCATATACTGTATATGTTTTTGTTTTGACAGCAAACTAAATTTGTACATATTTAGATAGAAAAAAATTTCCGGCAAAGCCGGATTTCTCCATACAATGCTGGTTCGCTATCGCTCGCCAGGAAGACATCGACACCTGGATGGGGATAAATGTCTTAAAACTGTTGGCTGAATGGGGCCGAATTGATACAAGCCAGGGAAATAGAGAAAAGGAGAGAAAGAACAAAAAAGCCGGTGACCCCCCATTTGCTGTGTAGGCCTATGTTAGAGATACATAATATATATACTGTATATATATATATATATATATATATATATATATATATATATATATATACTGTATATATATATATACAGTATATATATATATATATATATATATATATATATATATATATATATATATATAAGTGTGTAAGCCGAAACGTCCCACAATAAAGATGTTCATCCCAGCGCTGGTTTTTCTATTTATTATACGCCTCCGCTTCCCCCGTGAAGAGAGCATCGCTTCTATATATATATTATGATAGGGTAGAGGGGCCAATGTGTATGTGGTGATTTAAGTATAATTTGTTTTAGTTTGTTCCCTAGACTCACACCAAACATTTAAAAACACCTCCAACACCTCGAGTTAAAATTGTAAACTTTTCGGTAGAAAACTGTCCCAGCTGAAGGCCGGTTTCTCGTAAATTACAGGCTCACTGTCGTTCGCTAGGAACAAAAATCGACACCTAAATAGCACGAAAGGTCTAAATATTGACAAAGAAATGGGGCTAAAAATCCTAAAGTCGGCAAACTAAATGGACCGATTGTCTTATAATCTCAAAACTAATGGGGCTAACCATGAGGGAGAAGGGTGTCCAGAAAAACAGACCCATCTCCCCTAATTGGCTCACTGCGTACTCATTGGTCCGTCTACCCTCTCTTTATTACCGTGTATAGATCATATAATTTGTATATGAATGTTATAATTCATGGGAGAGGTGTTGCAGGATATAGTCTGTTCATTCTAAGTTGGCCAATTCTAGGTTAATTGGGCAGAAATCGTAAATTATAACCTCTCATAACTAAAACAGGACTAGAGTAATCGAGCTAATATTTCTACCACATAGGGAATAGGTGTGGAAATTGACAGCTCATTTGCTCTAGCCCTTTTTGAGTTACAGAGGTTAGTGGTTACGATTTCTGCCCAACCTAGAATGAACGGACTATAGCTGTTGTAGATAAGCTTTAGGAATGCAGTATTACAGTATATATAATTTCAGAAGGGTATGATTTATTAGTTTTTTTTTTTTGCCTTTTTTTTGAGAGAGAGAGAGAGAGAGAGAGATTGGTAATGTTTCTGAAGTTATTAAGGAGGAGGTAGTCGTTTTTTCTGGACCCCCTTCTCCTTCGTGTTTAGCATATTTGTTTTGAGATTTCAAAACGTTTGTTCCATTACTTTGGCGATTTTGAGTCCTTTCGCCCCATTTTTGTTGTCAATATTAAGACCTTTCGTGCCATTTAGGCGTCGATTTTTTTCCTGGCAAGAGATAGTTGGAACGTCTTTTTCTACCGAAAAATGTACACATTTATCTCGAAGGGGGCTCTTGGGAGTGTTTGTTTAAACTTGATGAAGGTCTAGGGAGGAATCTAAAAACATTAATAATAGCACAATGTAAACAAATCAAATAGTACCCCCTTCAATACACACACACACACACACACACACACACGGAATTTCGGTGTGAGTATTCTAGGTTCGAGTCCTTGGAGTGCCACATGTATTTGTTGACTTCGTTAATTGAGTTTAGAAGTAAGGTTGGTTGGTGAAAAAATATGAGTATGTTAATTTGTTTCATTACAGGTTCGAGTAGTATTTATATAACTGGAGTCCTTATAGCTATGACTACATTAAATTGACCCATTCCAAATACATAGTCTGTATTTACTGTATCAAATTGGCGTTATTATTTACGCATTTTATTCGTTATTTTAACCCCCTTGAGGTCTGGGACGCATTTTGACGGATTATTCTGGCTATCATTAGACGATTTTATACAACTTAGGAAGAATCTGTGGGAATGAAAAGGTTGCATACGATCTCAATTAAGGGGCTACTGGCCGGTTTTTAGGGCTATTCATGTATTTATTCCCTTATTTTTTAGTTTCCTCGCTAGACCTTAAACAAGCTTCGAAATACACCCCCTAGACCCCCCTTCAAGATTAATTTGTAAATGTTTCGGTAAAAGAATGTTCCGGCCGAAGGCCGATATTTCTTAAAATTATAGGCTCGCTATCGCTCGCCAGGAATAAAACGACACTTAAATGGCACGAAAGGTCTTAATATTGACAACAAAATGGGGCGAAAGGTCTTAAAATCGACAAATTAATGGAAAGAACGTCTTAAAATCTCAAAACTGTGTTTGTAAATTTCATTAATCGATTTTAGGAGTATGGTTGGTTGTTGGAAGGAACATAATAACTAATATGCTAAAGTTGTAGTGATGATGACAGTAGTAGTGATGATGAGAGTAGTAGTGATGATGGTGAGAGTAGTAGTAGTGATGATAGTAATGGTGATAGTGACCAGTAGTGATGATGCTGACCCATCGCAGAGTTGGGTATGCCGTTTTGATTTTGGGCAAAACGGCACGTCTACTTTATTTTATTTATTTATTTATTTGATTTACGATCTCAATACTATTGAGGTCGTTTTAACCCATTTGAGTCGTATAGGTAGATTACAAATTAAGAAGATCGTCTAATGGTAAACAGAATATGATGAAAATTACGGTTCCATGTCATCTCAACCAGTAGACCATTTCAACCAGTAGCTCTCAACCAGTGCCAAATCAACACAGACCAACCAAACCAGTGCCAAAATATAGTACTAACCTAACCTAACCGTATTGGTTGATTTGGTACTGGTTGAGAGCTACTGGTTGAAATGGTCTACTGGTTGAGTTGACCGGTCACCGAAAATTACGCCATGTTGTTATCGCACACTATACATTAGTTAGGCTATATTATGCCAAGCAAAATATAATGCATTAGCAAACTCTAATTAATTTTCTTTTAATTTTCCTATACATTTGCCAACACGTCTTGCGGTTACAGATATATTTAAAGTTATGCTATACCTGTATTAACCCCTTCTGTACCGGCGACATCATTTAAATTTTATTCTGGCTACTGTTAGATGGATGTTATTCAGTTTAAAACGAGCCTCCAGCAATTAACAGTCTTCGAACTATCTCACTTAACACTCAAACTCACAGGCCTATGCTTAGTGGATATGCAATTACTTCTTTCATTTCCTTTATAATTTGTGGGTGAAATCCCTCTGGACCAGGTGAGTTGTCCCTTTGTAGCTTATCAATAATATGCCTTATTTCCTCACATGTGAATTCCATTTGCGATAATATTGGCCGGGCCATCCCTATTTTCATTGTTTGGTATCGGTACTTCCCCTTCTGGTTCCCTGGTAAATAGCCTACTGAACTAAGGTATTATATTGATACCTTTGCCTTGTTTTTATCATTTAAAGTTTTAATGCTTTTATCAGCGTCTATGCATATTTCACTTACACTGGTTGTTGTTTTGTTTTTTTATTGTACATATTTCCAAAATAAATTCTCCTTATCCTCATCCTTCCAATTAGTCCCATAACTCCCCGCACAACCGCCGCATATCATGTTGCCCGTTTGCAGCCCTCTGCTGTTCCTCAAGTTTACGCTAAAACTTAAAACTATGGGGAGCGACATATTGCCGAGATAACATATATATAATTTAGTTACTCAGTTATTTCCGTATTCTATGAATATAAGAGCTTTAGAGAAAACGATAGCTTATTAATTAAGACTGACTTAAATATATAATATTGTTGATGATATACAACTTGTAAAACTTCGCTATTGACAAATATATTGATTGGGAAGTACTACCATGTGAGTAATATTACTGTAGAAATACTTAACAGATACAATTTTCCTAAATAATTGGAAGTAATTAAACATAATCGATGATAGAGATACGCTACCCAGACTATATAATTCCTCGCTAGTAAATACAATATATAGGCTTTGCCAGAATATATTATGATGATTTCGTGAATATACTTTTCGTAAAAAGATATATTATAATTTATTTTGTACATTTAATTAAGTAAATATGATATATATAATAAAAACACTATTTCAACATATGTATACATTTTGAATGATAGGTTATACATCTGCGGTGACTGACTCCAGCCACAGTTCTTTGAATTAACTCGTACTAGTGAGACGTGTTTTGTAAATCGTGCGCAAAATCTTTACTTATCTACACGTAGGCCTACTTCTGTTTAGTAATTTGCCTACATACAGTAGGCTACACTACTTAAAATCATAATATATTATTTACTTATAAGTCATTAAACTTGTTGCGGCGATACATCTGTGTTGTAGAATTGGCCTACTATAAAGTAATCAATTCATATCGATAAATGGAGTTCTTCGTAAACAAGGACTCTTGCCTAACTTCATTGGTGGTGTATGGATTAAGCTACAACCCACCAAAATGTACATCTGTGAAGTATCCCACAGAGTTAAAAATTAAGGTACAAAATACTGTTAAAAAACTATTTAGACGGAAAAAATTCATAACTCAGAAAAAAATCACTTTAAATGAGCATAACTGGGTTTGGGAAACATTAACTAAGGAAAAACAAAAATATTTGAGGTATCAATTCGACTCAGAGTTGCTCTTGCGTCTCCCACTTGGTACACACCTTGTACAGTGTAAGTGGAAGTTGGGGCGCCGGACCGTTCACAAATTCATTGTTGATGTGAATTATCACCACCCCGCTGAGGGGGTGGATGTTCCTGAGGGGACGGATGTTCCTGAGGGGGTGGATGTTCCTGAGGGGGTGGATGTTCCTGAGGGGGAGGATGTTCCTGAGAGGGTGGATGTTCCTGAGGGGGTGGATGTTCCTGAGAGGGTGGATGTTCCTGAGGGGGTGGATGTTCCTGAGGGGGTGGATGTTCCTGAGGGGGAGGATGTTCCTGAGAGGGTGGATGTTCCTGAGGGGGTGGATGTTCCTGAGAGGGTGGATGTTCCTGAGGGGATGGATGTTCCTGAGGGGATGGATGTTCCTGAGGGGGAGGATGTTCCTCAGAGCGTGGATGTTCCTGAGGGGGTGGATGTTCCTGAGAGGGTGGATGTTCCTGAGGGGGTGGATGTTCCTGAGGGGGTGGATGTTCCTGAGGGGGTGGATGTTCCTGAGGGGGAGGATGTTCCTGAGGGGGTGGATGTTCCTGAGGGGGTAGATGTTCCTGAGGGGGTGGATGTTCCTGAGGGGGTAGATGTTCCTGAGGGGGTGGATGTTCCTGAGGGGGTGGATGTTCCTGAGGGGGCGGATGTGGCTGGTGGACCTTCCATCAGTCAGGTACGGTACTGTGAAAATAAAAAACGACTTCAAAGGGCAAAAGACTCCATCAGTCAGGACATAGTAAATCAATATATGATGCTATACCCCGACACAACAAAACGACCGGAGGGAATGACACCCACACAGGTTCGCCGCTGGAGACAGCAACAACGTCGGCGATACACTATCAACGCAGCAAAATGGTGGCGTGAGCAGGATGAAGGGGGTGGCCAGGTTGAAGGAAGTGGCCAGGTTGAAGGGGGTGGCCAGATCAAAAGGGGTAGCCAGGATGAAGGGGGTGGCCAGGTTGAAGGGGGTGGCCAGGTTGAAAGGGGTGGCCAGGTTGAAGGGGGTGGCCAGGATGAAGGGGGTGGCCAGGTTGAAGGGGGCCTCCTGGTCTGCTGTCAGTCAGCTGATGGAGCTTCTATCAGTCAGGTACGGTACTGTGAAAATAAAAAACGACTTCAAAGGGCAAAAGACTCCATCAGTCAGGACATAGTAAATCAATATATGATGCTATACCCCGACACAACAAAACGACCGGAGGGAATGACACCCACACAGGTTCGCCGCTGGAGACAGCAACAAAGTCGGCGATACACTATCAACGCAGCAAAATGGTGGCGTGAGCAGGATGAAGGGGGTGGCCAGGTTGAAGGAAGTGGCCAGGTTGAAGGGGGCCTCCTGGTCTGCTGTCAGTCAGCTGATGGAGCTTCTATCAGTCAGGTACGGTACTGTGAAAATAAAAAACGACTTCAAAGGGCAAAAGACTCCATCAGTCAGGACATAGTAAATCAATATATGATGCTATACCCTGACACAACTAAACGACCGGAGGGAATGACACCCACACAGGTTCGCCGCTGGAGACAGCAACAAAGTCGGCGATACACTATCAACGCAGCAAAATGGTGGCATACTCAGAACGCAAATGGAAAGGGAGCCCGTGGAAACTGATTAAATATTTTGTACAAAAGCTTTTTATTCTAGATATGTATTGATTTTTCTTTTTTGTCGTCATTTGTTTTACTTTTGTTTTTGAAGGTTATTAATTATCAAATATCACATATTCTACATGTATTCTTATTTTAATTAATGCTAATAACTATTTGTTCTATGCATGTTTTTTATTTTGCTTAATAATGTTTTTTTTTTAAAGGATGCTAGTTTCATAATAATATGGCATATATTGCATTAACCCTAATTCTGTAATGGCGACGTCTTTTATATTTTATTCTAGCTATATTTACACGTTTTTGTATAGTTTAAGAAGGATCTGCGGTAGTAAATAGGCTTAAGTGAGAAAGTTTGAAGCCTGTTAATTACTGGAGACCATTTTAAGCTTCGTAAAATCGTCTAATAGTAGCTAGAATAAAGTTAAAAGAACTGCATTAACAAGAATTTACATTATACTATTTTACAGAGCTAGGATTTACATCTGACAACCATACACTCTATAAATCAATGGAATCAAACGGGCATATAAAAACATTTGGTATATAAAAAAAAAATCTATGAAAGTGAAGAAGACAACAGGCAGAACTGCCAGTGGTGAGTGCCTCCCCCGAGTTGATTGAGTGACAGGGCCAAAATCAAGGGACGTTCGAGCCAAAATGCCTGGACACACGGAGTTTGAAGCAATTTTAGTGGAAGGGGGAAAGACTGATTCTGGGAGAGAGTTCCAGAGCTCAGCTGTTGAAAAGAAGAAAGAAGATGGTATTTACCTCTCTATCCTGTGATAGAAGTGGTTAATTAATAGACCTTTAACCCCTTCTGTACCACCCCGTCCTTTTAACTTCATTCTAACTACTATTAGACGATTTTATTTGCTAAAAAGGGCCTCTAGCAAGTACCAGGCTTCGAACTATCTCACTGAACCCTTTTTTAAAGCAAGTGGTGACGACAATCTTACTATTGACCAAATCAAAGATGCAGGTGATGTAGCAGTAGCATTAAGGGGGGTCACCGGCTTTGTTTCTCTTTCTCTCATTTTCTCTCTTTCCCTGGCTTGTATCCATTCGTCCCCATTCAGCCAACTGTTTTAAGACGTTTATTCCCATCCAGGTGTCAATTTCTTCCTGGCGAGCGATAGCGAGCCAGCATTGTATGGAGAAGTCCGGCTTCGCCAGAGAAATTTTCTATCGAACAATGTACAAATTTAGCTTGCTGTCAAAACAAAAATATATATGTGCTGGCTCGCTACCACTCGCCAGGAAAATGTTGACACCTGGATGGGGATAAACGTCTTAAAACAGTAGGCTGAATGGGGCCGAATGGATACAAGCCAAAGAGAGAGGGAGAGAAAGAGAAAAAAGCGAGGTGGGCCCCTTAACAAACTAGCCAAACTATACACAAAATGTTTGCAACGTCGAAAGGTTCCTAAAGCCTGGAAAAATGCCTCCATTATTCTCATTCACAAACAAGGAGATGCTAAAGACCTGATAAACTATCGACCAATTAGCTTGCTTTCTGTTTAGTATATGAGGCGTATAGTAACATAGTGGCCTAAACGACACCATGCTATCGATCAATTAGCTTGCTTTCTGTTTAGTATATGAGGCGTATAGTAACATAGTGGCCTAAACGACACCATGCTATCGACCAATTAGCTTGCTTGCTGTTTAGTATATGAGGCGTATTGTAACATAGTGGCCTAAACGACACCATGCTATCGATCAATTAGCTTGCTTTCTGTTTAGTATATGAGGCGTATAGTAACATAGTGGCCTAAACGACACCATGCTATCGATCAATTAGCTTGCTTGCTGTTTAGTATGTGAGGTGTATTGTAACATAGTGGCCTAAACGACACCATGCAATCGATCAATTAGCTTGCTTTCTGTTTAGTATATGAGGCGTATAGTAACATAGTGGCCTAAACGACACCATGCTATCGATCAATTAGCTTGCTTGCTGTTTAGTATGTGAGGTGTATAGTAACATAGTGGCCTAAACGACACCATGCTATCGATCAATTAGCTTGCTTGCTGTTTAGTATATGAGGTGTATAGTAACATAGTGGCCTAAACGACACCATGCTATCGATCAATTAGCTTGCTTGATGTTTAGTATATGATGCGTATTGTAACATAGTGGCCTAAATGACACCATGCTATCGATCAATTAGCTTGCTTGCTGTTTAGTATAGGAGGCGTATAGTAACATAGTGGCCTAAACGACACCATGCTATCGATCAATTAGCTTGCTTGCTGTTTAGTATATGAGGCGTATAGTAACATAGTGGCCTAAACGACACCATACTATCGACCAATTAGCTTGCTTGCTGTTTAGTATATGAGGCGTATAGTAACATAGTGGCCTAAACGACACCATGCTATCGATCAATTAGGTTGCTTGCTGTTTAGTATATGAGGCGTATAGTAACATAGTGGCCTAAATGACACCATGCTATCGATCAATTAGCTCGCTTGCTGTTTAGTATATGAGGCGTATTGTAACATAGTGGCCTAAATGACACCATGCTATCGATCAATTAGCTTGCCTGCTGTTTAGTATATGAGGCGTATAGTAACATAGTGGCCTAAATGACACCATGGCCGAAACGGAGTTAAGTATGGCATCGTCTTCCCAAACCCTTCTACTACCCCGGGAAATCAACAAGAAGCGTAAGCGCCACTCCGGCAGGGTGTCAAACGAAAGCCGAGTCTATTATTGTGAATCTTTATTATTTTATATGTAAAGATAGAATTAGGGTTTATAGTTCAAATTATGTCTTTGGAAGTGATAAAATAGTTAAAACAAAGCTATTTCATGTTAATTTTCTAGTATTTCTTCTCATATTCCTTCAAGGCTTCCACAAAATTACTCCGGTTTGACACCCAACATGGTCGAAAATCCCACTAAAATTGTCACCAACCGGATAGGCAGAACACTGTAGATTCAAATCAGCCAAGAGAACAAGAAGGGTTCCGAAGTATGGGCTCACAAACTATGCACCTATAGTCTATTCGATGTAAGTAGGCGAGAAATCATGACCTCTACCCTCTGTAACTCAAAAAGGGCAAGAGCAAATTGGCTGTAAATTCCCACATCTATTTCTTGACTGACTCTTTACAAATGGTAGAAATATTAGCTCGATTACTCTAGTCGTTGTTGAGTTACAGAGGTTAGAGGTCATGATTTCTCGCCTACTTACAGCGAATAGACTATAGTAGGTCTCAAATTTATTTCGGAAACTAGACGTTGGTTTGGTATGTGATCACAAAGGTCATACCAAACAGTATCCCAGGATTTTGTAAAGACAATTGGTAGCAAATGAATTGATGCATCTCTGCAACTCACTGGTAAATGGCCTTGTCTTGAAACCATTTAAAAATACTGGGAGCGCTAGTATCTTTAACCCGGGAGCTGCGGGGAGACTCTTAAGAGTTCCCCCGGCGCACTGCGGGAAGACTCTTAAGAGTCAGAGAAAATAAAAATCAACTTTTGACATCGAAATTTTTTTTTTTTTTATATTTTTTTTTTTTTATTTTTTTTTTTTTTGGCCCCTGGGCCATGCAAAATCTCAGTCCTCTACCTCCCCTCCTTCCCCACTTTCCTCCTCTCCTTCAGTTATCACCTATTTTCCCTGTTATTCCCTTATTCTGAGGTATATTTTCGTGCTAACATTAGAAATCCGATTGGAGGGTGTGGTCATCACTGATAGCAAGCGAGTGCAAGAGAGAGAGAGAGAGTATCGATCGACTGTGTCTCAGTGGCCTTGGGGGAAATTGGCGGGAAAGCAGATTGCCTCACCCATACATTATACAACTCGCGGGCTATATCTCCGATTTTGACCATCCAAACGCTGTTTTCACTCGTTTTATTGTTGTTTCAGGTTAATACCTTTATAATCAACCCATAATAGGCGCATATGGATAAATATTAATGCTATTAATGGCACAATGAATATTTTAGTGACGGAAACACCTCAAATACGTCAGCACAGGGGGACGTTTCCAATTACCCCCATGCGCACTTCAGAGGTTAAGGGGAGTCACTGTTTTTTTTTAATCTTTTTCTCCTTTTCTCTTTTTCTATGGCTTGCATCCATTCGGCCCCATTCAGCCAACTGTTTTAAGACGTTTATCCTCATCAAGGTGTCAATTTCTTCCTGGCGAGCGATAGCGATCCAGGATTGTATGGAGAAATCCGGCTTTGCCAGAGACATTTTTCTATCGAAAAATGTACACATTTAGCTTGCTGTCAAAACAAAAATATATATATGCTGGCTCGCTACCGTTCGCCAGGAAAATATTGACACCTGGATGGGGGTAAGCGTCTTAAAACAGTAGGCTGAATGGGGTCGAATGGGTACAAGCCAAAGAGACAGGGAGAGAAATAGAAAAAAAGCGAGGTGGGCTCTCTTAAGATGAACAACTGGTCCTTCTGCCTAGGTATCGATATCACTGTTGTTGAGAGAGTCTATTATAACATATAATAGGCCGAGGCTATGAACAACATTGCGGTCTGACCCACACACTATATATATATATATATATATATATATATATATATTTTCAGAGAGAGAGAGAGAGAGAGCGAGAGCGAGAGAGAGGGGGAATAGATAGAGAGAGAGAATAAATAAATTGGTGCAACTTCAAATACCTTCCCACATCCGTAAATAACCTACCTCTATTTCACCTTTAAATATACCTCCAATTTCCCTTTCATATTATCTCATTTTTCTCAGAAGACCTACAGTATATCACTGAAGTTCCTCAGATGTAATTTCCTTTCGACGCAATCCAACGTTATTTCCGTGTTTCCATTGTTATCAGTATTTCCTCCTCAATAAATTACTGTAGATACGGTCTCCACTTTGCATCAGTTGACATTATATTTTCTAATCTTTATACACGAACAATATACCTTTCTTGTAATATTTGAGGGATATTTCAAACTCCACCTAAGTATGATTTTTTTGGAGGTTTGACAATGTTCGTAGGAGGGAATGTGATTGTGGTTTATCATTCGTATTACTGGGAACTGTGTGTGTGTGTGTGTGTGTGTGTGTGTGTGTGTGTGTGTGTGTGTGTGTGTGTGTGTGTGTGTGTGTGTGTGTGTGTGTGTGTGTGTGTGGTGTGTTGAGTGTGTGTGTGTGTGTGTGTGTGTGTGTGTGTGTGTGTGTGTGTGTGTGTGTGTGTGTGTGTGTGTGTGGTCAAATGGATCACACTTGAATTCAGTGAGACATGCGCTTATATCCTGTACAGCTTGTTCATCCTTCTTCATTTTACTCGACGAGCAATCAGCATGCTTCTCTATTCCTTGTTTCTTGCGATTAGCATGGCGATGGACCTTTGTTCTCACCCGATTGATGTTATTCACATTCCGAGTGTTTGAAAGGAGCTGCTTTTCATTGTTCAGAATGGCCAACCAACCAGACTTCAGCTTAGAGCCCTTATTCATTGTTGACTCTATCCATATGTCGAGGGCGACACACGAATATGGTTTTCCTGTTATTGACTGTGCAAACATACCACTCTCCATGAATGCAGCCTGATCGACAGGAAGGGTATCAAGCACTGCGGTGAAATCTGGGAGATGCTGACCATACTTGTCATTATCATAGATTTGCATCAAAGGAAGCATGAGCTTGAGTGAGGACTTGAACTCAGTCCAGTTGCTTGTTCTGATTGCATGGATATTTTGAGTTAGAACCTCAACCATTTCCATGAATGACATCCAGTATTCTGCTTGGGCACCCTCAAAGTCCTTGAAGAGAGCATCAACGAGGTCCTTCAGCTCAGCATTTCTCTCTAGCTCTGCATGTTCATCTGCAAGTTCCTGTGCATCAATCGGATGTCGAAGCTTGGCAAGGGATGCCTTTACTTCTTCAGATAAAGGGGAATCTTCCAAACGTTTGTCTATGACATGGTGGACCAAAGTCTCGTAGAATAGTCGCAAGCAGCGAACCCCACGCTTAACATGTTTTCCACGAAGGGCCTGATCAACAGACCCGTCTGTTGTGCAGTGAGGCAATGGCTGCATCCATCATACCACTTCATGTCCTCACTGGGTGTGACCACAACTCTGGCTTCTATGGAGCAAGCAAGAAGCTCATCACAGATCGTCTGGAGAAGTCTAAAGAGGCACACGACCTGCTAGCAGCATGTGGTACACAGCTCCTAGTCACAGAACAGGTCATCAGTGATTTGGAGCGGTTTGTCATTCGATATGTCTATGGTGATACCAAAAGCAAGACCCTGGGAGATGCGAGGGCAGCGAAGTGGAGAGCTCAGAAGAAAAAAAGCACTATCCGACTTGTGCCTGACTTGGACAGTCTCCGTCCACACTTGGAGCGTGCAAACTATCTTGCATATTTGCAAAAGCATTACCAGCTCCAAAGTCACCCCTCACCGATCGGCCATGCATGGCATCTTGTAAATGGCCTATGTCTGCCTGTCCGTTCAACCCAGCCCCCACTTCCCCCATCCATACCACTACCTACAAATCCGCAGGCAGAGAACAACAGTGATGATAGCAGCGAAAGTGAGGACAGCGATTCTGATAGTGGCTCATACAGTGAATCATGTAGTGACAGTGAAGTGGCAGATTAGTATGTACAATTAGTATAATACAATACAATAACAATACAATATACAATATAAAATACAATACAATAACCATTCCAGTGGATTTGTAATGCCAGAATTAGTGAAAAAGGACACCTCATTCGTCCTTGTAGCTCATCTGATGCCAGAGATATTACATTTCATGTTTTTCAAGATGGCGTTGGTGGCCATTTTGAATATTGGGCTCCAGCAGAGTTAGCCGTCATTTTTCAGAGGGGCATAGGAGCTAATTTTCCTTTAATCATGGTTCAGGTTGTCAAATCCATCGAGAGAATAAGGTAGGAACAAAATGGTCACGGATTCCAAGCAAATGACCCTACTATAACTGAATAAATATTATTATTATTATTATTATTATTAACTGATCAATACTTTCACTCGCCATTCATTAATTCATAGCTCTTAGATTGTTCTTTTCTTTCTTTCCTTTTCCCTCTTTCTCTGGTTTGTATCCATTCGGCCCCATTCAGCCAACTGTTTTAAGACATTTATCCCCATCCAGGTGTCAATTTATTCCTGGCGAGCGATAGCGAGCCAACATTGTATGGAGAAAAATCCGGCTTCGCCGGAGAAATTTTTCTATCGAAAAATGTACAATTTTAGCTTGCTGTCAAACAAAAATATATATATGCTGGCTCGCTACCGCTCGACACGAATATATTGAAAACCTGGATGGGGGTAAACGTCTTAAAACAGTAGGCTAAATGGGGCCAAATATATAGAAGCCAAAGAGAGAGAGAGAGAAAGAGGAAAAAGCGAGGTGGGCCCCCTTAATTCATAGAGCTTTTGGATTTTTTTTTTCCTATGCAAGATATGAACGATGCAGAAGGGATCAACACTCTCTGGTCCGACGTCTTTAACCTATCAAACTAATAAGGCATTCTCTCTTTCTCTCAAAATAATAAGCCATATTATTAACAAACACAGGGAACAACAGGGAAAGAGGGTTGTAGGAACGTTGAAAGCAGTAACAAGAAATAGGGTGGTCAGCATGGAAGTAAAGAAGTCCTTGCATGACAGTGTGGTAATCCCGACACTGACTTACGGAAGCGAAGCATGGACGTTAGAGGAGAGACTCAGACCAAGAGTGAGAGGGGTGGAAATTAGTTACTTAAGAAGTGAGTGCGGAGTTACATGGAGGGAAAGACAGACGAATGAGGAAGTAAGGAGGTGTGGTGTGGAGGTAGATGTGCTGGAAAGTGTGAAAAGGAACACCTTGAGATGGTTCGGCCATATGGAACGTATGGGAAGCGAGAGTATGACTAAGAGGGTGTACGAGAGCGAGTTGGAAGGACAGAGAGGGAGAGGTAGACCGAGAGAGAGGTGGAAGGATGGAGTGAGGACGTATATGGATGAAGGCAGTGCTGGTTGGGAGGAGGGACGTCGACTGACTGGGGACAGAGGTGCATGGGGGCGGTTCGTTCGTGGCCACCCCTTCGGGGATCACGGCGTCAGGCAATAGACAGATAGATAGAGACAACACATATTATTCTCTCTCTCAATCTTATTATAATAATCCTAATTAAAGTTGCAAGCAACGTTGTGCGGGGTTGCACGCAGGGTATTGTGTTGGATACAAGGGCTGTGCCACATATATCAAAATATCATGTATCTTATCGGGCATGGAGAAAGTACAGAAGGAATATAGTGTAACCATTTTGGCTATGGCCCCTTAGACCATTAAGGAGTGTGACCATTTTGGTTAAAGCTATTAATCCTGTACGAGTTGTTGTTGTTGTTGTTGGTCCCTAAGCTGCCTGGCCGAACAGCCCCGAGTCCCTGAGGAAGGCCATGGCCACGATCGGGCTTTCCCACAGAGCTCTCATTGAGTGTAGATTGTGTTGTTGGCGTAAGTGGTTGTGTGAAATGCAGTCTTCTATGATGTGTTTAATGGTATGGGGTGCTGTGTTACATCCCGGGCAGGCGTCGACAACGGAGTCATCCAGTCTCTTCTGATAGCTCAGGAGAGCTGGATGGTGTCTGCATCTCAGCCTGGCCAGGTGGACTCTGTCCTCGAGAGGAAGGGAGGATTCAGAAGGATGGATTTCGGGAGGTCGTGCTTGCAGCTGCGTGTTGTCTGTGAGTGAGTGGATGGATCGGCGAGAGATATGAGTATGGATGTGCTTCTGGAAGTTGGTTAGGAGTGGGCAGGGAGGGAGAGAGGACAGTAATTGTGTGTGTTACTGTGTGCTGGGTGTTGTTTTGATATTTCTTGGTGTCTGTGGGTGTGTTGCCATGTAGTTTAGTGGGTGGTCTTGGTTCGTGGAGGCTGCTGCCAAGAATTGAGTGCCTCTCATGTCCAGATGGTCTTTGACTTTGAGGATTTTGGTTTCTTGATGTAGGTGATCTGTGGGTGCAGTAGCACCCACAGATCGGCCGAGGAACCAGTCGTTAGCCCCCAACATCACCGGAAGCAAGATAACCAGGACCAGACCCACAAATACTATTCAAGATTCATGTTACTAGTACTAAGTGTTATAGTACCAGTTCGACATTCACTTATTAACTTTTCTATGAAGTGGCTATAACTTGCCCAGTGTAACTCATATTTAACCATTCCATTTGGGACGACTAAGCGTATCAGTGTTAATTAATTAACAGGCGACATTGACTCTCGTAATACCTTATTCAGATATTAAAACCCTAGTGATATCTAACGTTCGCCCACTGATTTGTGTTCTACGTATTTCTGTCATAGGAATATAAATCTTAGATCAGTACCCCCTTGAGGTTACTAGAATTGCCGTGTTCAGAAATATACGCGTATCTAATTCTAACTGTGAGCTGCTACTTGGGCACGCGACCTGCCAGAAAGAAATCTAATTAGTGAAATTGAATACATAAATACGTTGAGGTCTTCCAGTATAATAAACCTTGCTAACTAAATCCGTGATCAGAAGAGTATACCTGAACGTTGGAAGTGGGAGACTAGGCTCCATCCAGATCCGCTACTGCTAGCAGTTCCCTTCTATTATTTGTTTTGTACGAGTCTTACTATCTTTCTATGCTCTTTATTCACCAGTCTCTTCGGAGGCGTGGGTTTGAATCCCACCGCTGCCACCAATGAAATGCTAGGTTTTTCCAGGTTAAATAGGAATGAAATATCCCCAGGCCCACTTTAGGATCAACCTTTCCTGGTACCTGGCGCGGGGTACGAACCTCTGAAGGAAATTTAACCCTCCTAAAAACCCACAGGGTTTGAGATGTCTTGGGTGGGGTTCGAACCCTGGTTAGTGACGCACCACCATCACCACCAGGCCCGCGCGCTAACCCACTGTACTACCACGGACGTACAAAAGTATAGCAACCTTAGTCCGATTTTTAAGAACCAGGTGATAGTCTCGTGGTGTTTTCACGTGATGAGTTTATTGGACTTACCATCCACGACTATTTTACGCTATACCTGACGTCAACTCGGTAGTACATTGGGTGTTGAGTGCTTGGATTTGTTGTGTGATGTCTTGTGTGTGGGGTGCTGGGGAGTGTTTCAGTATGTCGCGTTGTCTGATGAGGTTTTGAATTTCTGGTGTGAAGTTGGGGTTGTGTCTTTTTCTGTTACCTCTTGGAATGTGTTTCTTGTCAGCGTTTTGGATAGTTTTATTGAGTATGTGTACAGCATTGTTGATGTTAGTGATGGGTGTACTGTTTAGAGTTGTGAAGTGTTGTTCTGTCTCATTTGTGAATGCTTCCCAGTTAGCTCTTTTATAATTGGTGTATGTGTGTTTGTGGCTAGCTGGGGTGAGTCTGGTTTTGGTGGTGATAATGATCGGGAGGTGGTCAGAGCCTAAGGTTCTGACCACCCTCCAGAATGTTGTGGGGGCGAGTTCTGGGGAGCAAAGGTGATGTCTGGAGATGATGGGTAGGCTTTCGTGCCATTTAGGTGTCGATTTTATCCTGGCGAGCGATAGCGAGCCTGTAATTTAAGAGTAATCGGCCTTCGGCCGGGACATTTTTCTACCGAAAAATGTACAAATTTATCTTGAGAGGGGGTCAAGGGGGTGAAATTTTAAGATTACTGGAGGAGTAGGAAACAATCTAGAAACCTCCCCTTAAATCCATGCCCATCTATAACGATCAGTGTAGACACATACAGTATAGCTCAGGATACGGATACGGTCCACAGACGACTCAACCAGTAGATTATTTCAACCAGTAGATCTCAACCAGCGCCACATCAACCAGTGCTTTCAATTCTAACCTAACCTAACTTAACCTATAACTTAACCTAAGCTAACAGTATTGCTTTAGTTGGGGGATGGTTCACGTTTTGGTCGATTATTTTCATTTATTAAATATATTTTTTTAGTTTCCTCCCTAGACCTTCATCAAACTTTAAAAAAAAAAAAAAAAAAAAAAAAAAAAAAAAAAAAAAAATCCAAGATTCTCTTTCAAGATAAATTTGTACATATTTCGATAGACAAATGTCCCAGCCAAAGGCCGGTTTCTCTTAAATTACAAGCTAGCTATCGCTCGTCAGGAAAAAATCGACACCTAACTGGCATGAAAAGTCATAATATTGACAAAGAAATCGGACGAAAAGTCTTAAAATCGCCAAAACTAATGGGCCGAAAGTCTTAAAATCTGAAAACTAATGTGGCGCAACATGAAGAAGAAGGGGGACCATAAAACGACCCATCTCCCCTTAACGACCCATCTCCCCTTAACCTATAACCTAACCTAAGCTAACAGTATCGGTTTAGTTGGCACTGGTTGAGAGCTACTGGTGGAAACGACCCATCTCCCCTTAACCTATAACCTAACCTAAGCTAACAGTATCGGTTTAGTTGGCACTGGTTGAGAGCTACTGGTGGAAATGGTCTACTGGTTGAGCTACGGAGTCCTACGTTATTAACCCCTTCGGTACCGGCGACGTCTCTTTAAGGGGGGATGGGCCGGTTTTCTGGACCACTTTCTCCCTCATGTTTAGCCCCATTAGTTTTCAGATGTTAAGATGTTTGCCCCATTAGTTAGTCGATTTTAAGACCTTTCGCCCCATTTCTTCCGTCAATATTTAGACCTTTCGTGCTATTTAGGCGTATTTTTTCCCCCTGGCGAACGATAGTGAGCCTGAAATGTTGGAAGAACCGCTACCGAAAAAATGTACAAATTAATCTAGAAGAGGGATCTAATGGATGTTTTTTTTGTATTTGATGGAGGTCTAGGGAGGAAACTAGAAAACTAATGAATACATGCAAAAGTCGCCCAAAAAGTGAACCATCCCCCATAAGTTTATTTTAGCTAATTTAGAAGATTTTGTGCAGCTTAAAAAGGATTTGTGGTAGTGAAAAGGGTTAAATGAGATATTTCAAAGCATGTTAATTGCTGGAGGCCCTTGTTAAACTGAATACAATCGTCTAATAGTAGCCAGAATAATATTAAAAGGACGGTGCCGGTACAGGAGAGTTTAAAGCCGCGAACCAAAGCGGCTGCATTAGTTGTTGTGATATGGTTGTGATGAATATTCAGGGAGTTTGGTTGGGTTCACACACTTGTAACCCTCTATCTTTACCTGGACGATCACGGTAACTTATCCTAACCTATCTTAACTTAACCTCAAGCTTTGTGTGTTCAGACATTTTGACTCTAATGTACCTTGATTTTTTTGTTTATCACTCATTAATTTTGAAGGTATAGTCGTTACGGACAGCTTTGCCCTTTGTCTCCTAGCAACAAATAAAAATAAAATAGAATAAAATATAATAATAATAATAATGATAATAAATAAATAAATAAATAAATAAAAAGTAAACTAACGTAACCTAACCTAACCCTGCCTTAGAACAGTTAGGCAAAGCTAGGTTGGGTAGGGTTTGGATAATATTATGTGACCGTCCTGGTAAAATAAAGAGTAGGGCGAGCGCATGAACTTCAGCAAACTTCAGGAATATGCTGTGGATTATAAATGGACCGTGGTAGCAAAGGTAATGATTGTAGCGTACATCACCCACGGAGACTCACAAATATATACAGCGCCTCTCCCTAGCACGTCACATCTGGAAGTGGGCGTTAAAGGGGTAACACAAGAGAGCTTTTATCGACAATTTTCGAGTCAAAAAAAAATCCGATAACATTTCTGGGATTTTGTGTTACTAGTATCGAAAAGTAGATATAAATGGAGCAATTTAGGTTACCTAATTAAAGGCTTTAATACATGCACACATGACAAATATGCATTCATGATTGTCACCCAAAGGTGGTTAGGGAAACAGGGTTACCTCCAACTGCAACACAACAGTTACGTGGGAGTCAACGGTTCCAGTAACACATTACCACCTCCAAGGAACTAACATAAAATATAACGAAGTGTGTCTTTAGCTTTTAGAGTCCCTTCCTTACTAACAAGTATTTTTCCCTTCAGGAAAGCAATACACACCCGTACTATCCTTAGTTATCACCTATTTAATATCCTTTGTTTACGATTGGACACTCTGGTATACCAACGTAACTAAAAGATATTTCTATCTATCTATCTATTGCCGGACGCCGTGATCCCCGAAGGGGTGGCCACGAACAAAATGCCCCATGTACCTCTGTCCTCAGTCAGTCGACGTCCCTCCTCTCATCCAGCACCGCTTTCACGCTTATACTTCTTAACTCCATCCTTCCACCTCTCACTCGGTCTACCTCTCCTTCTCTGTCCTTCCACCTCACTCTCGTACACTCTCTTAGTCATTTTCTCGTTTCCCATACATGGCCGAACCATCTCTAGGTGTTCCTTTTCACACTTTCCAGCACATCTACATCCATACCACACATCTCTCGTACTTCCTCATTCGTCTGTCTATCCCTCCATGTAACTCCGCACGCACTTCTCAAGTAAAGATATTTAATAGTAGGAAATTCACTGATAGGACAACACCCGTCGTGAATATACTATAACTTAGTGACTTTCAAATATAGAATAACTATTGTTTACCGTGATCCCAGTCGGCAGCGCGTACCACAAGCGCCGCCTGCTGGGAGGATCAGATGGCCGTACTGGAGAGATAGGACAGGTAACAGAGATAAGGTTATGATCGGAGGAGCCTAATAGTCAAGGATGTTGGGCTGATCTCCAAGGCAGTCAGGGATACAAGTAGGTTGCTGGACTAACTGCTCTAGATTTCTGCGATCAGAGAGATAGCCCCATATTTTACATATTTTATGGTAACATCGCTAGACCTTCATCAAGTTAAAAAAAAAAAAAAACACACACCCCTTAGATTTTTTTTTTTTTACATTTTAATTACAGGCTCGCTATCACTAGTCAGGAAAAATCGACACCTAAATGGCACGAACGATCTTTATATTGACAACGAAAATAGGGCGAAAGGTCTTAAAATCGGAACGAACGTCTTAAAATCTCAAAGCGAATGAGGGAGAAAAATCAACTACCTTCCCCTTCAGTAATAAGATATGGTGGGGAATACTAATACTTTTAAAGTGCATGAAGAGATTGGCCGAAATAAAATGTCGTAGATTTGTATAGATTATAATTATAGTCTTATAGATTTTTTTCTCGACATATTTAACAACATCTAACATACTCGTATTTCACTTTACTACCTTTCTTTCTTTCCCGTGTCTTTCTTCCTTTCCGTTTATCTATTTTCTTCTTTCCTGTCTTTCTTCACTCTTATTCTCTGCCTGCTATTGTTATATTCCTTCCTTCCTTTATTATTGACATTCGTTCCTTTTATGTCTTTCTCTCTCCTTTTCATTATTTATTTTTGGCATTGATAGTGTCACCTTTTTCTCTATATTGTACTTATATATTATCTAGGCTATTATAATTCGCCTTTTCATTCATCCTTTCCTTTTATCAGGTAATATTTTACTTATGCTTTCCTCCTCCTCCTCCTCCTCCTCTCTCTCTCTCTCTCCGCATCTTCTGGCCACTCTCCTTGCTAAAATAAGGCCACATTACTTAATCAACACAGACGTGCAGACACCAACATGACCTCACCTTACTCACACACACACACTCTCTCTCTCTCTCTCACACACACACACACACACACACACACACACACACACACACACACACACACACACACACACACACACACACACACACACACACACACACACTACATGCACGACCTTCTCTCTTACTCTTAAGCTTACTCGCTTATTGGTCTGTTAAGTGTGATCTCCAAGTTTGCTGATGCCATTAATCTTGGAATGAATGTGGAAGTTGAATAGCTCAGGATGGATCTTAACAGACTAGGGGAATAGTCTGAGACAAGATATATGCCATTAATTTAAAAAAAGTACAATGTGATGCATATCAGCCAAGCAAAGCCCAAGTCTCCTCACTATTGAGAAAGACTGGAAGTGACTGACTTGGAAAAGGATGCGAGTGTTCTCATTAGCAGTGAATTAAAGTTTTACAAGCAGTGCATTGAAGTAGAGAGGAAAGCTCGGAAACTATTACTATATTAAGAGACTATTTCAAGTGTAGACATAAGGAAATAGTCCTCACACTCTTCAACGCTCTAATACGGCCTCTCCTAGAATATGTTTGTTCAGTTCTCGTCTCCAGCACGAAGGACAGATATAGAGGGACTAGAAAAAGTTCAAGCTAGGGCTATAAAGGTTATTCCATCGATTAGAAGACTGAGTTACAAGGACCGGTTGAGAGCTCTCGATCTCTTTTAGTTGAACACACGCAGGAAATGTAAGATTATAATAAACTGTTTAGTCTAAATATGAACACACAACCATGGCTATAAGTTGGAATTAAAAGAGCTCAGCATTAGTATGGATGGAAACTTTCTTATAAGATATGTTCTACCTGAAACAAACTTCCATCGGAAGTTGTAAGGAGCTCTTCAGAAGAGCAGTTTTAGAAGGGCTTAGATAGCAGTTTGCACACTATGCAATGCGCATAGTGCACTACACAATTTATTTGTTTCCACTTAAAATTACAGGGGTGGGCGTATACCACCTCCTCTACGTAGGGCACGTGGTACTCGTCTTGCATCACAATCCCACCCCTACTCTGTGCAACTCTCCAACCCAAGAGTGAAACGTTACTCTCAAACTTTCTTCTATTCAACAGCTGAGCTCTGGAACTCTCTCCCAGAATCAGTCTTTCCCTCTTCCTATGACTTAAATTGCTTCAAACTCCGTGTGTCCAGGCATTTTGGCTCGAACGTCCCTTGATTTTAGCCCTGTCACTCTTTCAACTATGGGGGAGGCACTCGCTGCGGGCAGTTCTGCCTTTGTCTCCCTCACTCACATAGAAAACAACAGAAAAAACAAAAACACATACTGTATATGACGTCATCCTACTGAGGGGGTTAACAGTTTTTGAGATTTCTTCAATTTACGTGAGTGGACTGGCCAACACCGTAAATGATCAATAAAGCTTGGAGGAGTTTATCGCTCATGGCAGTTGGAGAGTGAATGAGGGGAGAGGGGGGTGGGGGGGGGGGGGGCGGAGGATATATACAGAGTTCGGGCATTACGGGAATACTCGCCTCTCACATGATTGGCACCTTGCTATTCCACTGATTGATATCACTTTCTATATTATATAATATTGATATCCATTTATATTATAATTTATAATAATATTATTATAACTTGGCAGATTTACGCGGCGTTGCTTGTGTTAAATAAATATCCGAGACTGATTCACCCAAGTTTGAGTGTGTTAGGTGTAGGTGTGTAGAAGGGGGATACGGTCGAGGAACGGCGCCACCCTTACTGATTATGGTATATTTTGTATGCAGCAAAAACATGAAGTGATCAAAACCTCGAAAGCTTCATTCGATTATCTTGGGGCCTCGTAAGAGGTATGTACAGTCACGAGCATAAATGCTGTAACATCAACCAGATAACGTCAACTCCTTCATCACTAGGGGTTTATACTAAGCTGAATAAAATCGTTTGACGGTAGCTAGAATGAAATACAGAAATAATTGTGAGTTTCAATACAAAGTTTTGCAATACCTTTGGAGACAAAGGGTCGAAGAATATTTGGTTGGTGTCGCAGTATTTATGCTCGTGACTGTACAATCGCGCTAATAAGTGATGTCTCGGCACCAAGTATGTTTTGATCATTAATTGGTATCAGCAATATCTAAGCTTCATTTATTCATATCGAGTGAAATATACAAACATGTTCCTACACTAACCCACCCTATTCAACATTTGTCTTGACAGCCATTAATACAGCACAGAGCAAGCCAAACGTAATGAAAGCTGGGACATGACTTATTAGCGCGACCGTACAAGCTACTGAAAAGGCTACAGTTCCGAGGTTAGAGACATTAAAACATGTGATGGCTTTTTGGTACGGTGTGTGTGCATGTCTGCCTGCTGAGACCGGAACCTCTCCGAGTGGTCGGGGGAGTGCTGGAGGGACCTTAGTGATCCCTGGTCTCTGGGTCTTCTCCTGGGTGACTTAGATGTGTGTGAATGTGTGTTTTGTTTTTGTGCGTTCAATTTTTCTGTTGTGTTTGTGTTGGCTTTGTCTCGAGTTGGCCACCTCCAGAAAAAAGGGCAATGGGCCTGAGTATATACATACATACATTCCTACCTACCTACATACATGTGTAATATATGTTTGTGTACTTCTGTGTTCAGTGCCAGCCTTTTAACAAAAATCGTGTACACAGTAAGGATGGGACAGAAGACGTAACCCTTTCCCTGAAGTCCAGTCAAGTTCATAAAGCGCCTATTACCATTATTGGGGTGCAGTTCTGCCTTGTGTCTCCCTCACTCGCATAGAAAAAAGAAATCTATAACCAATTTAATTTCCAGTTACTTAGTTTGAAAAATTGGGCCATGTAAAGCCAAGAACAGCCAAACAAGCAATGGGAAATCCTATGTAAATGAATATAATGATAATTATCACTATTTTTTATGATCACATGTCATTAATCCATTATCATAACAAGAATTACATTAAAATAAGCTTAATGATAAATATGCAACACATGTTAATCGTATGTATGTATGTATGTACTCAGGCCCATTTCCCATTTTTTCCTATTTATTTTTTTATTTTTCCTGGGGGTGGCCGACTCGAGACAGAGCTCGAATAGGGACAACACAACACAACAGAAAACAACGAACACACACAAACAAACATACATTCACACACATCTAGATACTGTAATAATATTGAGGTAGACAAAAAGCAAAATATTTATATAACTGACTATAATGTGCAGGAAATACTGTAATTTGATCACTGAGCCACATGAACAAAGCTAAGTTTTCTATTACACCAAGTTCACACAAATTATCATCAGTATTTTGGAGAACGTGTTATATTGACATTAGCCTACCCTATTTTAGTCCATCCCGTAAATCCGTCGATATTGATGTATATACAAATGTTCCTTGAGAAGCTGAACCCCCCCCCCCCCAACTCATCCACTCTATTTGGCTGTCAACATTATTTTATATTTCACATCCTTCCAAAATTTTGATTCATACTTTGATAATTGTGACTGAGTATTGTGGCCATAAAAATAGGCAAACATAAATGTCCTATAACCTAACAGACACCGAACTAACGATATCACAGAATCTGATAGGCTTGTAATTGTATCTATTATTGCACCAAAGGATTTTTTTTTTCACAACTTAACCAGAGTGAGGGAGCTATGTAAATACTGGCAAATTAACATTCCAATTATAACTTGCTATTAACAAAGATAAATATGCAATGAAGAAATTCGCACCATACTGTCTTTAAGTGTGCAGGAAAAAAGGAATAATATAAAATCGAAGATAGAAATAAGTTCGGAACTCTCCACCACCACCAAGCCTACAACAACATCAGAGCTCCCGCCGACCACCAGGGTAGCTTGCCACCACCTGTAGGTGCAGGAGAGGAGGAGGAGAGGCTGGTGATTTTCTGGGGAGACGTGGGAGAAGCTGACGTGGGGACTCCATCTGGGGGACCATGATATTCCGATTGGTCCCCCAAACATCGCGCCCTGTGATAAGTGGACCCCACCCTCTTCAGGAGTCATTACCTTCACCTCCTGGCAACAACATCGCCCGAATCCACCATCATCTCCTCACCACCAGAGAGATTCGTCAGACCATCGACCAGGGGATCAACACCATTTCCTTCTTCACCTCCATCATCTCTCACCTTCACCAACATCAGCGGCCTCTCCACACTACGTGGCACTGCTGCTCCATAAAAAAAAAAAAACTAATGAAAAATAGCAAGGAGGACGGCCCTCCACCTTTTACTCTTCGACTTTGCTCTTCATTTCCACCTTCACTTCTCTTTAATACTTAGACCTCTCATCTCCCCAACCTATCTATTCCCCCCCCCAACCAACCCATAAGTTAATGCAAATAATATAAACAGTATGCATATATAACACAAACATAATAATAAATAAATAAAATAAACCCTTAAACGAAATACCTAAAAAAACATCCCTAGAAAGCTAAGAATACCCTCCTTAATAGAAAACGGGAAGGTTATGTAGAAGGACGAGGGGAACTATATAATTACTGGCAAGTCAGCAGTCCAAATGTCACTACCAGATGTGTGTGCTGACGGGAGAGAGAGAGAGAGAGAGATAATACAAGAGAGAGAGAGAGAGACAGAGAGAGAGAGAATACAATTGAAAGGAACAGTTAAGGAGAACAAAATGAAACAAAACACTTGAGACTAAAAGAGAAAAGGTGAACATGGAAAAGAAAGATAATGACAAGCCAGAAGTGAAGAGGGAGATAGTTAAAGATGGATATTAATACAAAAGAGGAAATACGGATACATTAAAATTGAATGGATGGAAGATTAAGGGGGATGTTTTTTTTTGTCTCCCTCATGTTTAGCCCCATTAGTTTTGATATTTTAAGACGTTCGTTCTATTAGTTTGGCGATTTTGAGACCTTTCATCCCATTTCTTTGTCAACATTAAGGCATTTCGTACAATTTAGGTGTCGATTTTTTCCTGGCGAGCAACAGTGAGCCTGTAATATAGGAGCAACCGGCCTTTGGCCGGGAAATATTTCTATCGAAAAATGTACAAACATATCTTGATTAACATGTCTTGGAGACGTTTGTTAAAGATTGGTGGAGGTCTAGGGAGGAAACTAAATAAATAAAAAACGAAAAAAAGTAAGCGAATAAATAGGCCTATCCCCCCTTAATCCTGAGTCATTTGACCAGTGACCATTTGACTGAAGGAGTGTAGTTAGCCTTCTCTGTACCAGCGAAGCATTTTTTTTAATTCTAGCTATATTTAGACGATTGTGTGCAGTTTAAGATGGATCTGTGGTAGTAGAAAGGGTTAAGTGAGATAGTTCGAAGCCTGTTAATTACTGGAGGCACTTTGTAAACTGAATACAATCGTCTAATAGTCGCCAGAATAAAGTTAGATGGACGGTGCCGGTACAGAAGGGGTTAATGATATCATATAAGCCCAGACAATGATGGGTTGTTTTTTGTTTATCAACTATAATTATCAACCCATTTATATTGTACCCACGCATATATGGTGTGAGAGATCGGCACACTATATTACACAAACCAACCCAAATATCCCACTTACGTTTAATCAAAGCCAACATATTGAGGAAATACAGTATAACCTCGCTTTGACTATTTGATTTCAGGGCATCCTTTTCTAACTATAATACATTCGTCTAGTGATTATACAGTATATACATACTTACATACATACAATTTATGAAAGCATATTATTTAGCTTCTTGTCAATTTGTAAATGTTAATGCTATCCCAGCCATACATGTAATCCTCGTATGGTCAATATCCAAGGAAAGATACTACTTCCGATTTTATCCATAGGATCTGCTCAAAATCCAAAAGAAAAATATATATTTATTTTAAGTGTGAGTAATAGGGAAGAAAGAAGAGAGCCGAGGAAAACTAAGTGCGAATATAGTGAAGGAGGGAAGGAAGGGGAGAGGCATGGTCGGTTTTTTTTTTTTTTTTTTTTTTTTAATTCTATGGGAGGTTACATAGTTATTTTCAATAGTTTGAGTAGTAGGGAAGAAAAAAAAAAGAGAGCCGAAGTCAACTAAGGCTGAATATAGTGAAAGGGGGAGGAAGGGAAGGGACATGGTAGTGTTTATTTGAATATTATTTTTTCTAAAAGTGTTTACATTCTTCTTTTAAGTATGAGTCGTAGCCATAGGGAAGAAAGAAGATATCCAAAGTAAACTAAATGCCGAATATAGTAAAGGAGGAGGAGGAGGAGGAGGTGGTGGTGAGAGGCAGCTTAAAGGAGAGATGAGCCGGTTTTCTGGACCACTTTCTCCCTCGTGTTTAGCCCCATTTATTTTTGAGGTTTTTAGTCGTTCGGCCCATTAGTTTGACGATTTTAACACCTTTTACCCCATTTCGTTGTCAATTTTAAGACCTTTCGTGCCATTTAGGTGTTGATTGTTTCCTGGCGAGCGATAGTGAGTCTTTAATTTTAAGAGGAACTGGCCTTTGGCCGGGACATTTTTCTACCGAAAAATTTACAAATTTATCTTGAGGGGTGGTCTAGGGGGTGTTTTTTAAGATTGATGGAGGTCTAGCGAGGAAACTAAAAATTATATGAATAACTGAATAAAAAGACCAAAAAAATAAAACCAGCCACTGTCCCCTTCACCACGGCTGCAGGAGGAAGATGACAAGGCGGTGATATAAATAGCTCGGGTGTTGGTGGTAAGCGGGAGGGATGAGTGAGGCAACAGAGAGCTACCGGTAAGTGCTGGAACAGAGACCAAGGATCATGAGGGGTCTCCAGCAAAAGATTCCCAGGTCCCGGATCTCCTGGAGAGGTTCCGGTCTCAGCAGGCAGACACGCAGCGGAACACACCACAATGCCTACCAACTTCACATCCAGGCAGAGCCCTTCATATAATTATACACTGGCTCCCCGGACCGGGCGCTTGACGGACTATTATCTAGTCCAACTGGCGCCCGACCCTAACTACCTATGACCACGTTATCACTCATCTATTCACAACCATTCTCCATTCATTCCTATTCATCACCCCTTCTCTTGCCTGTTCTTTACTCATCTCTCTATCTTCCAACGCTATTTTCACACCATCTCTCCATCTCCTCCGAGGTCTTCCTCTCAATCTATTTCCCCTTGTTTCCGACTCATATATTCTCTTTGTAAGCCCTTCATCTCCCATTCGTTCAACATGTCCATACCAGCATAGCAAAATAAGTAAATATATAAATAAATAAATAGAATAACAACAACCCACCGCATCTTTCACTGACTGTTCTGTATCAGATGCAGGTTACGAACATGAATTTGACTTCTCTCCAAACATTAACTATTTGATAGAAGGGTTGGAATTATAGTACACTGCAGCACCACATAAAACCAAGGACGTCAAGTGCACACCAACATAATGGTCATGCATGTTACCTGCGTCGTGTAGTTGCCGTCATATTATTTGCTCTTTATTTCTGCAATATTGTTAATGGGGGGATGGTGGGGATTTCTGCCCCCCTTCTCTCTCAAGCTTAACCTCATTAGCTTTCAGATTTTAAGACGTGCGGCCCATTAGATTGGCAATTTAAAGACTTCACCCTATTTCTTTGTCAATATTAAGACCTTTCGTGCCATTTAGGTGTCGATTTTTTCTCCTGGAGAGCGATAGCAAGCCTGTATTTTTAGGAGAAATCGGCCTTCGGTCGGGACATTCTTTTACCGAAAAATGTACATATATATTTCAAGAAGGGGTTCTTGGGCCTGTATTTTTAAGCTTGAAGGAGGTCTAGCGAGGAAACTAAAAAACAGATAAATATATAATTAAGTTGACCATGCAACAAACACAACCCCCCTTCACATAATACGAATAACCATAAATATCCCCCTACTGTGACTTGGGACTGTCTCACAGGCTATACCAATGTGCAGTTAAAATCAATAGTTCGCAGGTAATCAATAGTTCATCCATCTATTGTCACACGCCTCAATTCCCGAGGGGGTGGCCATGAATGAATCGCATCCATGTTTCTCTGTCATCCGTCACCCCTCCTCCCACCCAGCATCACTTTCACTCCTATATCTCTTAACTCCATCCTTCCATCTCATTCTCGGTCTGCCTCTCTGTCATTCCGCCTCACGCTCATACTCTCTTTTAATCATTCTCCCACTCTTCATACCACACCACACCACAGGATCGAACCACCTCAAGATATTCCTCTTCACACTTTCCACATCCACACTACATCGCTCTCGTAATTCTTTGTCTGTCTGTCTATCTCTCCATGTGACTCCAAACACACTTCTCAAGTAATCCATTTCGACCCCTCTCACTCTTGATTTATGCCTTTCCAAAAACATCCATGCTTCAATCCCGTACGTCAATGATGGGATCACATCGCTATCATGCAGTGACTTTTGTTTTCCCATGCTCTCCTCTCCAATCCTAGTAACTGTTTTCAATGTACCTACAACCTTCCTCTATTGTAGGGAGGAAGGTTGTGCCCTCTCTCAGACTTCATCCTTTAAAGTCCCGTCTGTACCCATTGCGCTGCCCAAGTAGTTAAATAAGCTGACATTTTCCATTACCTGGCCATTCAACCATAATTCATAGTTTGTGGCTGCATTCTTCTCAAAGACCATAACCTTATTCGTTAAGAAATTGTCCTTCAGTTTCCATTTCTCACACACAGTACCAAACATAATCATCAAGCACTACACCTCCCATTCATCATTACTCAATAAAACTATATCATCAGCAAACGGTAAACACAGGTAACTTGCCCTCACTCCCTTCCCTTATCCCAACATCCACTGCTCTTCCTTGTATGTCTTTCACGACTCCATGTCTTCATCAATCTTACTCATTAACTGTGCCATTTGAAGTTTTCCCTTTTCCTTGGCAGTATTCTTTGTTATGTGCATTTCTATAACTATATTTTTTATTAAAAACATACTATAACATTCCATGCCACTTGCATTCTATTCCAATTATTCAATTTAATTTTTGTTTAGTCTTTGCCCTGATTTTTCTTTACAGTACTCTCATATATTTTTCTTTACAGTACTCTCATATATTTTTCTTTACAGTACTCTCATATATTTTTCTTTACAGTACTCTCATATATTTTTCTTTACAGTACTCTCATATATTTTTCTTTACAGTACTCTCATATATTTTTCTTTACAGTACTCTCATATATTTTTCTTTACAGTACTCTCATATATTTTTCTTTACAGTACTCTCATATATTTGTCTTTACAGTACTCTCATATATTTTTCTTTACAGTATTCTCATATATTTTTCTTTACAGTACTCTCATATATTTTTCTTTACAGTACTCTCATATATTTTTCTTTACAGTACTCTCATATATTTTTAAGTGTCTGCCTTGCGGTGGAACGCAAGTATTTAAATGGGAGCGTATTACATGTTAGATTCGGTAATAATTATAGGAACCGTTATTACACCTCTCATATATTTTTAAGGTGATTTACTTACAGTGTACTGTATATAAGCGTGGGACTGTACAATCTCGAAGAATATTCATTGTAACTTTCCTGGTTAGGTTTGCATGAGTCAGACTTTACACTCGCACTTTTGGTTCTCACCCAGGCTCTGTACATGTGGTCGGAAGTTAAGATCACATGTTAGGGGCGTGTATGGAGAAGGGGAGTGAGAGGTTTGAAAGAGTTTTAGAGTACACTTAAGGGGAGATATCGACTTGAGTTATTTTTTTCTGGACCCCTTTCTCCCACATGTTAATCCCCATTGATTTGAGATTTTAAGACGGTCGCCCCATTAGTTTGGTGATTTTAAGAACATTGGCCCCATTTCTGTCAATTTTAAGACCTTTCCTGCCATTTAGGTGTCGATTTTTTCCTGGCGAGCGAAAGCGAGCCTGTAATTTAAGAGGAACCGGCCTTCGGTCTAGAAATTTTTCTACCGAAAAATGTACAAATTTATCTTGAAAGTGGGTCTAGGGAGTGTAATTTTAAGCTTGATGGAAGTCTAGGGACGAAACTAAACACCTCCCCTTAAGGGTACATCACACAGTCAGGAGTGCGAGCTAGTGGGAGTCTAACAGGAGTCTAACAGGAGTCGCTAGAATCACTAGGAGTCATCGAATTTCACCGCGAGCGAGTGGGAGTCTAACAGAAGTCACTAGGAGTCGCTAAAGTCACTAGGAGTCATCGATTTTCACCGCAAATAGGCCCTCGAGTCCGAATTGTCCCCTACTCCTAGTGACTCTAGCTCGCACTCCTGACTGTGTGATGTACCCTTTAGACACGAGTTATGGCGACGATCACAACCCCGGGAGATTCCCTCCAAACTTAGGGAATTCTCTTTGTACTATTTAAATCTACATTTGTTTGAATAAATCAACGTGGCTTGGATACCTGATATTTCCTTTACCTGAACAAGAGAGTAAAGGCTAAACGGTGGCAGCAATACTATTATTTAATAAGAATAGAACAATCATATCTATCTTATTTATCTATCAATCTACTAGAGAGCAGGACACAGAGAGCAGAGAACCTACCATGCAGTCTACTTCAATCAACCTAAACTACAATAAAACCAAATCTATAAATACTTAAGGAAACCTCCCAAACGGTTAACCCTTACTATAACACCATAAGGAAAGACACCCTCAGACTTCCTAACATGGTAACAACAAACCACTACATACCAGTGGTGTCAAAAGCATAACATACCATATACACACCCACACATATATATACACAGGTGTATATATATATATATACACACACAGGTATATATAACATAAATAAATACAAAATAAAACAAATAAACGAATACAAATATAATAAAAATAAAAGACGCTTGGTTGGGGTGAAGCGTCTTATACTAGCCAAACTAATGAGGTAAAACAGAAATCATCCAGAAAGACCACACATGGACTCCAATAAGACCACCCCCGGATAGGTAAGGTTAATATAAACAGCTGCGGAATGCATAATATAATATAATTAAAATTAGGGTTGGGTTTATAAGAGGCCTGCCGGGTAGGAGCTACAAATGCTATCCACATTCCTGGTCTTAATTGTCTTAAGGGAGGTAGTGGTTATTTTGTGGGCTATTTATTTATTAATTTTTGGGTCTATTTATTTATTTATTAATTTATTTTTTAGTTTCTTCGCTAGACCTCCATCAAGCTTCAAAAACACCCCCTAGACCCCTCCTCATGATAAATTTGTACATTTTTCGGTAGAAAAATTTCCCGGCCGAATGCCGATTCCTCTTAAAATTACAGGCTCGCTTTCGCTCGCCAGGAAATCATCGAAACCTAAATGGCACGAAAGGTCTTAAAATTGACAAGGAAATGGGATAAAAAGTGTTAAAATCGCCAACCTAAAGGGTTGAACGTCTTAAAATCTGAAAACTTATGGGGCTAAACACGAGGGAGAAGGGAGTCCAGAAAAAACAACCCCCCCCCTAATGATTTTGAAGACACGCATATTTTCTTTAAATGTAACCCTCTTCACTCCTGTCACCTCACCTCTACACCCACCCACACAACACACACACCCACACCCACACATTCTCTGTCTGTCAGTCTGTCTCTCTCTCTCTCTCTCATTTCTGCGTACTTCCTTCTCCTCCCCTCTTATTAACAAACTCTCAATCAGGTCCCTTATCCTCTTTGTCTCTCTCTCTCTCCTTACTATAAAATAATAAGTCCTGACCACCTCGTTAGGATCGTAAGGTCTATGTGGCCAGTGTATCTATGTACATCTCTCTCTCTCCTTACTAGAATTAAGTCCTGACCACCTTGTTAGGATCGTAAAGTCTATGTGGCCAGTGTATCTTGTGACGCCTCCCGGCGTTTGCAGAATGGTTGCGTGGGGCATTGCAGCTCGCTGGCGCACGCCAGGATGGGGGGATAGGCTACAGTTGTCCTAGAATGATCTGCTTTATTTCATTAGGGTCGTGTTGCCACAGACAGTCTAGAAATGGTCTTTGTTTTGGTCTGTGACCGCGCCTTATATTTTATATTCGCTATAATATAAATGTTGCTTGTGTGGGAGGCGAGCGAGAGAGGGTGAGGGGCAGCGGGGTGAGCTGTGGCGCGGCTCACTTGGGCGCTGACGGCGTTGGCGGCCGGGTGGTCAACTAGTCCCTTCCCATCGCGGCCGCGTGTTCTTTACCAGCTCAGAGCTTGCCTGACACGCGTATCGCCTACATCCTTTGCAATTCTGTCCCCCATACTCGCCACTTTGCATACTATTTCTCTCTCTCGACTTCTCCTTTCTCATTCTCTAATCTTTATTAAACTCAACATCCCTTCTGGTTTCAGCATAGACGTTCACCGTCGACCAGTCGTATTGTACGCGAAGCTCTCAGAGATTTCCATGTATTATGCTTTATTGAGGTTTGGAGAGACGGACTTTTCCGTATGTGTCCTCTCTCGGGAAGGTTGTAGACCGGTATATGTCTCCCTGGCAAGGTGTTGAGTGATTCTGCTTGGTTATCTAAAGCTAGACTAGGGGTAAGGTTACTGTGTCGTTGTCTCCGATGTGTGCAGTGTTAGCTAAGCCCTGCACGACATCGACAGGTACTGTGGGAGCCTAAGTTGTCTTCGGGTGGGTTTACTTTGCGAGCACAGCGCTGTGGTGTGAGAGGGCCATTGCCTATCCCTCACAACATAGTGCTGCCTCTTTGTGTTGACTTCTGAGGGATCACCAGGATAGAACTAGGTACTAGAGACCTAGATTTATCAAGAGAGCATCCCTGTCATGTAACGTAATCTTCATTATACCACCTTCAGACAACGTTAGGCTACGAGCCGCATGCTCACCCATTGTTGCCCTGCCTTGATACCCCAGCTAGACTTTATTAACTGAGCAGACACTGGTTAGAGATAAGTCCCCATTATTATATGTATGCAACATTATTATTCACTGCACTTTTGAGCCGAGGTTGTTGTTGAGTTGCACAACCCTAGTAGGCTGTTGCGTTGTGTCACGAAGCATTTCTTTAGTTGTCGAGCATTACTACCTTTGCGCAGTCTTTATTATTCGCCTGCCTATTATTACTATATGTCCTAGCATTTATTGTGACCTGTATTCTGCATTATAATTGTTCAAGATTCTTTACGAACATCTTCCCAGCATCAGACTTATTTCAGAAGTTTCCAGTTGATGTTGCAGGACTAGCATTGCACTTTCTTTAATACAGGAGTGCCAGTTATTTGAGTATCTACCGTAACGTTAATTAATCACGTTAACTATCTTTTCTTTGTGTAACCTAATCGAGTAATCTTTTACTGTTTGAGAATAGGCTGTTTCATCGAGCGTCAGCCTAGTGTGTGTGCACCAGTTACCGAGTCATAGGATACCTCGTTATCCAGGCACGACTCAGGGCGGTAATGGTGTTTTGTTTTCCAGTGTTTAAGGCAGGGGTTGGATCTAGTGTTACCGTTGTTGCATTTTGCCATTATCTAGTCCAATGTTGAAGAGCCCTGTGTCTTTGAGAACCTGGATCGTAACAATCTATGTGTACATCTCTCTCTCTCTCACACACACACACACACACACACACAGCCCGTAGCCTAGTAGGTAGAGCTCTCGTCTCACACACGAGGGGTCGGGGGTTCAATCCCCGGCCGGGCGGAGACAAATTGGGCTTGTCTCCTTTCATGTGTTAGCCTCAGTTCACCTAGCTGTAAATAGGTACCTGGAATAAGTGGACAACGTTGTGACGTCCCATCTGGGGTTGGTAAAAATGGTACAAGGCGAGATGGGTATCATATGGTTCACCTAAGCTGATGGCTACCTAAGCCTTCGGGCGAGACGGTACCGTCTATAGTGAGAATGGTACCATACAGATCCACCCTAAGCCTTCGTTTCCGATGTCGCCAATTGGCTAAATACAGACTACACACACATCCACAGCCATTCCAACAGTACATAAAACACTTAACATGCATGTCACGCAATACATTCCCAGTTAAGGAGGCGCGATAATAATGAGCTTAGCTCGCATTGCGTGGATTCCCCTTGACGAACAGTAACTGAGTAACACACACACACACACACACACACACACACACACACACACACACATGTAGTCCCCTCACCTATATATTATAGATTTGTTTACATGGGGTGGTAGACAATAGCCGACCCAGACCCCCTAACTAAATATAGCCCGTCTGTCCAGGTATAGCATGGCGGGATGCATGACCTCTTTAGTGAAGGCTGGCTAGAGGGATTCAGCTCACTTCCCATACAACAACATTCTCTCACTATTGTTCATTCATTATAAGTAGCACATAAATCGTGACTCCTAAGTTCTGTAATTAAAAAGGGGCTTGAGCAAATGGGATCTTAATTTAAGGACTAGAGCAGATGAGCTGTACATTTCCACACCTATTCCATGGCTGATTCTTCCCTATTGGTAGAAATATTAGCTCCATTACTCTAGTATTTTTTTTTAGATATAAAGGTTAATGGTCAAGATTTGTTTTTGGCCTATTTATAATGAATAGGGTATAGCATTATTTTACAAAGTCGAGTTGTTTTGTCCAATTAGTCTAAAGTGAGGGATGTTTGGTTGGTTTTAAGATCAGGATAAGGCATAATCAGGCTAAATGTTAAGGGGGGTGGGGGTGGGGGGGACCACATCCCTACGCCTACTAGTTTATTACTGTCGTATAATCGTAATTTAGAGGCATAATACTGTTAAGAGACAGTCATTTTCAATACAGATTTCGAACGTCTTATTTTACGGTTTATTTTACGGATACTTTATAGTTACGGTGTATATTCAGTTTATTTTACGGTTTATTTTACGGATACTTTATAGTTACGGTGTATATTCAGTTTATTTTACGGTTTATTTTACGGATACTTTATAGTTACGGTGTATATTCAGTTTATTTTACGGTTTATTTTACGGATACTTTATAGTTACGGTGTATATTCAGTTTATTTTACGGTTTATTTTACGGATACTTTATAGTTACGGTGTATATTCAGTTTTATTTTACGGTTTATTTTAAGGATACTTTATAGTTACGGTGTATATTCAGTTTTATTTAGCTAGCAGTATATTTCCAGGTTCTCATTTTAATTACTCAGCTATATTGAATACATTTTAATTACTCAGCTATATTGAATACATTTTAATTACTCAGCTATATTGAATACATTTTAATTACTCAGCTATATTGAATACATTTTAATTACTCAGCTATATTGAATACATTTTAATTACTCAGCTATATTGATACATTTTAATTACTCAGCTATATTGAATACATTTTAATTACTCAGCTATATTGAATACATTTTAATTACTCAGCTATATTGAATACATTTTAATTACTCAGCTATATTGAATACATTTTAATTACTCAGCTATATTGAATACATTTTAATTACTCAGCTATATTGAATACATTTTAATTACTCAGCTATATTGAATACATTTTAATTACTCAGCTATATTGAATACATTTTAATTACTCAGCTATATTGAATACATTTTAATTACTCATCTTTATTGAATACATCGCAGCGAAATGTGTTGTTGATCATCAAAACGTGACATAAATATCATCAAGAGACATGGTAGTTTTATATTTTCCTCGTAACTTAAGAAATTATCTGTTAATGAATTCGGCCAGATGAAAACAACTAAACAATAAAAAAACAGTGGAAATCAAGTCAGTTAAGAAAGAATACCACAAACAAGGCATACATATGGTTGTAGAATACCACAAACAAGGCATAAATATGGTTGTAGATTAGCTCATTGATACAGTATAATAACTCACATTAAAGGACAAAATCTTGATTGTGTATTATCAACTATTAATATCAAACGCTTCACCGACCGACCGACCTTGTATCATTCAGTCATCTACAAGCATATTCAAATATAATATAATAATATCTTTGGAAGCTTAGTACTGAGATAGAGGTGATTGAAGACTACACCGAGATTTACTGGTAAACACCGAATTAACTTCAGCTCGAATCATCATCATCATTAACCATCATTAACAAATATAATTAAATTAAATATCATTAAATAACATCATTAACAAAAGCACAATACTTTTCAACCTAAAACAAAACAAAAACAAAACAATCCTACATACTAATTGACGTACGGTATACCTGGCCAGGGGGAATGACGTACGGTATACCTGGCCAGGGGGAATGACGTACGGTATACCTGGCCAGGGGGAATGAACACGCGCTTCCATGTGGAGTGCCAGAAGGGAGTTAAGGGGGGTCACTTTTTTTTTCTTCTCTATCTCTCCTTTTCTCTCTTTCTTTGGCTTGTATCCATTCGGCCCCATTCAGCCAACTGCTTTAAGTCGTTTATCCCCATCCAGGTGTCGATTTCTTCCTGGCGAGCGATAGCGAGTCAGCATTGTATGGAGAAAATCGGCTTCGGCGGAGACATTTTTCTATCAGAAAATTTACAAATTTAGCTTGCTGTAAAAAAAAAATGTATATATATGCTGGCTCGCTACCGCTCGCCAAGAAAATATTGACACCTGGATGGGAGTAAACGTCTTAAAACAGTAGGCTGAATGGGGCCGAATGGATACAAGCCAAAGAGGGAGGGAGAGAGAGAAAAAAAGGGAAGGGGCAAGGTTAGCAGAAAAATGCGACACCAAATCATTATATTTTTAACAAGTAAATTATCAGCTAGCACTCGCCAGACTCGACTTAGCTACTGCGAAAGAAAATCCGAATGCAATACTACATCCAAGCATCTATTTCAACGTCTGGTGGACATTAACAGGGTTCAGAAGGATACATAATTCAACAAAAACTGCGATATATGTTTTTATATAAGCTGTGCAGTGTAGGTAATGGCGGGACTGATGACAAGGGGCCGAGTTTGCATCAGTCCCGAATGTTCCGACTATAACGTACATACAATACTATATCTAAGCATCTATTTCAACATCTGGCGGACATTAACAGGGTTCAGAAGGATACAACACACAACCAAAACTGTGATATGTGTTTTTGTATAAGCTGTGCAGTGTAGGTAATGGCGGGACTGATGACAAGGGGCCGAGTTCGCATCAGGCCCAAATGTTCCGACAATAACACCCACCACGGGCCGCTTTGTTTACATTTTTCATCTCGTTTTCCCGCGGTATGACACATTAGCAGCTGACTAGCCACCGTTTTTTGTTGAGGTTCTGAATGGGCCTCGGGGCAATTGTTGCTTTTGTTATTATTATTATTATTATTATTATTATTAGTAGTAGTAGTAGTAGTAGTAGTAGTAGTACTATTACTATTTATTATTATTATTATTGTTATTATTATTATTATTATTAATAGTAGTAGTAGTAGTAGTAGTAGTAGTAGTAGTAGTAGTAGTAGTAGCAATATTAGTAGTTGTTGTTCTAGTATGGTTCAGAGGGGGCACGCACAGGTTAAATGGTAGTAGTATATAAAAGTAGTAGTAGTAGTAGTAATTCTTAACTAATTCAATCTCCACAATACCTAATATCCTATCTTCTCATTAACCAAGATCTAATCCTTATTGATAATACAACTTCTACAACTACCGCTGCTATTAGTACTGCTAACATTACGGTTTATAAAGGAAATAACGAACATCTTTATTAAAGCCAAAATCTGCCTAGTTGTCCTATCTAGCCGCTTACTCAGTGTGTTTATGTCACGTAATAACACCAAATTGTTCACATACAACACAACCTAATATATACATCCCACCAGCCAGCCAGGGGGAATATCAAATATGGCATACAACAACACGGATAGGGAATACACACTCTAGTACAAAATAATCTAGGCACACATACCGAAAAATATTTGGTTGTTTTTACGGAAGTTACGGGCCGGTACTGTAAATAAGATAAATTAAGTTTTGGAAAAAAAAAGAAAAACAGAAGCTAAATAGCCTTAGTGTAAAGCATAAAAGACATTGCAAGAGAACAGATGGAAGTGTTATAAGGGTATAATGGAGGATGTTGAAAGTTTAGATGAAACCCTATCACAAAGGTCAAAGACTAACAAGTGTTGCATCTGTACAAAGAATGAGCATACATGTACAAGATGCAAATGCGTGCTAAAAAAAAAAAGGATGCATAAACTGTAATAAAGGTTCCCGGTGTCGCAACCCTTATAATAGTGTAATAACAGAGGGAGGGGCGGCAGCCAGTGCCCAGAGAGTGCGAAGGGATGAAGCTGACGGGACACAACACGGCGATGGGCAACAACCCGACAGAGCATGTGGAGGTGCGGGACCCTCAGGGGGCCCGAGAGAAGGGCGGCAACCACATGACATGGTGGGTGACGGTGAGCCCAGCGGAGTCCAAAGACCCGGAGACGAGCACCGAGATGCTGGAGAGGAGGGTGGTGTGCAAACAAGGCCAAATATAGCTGGTAGAAACGACGATATGCTACGCAACGAAGAGCCCCGAGAAGCACACAGGGAGGTGGGACCACAGAGGGAAGCAGCCCTGGAGAGACCCGCAGAAGTTGATGGCAGAGGAGGACCCCTTCAATGGAAAGGACTATGGGGAGAGGAGGTAAAAATGTGGACAGAGGCAGCTTACTCAGAAATTGTAGATTGGTCTGCACACAGTTTATTCAACCCACCTAAATGTGACGCCACCACCAAACTGTTGACAGAGATGAAAAAGCTCATTTATAACTATGTCTATGACAGACCTTTAGCCCCGTATGCTCTCAAGTTATTTTTCAGCATTCCACATCTCTTCTTGCAAAAAACTCACCGCAATTCTAGACAAGCGGAAAATGTAACAGCGCTAACAAATAGAGTGAAACTGTGGAATGATAACAAGATGGATGACTTACTCAGTGAAGCCAGGGCATTACAAGAGAGACAAGGCAGACGGCAACACAAGAGAGAAAACACTGAGGACAAGGCCAGGAGATTCGGCGACCAGATGAGACAAGGTAAACTGGCACCTGCAATACGATCGCTGACAAAGGAGGCAGCTAGTGGGCTGTTGCCTATCACAAGAGATACCATCAAGCTGCTGGAAGAGAAACATCCGCAACCTAGTATATCCGAGAGTCAGAAGCTAGAGAGGGCTTATATACCACCGAACCCCGTCATCTACGAACAAATCACAGGCGAGAAGATTTGGAAAAAGGCTCTAGGGACACAAGGCAGTGCAGGACCCTCAGGGATGGATGCAAACGGTTGGAGAACAATCCTGAGCAGCACACTTTTCGGAGTTGCAGCGACCGACTTACGCAGGGCGCTGGCAGATCTTGCAAGAAAAATGGCCACTCAAGATTGTCAACACTTGGAGGCCTACACAACTTGTCATCTAATACCATTGGACAAGAATCCAGGGTGCAGACCTGTAGGGGTGGGTGAAGTGTTGAGAAGAATCATCGGAAAATGCATAATGGAGGTGGTGAAGGACGATGTGCGGTCAGCGGCTGGAAATCTCCAAGTGTGTGCTGGCCACAAAGCAGGGGGCAGAGGCAGCAATTCATGCAATAAGAGAAATATATGAGCAAGACGAATGTGAAGCCGTGCTGTTAGTGGATGCATCAAATGCCTTTAACACCATCAACAGAAAGACAGCAATTCACAACATCAAGGTAAAATGCCCCAGCTTAGCCACCTATGTAGAGAATACCTATAAACAGCCTGCAGACCTCTTCATAGTAAACAACCAAAACTCACGACGTGGAACGGCACTGAAATCAATGGAAGGAACCACACAAGGGGACCCAGTAGCAATGGCGATGTACGCATTAGGTCTCTCGGTGTTGCTATCATTAACAAGACATGAGACGACACATGTTAAGCAGGCGGCCTATGCAGATGATCTCACTGGAGCAGGGAAAGTCAATGATCTCAAGAGCTGGTGGGAGCAAGTATCACAAGTGGGACCAGAAATAGGATACTTTCCAAATGCTAGTAAGTCTATACTGATAGTAAAAGCAGAACATTACGAAAATGCCTTAGAAGCTTTCAACGGTAGTGAAGTGGTCGTAACAAAGGACGGACAGCGTCATCTAGGGGCAGTGATTGGCACAGAAGAGTTCAAGAAGCAATACATGGAAGAGAAGGTCAGAGAGTGGGTAAACGAAATAGAAATACTAGCCAAAATTGCAAAGACGGAACCACAGGCTGCATATTCGGCATTCACATAAGGGGTCAAACACCGCTGGACCTACTTGATGCGTACCATTCCAAACGTGGGTCCACAACTTCAACCGCTAGAAGATGCCATCAGAGACAAACTCATCCCAGCTTGGATGAAGTCCCACACCCCAAATGCTACAGAGAGGGAGTTGCTCGCACTTCCTCCTAGGTTAGGAGGGTTTGGAATCATCAATCCGGTGAGGAGGGCGACAACGGAACACGAGAACTCAGTAAAGATAACAGAATCTCTCACTGAACGCATCGTAGCGCAAGATCCTGACGGCGAAGTGGACCAGGCGGACATCTACAACATCAGAAAGACCATCACGTCAGAGAGGCAAAACTCACAGAAAAATGACCTGGCACAATTGATGCGACAACTTTCCCCGAGACTAACAAGAAAAGTACAAATAGCACAAGAAACGGGTGCTTCAAATTGGCTGACAACACTACCAATCAAGGCAAAAGGCTTCAATCTAAACAAACAAGAATTTAATGATGCTATTGCACTGAGGTATGATTGGCCGATTGAAGGACTGCCCGATCGATGCGTTTGTGGAAACAACAACGATGCAGACCACAGCATGATATGTAAGAAGGGAGGATTCATCAGTATCAGGCACGATGAAGTAAGAGATGTAACGGCGAACATGCTCAGGGAGGTGTGTCGAGATGTGGTGCGCGAACCATCACTCATTCCCTTGGAGGGAGAGATCTTGCAGCACAGGACGGCCAACACATCCAACGAAGCACGAGTGGACGTTAGTGCAAGAAGTTTTTGGACAAGAGCACAGCGAGCATTCTTTGACGTAAGAATATTCGACCCAATGGCCCATAGCTACAGCGGGCTGTCTCTGGAGGCTGCACACAAGGAAATGAACAAGAGAAGGTCAGGGCATATGGGGAAAGGATCTTAAATATCGAACATGGCAGCTTTACCCCACTAGTCTTCACCACATCTGGAGGGATGGGACCTAGGGCCCAGTGCTTCTATTCAAGGCTTGCAGAGATCATCGCAGAGAAGAAGAAACAGCCCAGGAGCCACGTTGTAGCCTGGATGAGGTGCCGTCTATCTTTCTCGTTGCTCAGATCAGCACTACTATGCCTGCGGGGAACAAGACTGTCTGCACCACAACCAGCGACGGTGGCAGAAGTGGACTACGAGGCAGCAGTGGCAGAGGGTCGCATAGGAAGGAGACTGGATTGAAGTTGCATGGTGTTGAATAGTAATATCTGATGCTTGTAAAATAAAATGTATGAACAATATTAAATAAAAACCAATGTAGTAGTAGTAGTAGTAGTAGTAGTAGTAGTAGCAATATTAGTAGTTGTTGTTCTAGTATGGTTCAGAGGGGGCACGCACAGGTTAAATGGTAGTAGTAGTAGTAGTAGTAGTAGTATTATTGGTGGTATTAATTA
>CM064504.1:21576766-21586766 GCA_032716605.1 Paralithodes platypus | reverse complement strand
CTACACACGCAAGCAGCCACCCACAACTCCGTACACATGTAGACATTGTTTTACATACACACACACACACATACACGAACACACACACACACACACACACACACACACACACATACACCAACACACATACACACACACACACACACACACACATTCTCTCGCTCCCTCTCATTTCACATACACAATTATAATATCGCCCTTAATTTTACAATAACACACACATGTAAGCAAGCAGGCATGTATACACTCATTTACAAGCACACACACTCTTGCAAACACACACACACACACAAACATACTCACATGAACATACACATATATATTCATTCATACACATATTATTATCTCTGTCAACCAAATAACACACCAGCATGTAAACGAACATGCAAAGTGCCTTTACTTGTAATTATATATTTCTTTGTACTACGCTGGAGCTACGCTGGACCTAGGATAAAGGGAAATTTTTATTTTTTCTTGGAATCCTTCTCCCTCATGTTTAGGCCTATTAGTTACAAGATTTTAAGTTCGTTCCGTTAGTCTGGTGTTTTAAGAAATTTCGCCCCATTTCTTCATCAGTAATATGACCTTTCGTTCCATTTAGGTGTTGATTTTTGTTTTCCTGGCGAATGTTAGCTAGCTTGTATATTGAGAGGAACCAGCCAATTCCTCCTAAATTACAGGCTTGTTATCGTTCGCCTGGAAAAAATCGACACCTAGATGGTACGAAAGGTTTTAATTGTTAATAGTGACAAAGTAATGAGGCAATAGGTCTTAAAATCACGAAACTAATGGGCCAAACGGCTTAAAATGTCAAAACTAATGAGGCTTAAGAGAGATGGGGGTAAAAAAAAAAAAAAAATCCCCTTAACCCATCCAATCCCAGCGACGGCTACCGGCAGTCAGTAGATAAGTCACTCCCCAGTCCCAGCAACGGCTGGGAGCCGTCAGTAGTGTTCTTTCCTTGTAACTGCCTGTATCAGGCTGTGCCTCGTACCACGACCGTTTGAGCACTGCTCTCGATATGGCAACACTTCTCAGCTAATATCCAACCCTCTGATGGCTGAGAGAGCCAGTCTTCCTTCATCTCTTGAGGTGGAGGTGATGTTCTATCTTGCCATTTCGGCCACATTGCTTGGGACTGGGGATGACTTTTATTACTGTATCCTAAGGTACAGTAGGGGTTAAGAAAGTATATAAATCTTTGTCTGATATAAAGTAGGATTATTGCTCACATATACGCAACATCCATCTTTGGCTTAAAATTGAGGATATAGATGGTAGGAGGATAAAGAGAAGGGTTTGCTGTCCGTAGTACTGGACAACTGGGTTTCGGTGAGAAAGAGAAGATCCGAGTTGGCAGAGGAGAGGTGGTGTTCAACAACGTAGAAGTTAGAGGAAAGGCCACGAATGTTGCAGAAGTTGATAGTGACAGTGTCAGGCCAAGGTCCAAGACATTTTGATGGGTTGTTGAGTCGGTGTCCAGCCTGTGTGTGGGGGTATTTATGGTCAAATTTCTGATACCACTACAAAAGACACCCAAAATGCTGCCGGGAAAACGTTGACCATCGAAAACTGACGATACAATCTCTGGTGTGACACAACCTGAAGACAAAAACACACGAGGAACGATACATATAAACTCATTGGTGTATATATGTGCTATTTTATGTGAAGCTATAAACACACGAGGAACGATACACATAAACTCATTGGTGTATATATGTGCTATTTTATGTGAAGCTATAAACACACGAGGAACGATACACATAAACTCATTGGTGTATATATGTGCTATTTTATGTGAAGCTATAAACACTCCTCTACCTTTCTAGATTTCAAGGTAAAGCGTGTGATTTATATTGCTTGTACGAATTTAAAGTATATCTCAAGAATGTGGTTGTATGTTTGGGCATTTCAGAAATATTCAGCTATATATCGATATTCAGATAATTTTAAGCACACTAGTTCTGTTCCCCTCCTGTTTTGGTTTATGGAAATATAAATAGTCTGATTGAATTACGAGGTTAGTTTGTTATTCAGTAGTTAGAGTTATAAATCAAATGCTTAATAAGAAATGGTCCTAAAATATAATCCTACTATTTACAGCATATTTCCATTCATAAAACAGAGGCTAGGGCAGAACTTGTGTGGGCATCTTTACATACTCCAGCATATGGGTCTATAAATGCGTGATGGGTTGGAATAGTATGCTCCTCATGAGAGATATATCCAGAGTAAGTTATGAATATTGATCTTTAACTCTAGACCAGGCCATAGCATCGTTGGTAAGATGCCTGAGTCTTACTCCAATGATCGTGGTTTCGATTCCCGGCCGCACGGTTAAATAAAATTACGTATGCATTTACGTGCATTTGTGAGCTTCCAAACATTTTTTAATATCTACCTGTGTGTGTGTGTGTGTGTGTGTGTGTGTGTGTGTGTGTGTGTGTGTGTGTGTGTGTGTATTATAACATATATTGGAGCATATGCTTCACATTTGTGGGGCTGCATATGATTATGTTACACGTTATACTTTGGAATATACTGTATATATGAATGTTAATACTACTCTATTATTGGTTTAAATAACACATTACATTATATTAGAGTATTACTAATGGCACATGTATGTTAGCAATCAATTATACTTTATCTCTCAGTGCAGAGGTCAGTAGTATTAATATTCCTATATACAGTATATTCCTAAGTATAACGTGTAACATATATTAAACCATTAAAGCTACAACCATTAACATCATTGCAATAACTTCTACTGTATATCGATGACCAGGCACACTAGGGTCACACCTTCCCCCCTTCACTCACTTACACACTCTCTCTCTCTCTCTCTGTTGCCTAAATTAGTTCCCAATGTGCCGCCAGGGGGACAAAAGGCGCCAAGGTCAATAGAGCAGGAGGCCTCATTAATAAACAAAGGAATTCCCACCCCCTGGAATATTACCTGCAGTCTGGTGTATGTGGAAGTCAACTCAGGCCACTCATATTTGGGAATGAACTAGATCGAACATTTTGAGAGACTCCAAATGGGCAAAATCAACGATATTTGCGGATGTTACTTTGTGCCACATTTATTAATGTCGTTATTGTTATTATTATTATTATTATTATTATTATTGATATTCATATTATTTTTAATTCTGCGTTAAAAGAACGGGTATCAATCCCTCGCATACAGGATCATGGTTGTTGTTGTTGTTGTTGTTCCCCAGGCTGTCTGACCGAACAGCCCCAAGGTAGCAAGCAAGGCCATAACCAAGCGCCCCTACAAAACCCTCCCAGCTTTGCCACTAAGAAAGCCCAGGTGACCAAAGCCGCTCCCGAGGAGAGTGCGGAAACGCCCGGGAAACCAAAGCCCCACCCAGGGCCCTGTGCCCCTCAACAATTATGAAGGGAAAGTTGAAGGGCAAGGTAAAAATGTGACGCTTTGGCTCCCAGTCTGCCAACCTCTAGGTTGGCAGTAGGGAGGTCAATCCACGGAAGAGACGCCGTCACTTGAGATCTAGAAAATATATAAGCGAAAGGCACAGTAAGCTATGGGTATGGCAGAGAATGCTCAACCTCACTCTGATAGACCAGCCCATCACCACATGACTAGAACCAATCCTCTCGGCATCAGCTAGGAAAGGCCCTAGAAAGCCGCCTTTGTCGGGGGAATAGCTCCCCAATTTCAACCCCTTTCTGGGTTGGGTACCCGCCCACAGGATCATGGCTCATCAGCTTGTCTGTCGTTCTGACTGTCCGTCCAACATCTCTTCCTAGGGTTATTTATAGTTAAATAACATTTAATTACGACTACATACATAAATAAATAATATTACGACTACATACATACAAACAACTGTCTAAATCATTAAGGAATCTGGCTGTTAAATTGCAGAAAACGAAAAACATGATACAAAGACATTGGCCAAAATGTATATTAAAAACCACAATTTTCCTTCTACTGTACTGTATTACGGTATATCTACTGTACTGTATTACGGTATATCTACTGTACTGTATTACGGTATATCTACTGTACTGTATTACGGTATATCTACTGTACTGTATTACGGTATATCTACTGTACTGTATTACGGTATATCTACTGTACTGTATTACGGTATATCTACTGTACTGTATTACGGTATATCTATTGTACTTTATTACGGTATATCTTATTTGTTTTTTCTTTTTCTCTGTGAATGAGGGAGACAAAAGGCATAACTGCCTGCAGCGAGTGCCTCCCCAGATTTCAAAGAGTGACAGGGCCGAAATCAAGGGACGTTCGAGCTAAAATGCCTAGACACACGAAGTTTGAAGAAATTTAAGTCATAGGAAGAGGGAAAGACTGATTCTGGGAGAGAGTTCCAGAGCTCAGCAGTTGAATAGAAGAAAGTCTGAGAATAGCGTTTCACTCTTGGGTTGGAGAGTTGCACAGAGTAGGGGTGGGATTGTGTTGCAAGGCAGGTACTGTGTACCCTACGTAGAGGAGGTGGTATACACTGGGAAAGCTCCGAGGAACACTGATTATTGTAGTAGCGATAGAGTAGCGAGAGAGATGCAACATTGTGGCGAAGAGAGAGAGAGATTGCAGAGAGTTGGTGAGTGGACGGGAGTTAATGATACGAAAGGCTTTCCTTTCTACTTTATCTAGGAGTGCGGTATGAGAAGATCCTCCCCACACATGTGAACAATACTCAATACAAGGACGCACTGTGCCCCTGTACAGAGCAAGAAGCTGCGCAGGAGTAAAGAACCCCTTGAGGCGGTTGAGCATACCCAGGTTCTGGGAGGCTGCCTTAGCGAGACTGGTAATATGGTCTTTCCAAGTGAGAGCAGAAGAAAAAGAGACACCAAGAACATTGAGAGAAGATGAAGGGTTGATTTTTGTATTGTTGAAGAATATGGGACAGTCCTCTGGAGGTTCCTGACGGGTAGTAAGATGGATAAATTGAGTTTTGGAAGCATTAAATGAAACAAGGTTTTCTCTACCCCAATTGGAAATAGTAGCTAGATCAGAAGATAAATATTTTATGGCTTCATTAAGTTTACTTTTTGAGGGACTGTTGGCTGGGGAGTTCTGGAAAACTAATTGAATGGTGTAAAGTAGAGTCGTCTGCATATGAATGGATGGGACTGGATGTACAGTTGAGAAGATCATTTATGAAAATTAGAAAGAGAATAGGATTTTGGCTAGATGCCAGAAAGCTTGGGAAGAGCTAGAGTTGGATAGTTCAGTGCATTTATTATTGATGAAAGAGTGCTTGGCAAGTCGAAGAAGAGATTTGGCTTGATTCCGGGCTGAAACATAGGAAGAATGAGATTCTTGAGTTTTAAGGTGTCGGTACCATTTGAATGCTTCCTCCTTGTTATGGACAGCAGTAGAACAAGCGTGAGTAAACCAAGATTTTTTTGCATTAGACTGAGAGAAAGAAAAAGGAATGTACACTTCCATGCCCGAGACGATTACCTCGGTAATGCGTTCAGCACTCTCCGAGGATCCTCGGCCACGGAAGCAGAAGTAATTCCATGGGAAATCAAAGAAGTACTGCCGGAAAGTCTGCCAGGCTTAGTATGTCAGTTGAATTACTGTAATAATAATAATATAAATACTACTAATAATAATAATAATCATATATATATTTATAATACTGAAGGCAAAAAACGTTAGCAATACTACTACTACTACTACTACTATTTGTAGTAGCCCAAAAAGTAGCAAGTAGGAGATTTCAAAATTGAGTATCGTAGTTATAAAAAGTAGCCCAATCTGGTACCTTTTGCACAATCTGGCAACCCTGTACGTGAGCAAGTCAACCACCAGTTGTAGGTGACTAATGTAGGTCAATGTCTGAACACACGCAATATATGACCTCAAAAATAACTCTGAATATCCGCAGCTTCTTGTACCTCAACAGTTATTTTAAACCGCCAAATAAAATAAAATACATAATTTAGCCTCTTTTATCGGGGGTCATTTTCAGAGCACCGGGTATTCTACAGCTACAAATTGATGCAACAAATATTACAGATTATAGGTTTGAGTCCCGAAGGGAAGAAGGAAAACCTAATATTTAGTAGTGGCCCCGGAATCATTAACGATTATTTACAAGGACCCCCTTCTCCCTCATGTTTAGCCCCATTAGTTTTGAGATTTTAGGACATGCTCCTCATTAGTTTGGCGATTTTAAGACCTTTCGCATAATTTCTATCAATTATAATACCTTTCGTTCCATTTAGGTGTCAATTTTTTCCTAGTGAGCAATGGCGTGCTCGTAATTTAGAAGGCAGGAAATTTTTCTACCAAAAATGTACAAATTTATTGGGTATTATCTTGAACATTATGGAGGTCTAGGGAGCAAACTAAAAACCTCTCCTTAATATAACCTAACTTAGCCAAACTTTACACTGTTCCAAATATGTAGGCCAAAAGTCTTCAACATTAACCTCTATAACTCACAAATTACTAGAGTAATTGAGCTAATAAATATATTATTTGTAAGGGGTCAGCCAGAAAATATGTGTAATCATGATGTACAGCACATTAATTTTGCTCTATAGCCCTTTTTGAGTCACAGGTTAGGGTTCAATTTTTTGGCCAACTCATTTGGAACAGAGTATAGCTTCTAATTTTCATACTAACTTAAACCAAACCTAACCGTACCTTAACCTTGAGGTGAATAGAATAATAAATGCCAGTTATATTATTTATTTAGGAGCAGTTACGTCAAATTAATCAAGTTGGTCTTCTAAAAATAGTTTTCTTTCACACTAAGATTGAAGAAAACGGGAGAGGTTAGGGGTAACTAATTTGAAATGTTCAAAGTGCATCTGTTACATTTACATTTCGATACCCATTAACACCATCAGACAGTACACTAGGACCAGACGGCTGGGAGAGTGTAGATAGCAGAGAAGGGGTGTTGTAGATAGATGAAGCTGTTGGAATGGCTTTGGTATGTGTGTTATTAGCCTGTATTATAGGCTGTATACGTCGTCGAGGTGCAAATCTGATATACATGCTAGGACGTACATCTGGGTATTTCAAAGTTGAAAACATGCCACAAACCACGCGAATCGTGTTCCGCGCCTCTTTTTGACTTAACCTAATCTATTCGAACTTTACCCAAACCTGAACTACCTTACTATACTGTATATAACACCTTCACCTAACCAACTCGAATTTTAATCTAACCTATCTAAATCTACCTTTATCTTAACCGAGAGAGAGAGAGAGAGAGAGAGAGAGAGAGAGAGAGAGAGAGAGAGAGAGAGAGAGAGAGAGAGAGAGAGAGAGAGAGAGAGAGAGAGAGAGAGTTACAAGGAGTTACAAGGAATAGTTAGTATCTCAAAGACTTTGCGATCCATTCCGAGGAGATACTCGAAGTGGAAGGAGAGAGACTGTTTAGTGCACTACACTTTTTACAGAGTGTGCAACATACTATCTACTCTCTTCTTGAACTGCTCTACTGAAGAACTGCTTGCAACTTCGGAGGGAAGTTTGTTCCAGGTAGAACAGATCTTATATGTGAAAAAGTTTCCACAAATACTAGTGCTGAACCTTTTAAATTTTAACCTCCAGCCATTGTTGCGTGTTGTATTCATAGTGAGGCTAAACATTTTGCTATAATCCACATTGTCAAACTCATTAAGTATTTTAAATACTTGAATGAGCTGACCTCGTAGTCTGCGTGTCTCTAACGGAAAGAGATCAAGAGCACTTAACCGGTCCTCATAGCTCATTCTTCTAAGTGATGGATAAGCTTTGTAACCCTAGCTTGTACTCTTTCTAGGAGAGAGAAAGAAAGAAAGAAAGAAAAGGAGAGAAAGAGAGAATAACGTGTGTGTTTGTATCTGTGTGTGACTATGTGTGTGTGTGTGTGTGTGTGTGTGTGTGTGTGTGTGTGTGTGTGTGTGTGTGTGTGACGTCATCTTAATCGATCCCTCTGATTTACCAGTGTTACAGGTATGTTTCATAGAAGTTTGCATAGTGGGAAAATATTACTTTGTTGGTACACACTTACTTGAATTAACCCTTTCACTACCATGACGTAATTTGTATCATATTCTGGTTACCATTAGACGATTTTCCTTAGTTTGTAATATACCTCTACGACTCAAAGGGGTAAATACGGTCTTAATAAACCCTCTTAGTAACGTAGGTCCTTCTTAAACTGCATAAAATAATATAATTTTAGTCAGAATCTAAAGTATAAAGACTTCATGGCGCTGAAGGGGTTAAGCACTGAAGGATAAACATGTGACACTTGAAGACGTATTTATGGTAACACACACACACACACACACACACACACACACACACACACACACACACACACACACACACACACACACACACACTGTACATTAATAGTTGCTCGTCTGCATTGGCACTAATATATTACATTAGCTATTAAATAGCTATATATATTTTCGGTTACCACATCCCCATTCCTACGTTGAAATTTAGGGGAGGTACGTCGTTTTTTCTAGACCCCCTTTTCCCTCATATTTAGCCCCATTATCTTTTAGATTTGAACACGTTCGCCCCATTCGAGTTATAGAAGTTAATGTTCAAGAATGTGTGCCTACTTACTCAAAATTGGGTAGGCCTATAGTTACATTACGGTATAGGCCTGTGAGAGCTAGTAATGGATTAAGGGGAGATTTCCACTTGAGGGATTATTTTCTGGACCCGTTTCTCCCTCATGTTTAGCCACATTGCTTTTGGGATCTTCAGACGTTCGCCCTAGTAGTTTTGACATTTTAAGACATTTTGCCCCATTTCTGTCAATTTTAAGACCTTTCGTGCCATTAAGGTGTCGATTTTTTCCTGGCGAGCGATAGCGAGCCTGTAATTTAAGAGCAACCGGCCTCTGGCCGGGAAAATTTTCTACCGAAAAATTTACAAATTTATCTTGAAAGGGGGTCTAGAGGGTGTAATTTTAAGCTTGATGAAAACGTAGGGAACAAACTAAATACCTCCCCTTAAGAGAGGGATATTTCTTCCTGTATTTAGTGGTACTCTGTCTAATTAGAGTCATTAGGGATAATTTGGTGATATACTAATGGTAATGAAAGGGCCTGAGACTTTTTGTTTTATTTCTAACACACAGACACGCCCATACTCTAGTTCTCTCTACACACACATTATAACTTAGCTCTTCACTATTTTTGACTTTACCTTTATCTGTAGTCTATCAATTGGCCCTTATGTTTATCTAGTGTATATTATCGTTGTAGCTTCGATATTTTGTTTATGCAGCTGATATTGTTCCTGCACTTACTGTATGTGTGTGATAGCTATACTGGATATACAACTACATACACTTAAACAAAGGTATGCAACTAAACTAATGCATATCTAGAGAATACATAAGTGAGAGTATATACAGTATATGTATTTATATATATACATATATATATATATATATATATATATATATATATATATATATATATATATATATATATATATATATATATATATATATATATATATATATATGTATATAGAGAGAGAGAGAGCTAGAGAGAGAGCTAGACTTATGTGCAGGTATATATAATATAGACATATTGAATAGTCGTCCACCAAGAGCCAGACATCAAAGGCCAGCCAGACAAGGGTAGCTAATGTGAGGTAGATGGTAGAGTGCCATGACTAGCTATTTCCAGGGGGGGGGGGTAGATGATGGTAGATGAGGTGGTGGGGTGACATGATTGGGGTAGATGATGGTAGATGAGGTGGTGGGGTGACATGATTGGGGTAGATGATGGTAGATGAGGTGGTGGGGTGACATGACAGGGGTAGATGATGGTAGATGAGGTGGTGGGGTGACATGACTGGGGTAGATGATGGTAGATGAGGTGGTGGGGTGACATGACTGGGGTAGATGATGGTAGACGACTGGGGTAGATGAGGTGGAAGGGGTGACATGACTGGGGTAGATGATGGTAGATGAGGTGGTGGGGTGACATGACTGGGGTAGATGATGGT